>JALDNG010000056.1:1807500-2205000 GCA_024349245.1 Neodontobutis hainanensis
GCCCACTCGCTGAGTCACCTGGTTTTGGAGAAGCTCTATTCAAAGAAGAGGTGCTTCCGAGGCCGGCCTGTGGTCTTTCACCTGGTGGTCTACCCCTTGGTCTACATTGGACTGCAGTTCCTCATTGGGAATATCAACACTCTCACGGTAAGAAATAACCTTGACGAAACTGTTTATAAATGCAGAACAGCCATGATTAAGGTTTGGCAAGTAAGCTGAAACTATATAGGAATCATTAAAGCAGATATTACAGTATATGGAAAATAAACATCCTAGCTTCACAGTTTTGTCTAAGTTAAACACAGTTTAATCTGTACCTTACAACAGAATAACCTGCAGCACATATTTCCAACAATGCATGTAACATGGGGGAGAATCATCCCAAATGGTCATCCTAGTTTGGTGTTTGTAGTTTGTAGTTTGTTTTTTAAGTAGCTTAACCTGATTGGAAAGTAATTTAATACACTAAACACAAATTCACAAGACAACACATCATATACAAAAGCAGTTCAATGTCTTTATAAAACTCCTTCATCATTTCTTGTCCTGACAGTGGAGCTCTGTAGTGACTGCTGAGCCAGACATGTCCCCTCACCACACGACTGCAGCTGGACTCCTGTTGGCCACTCAACTGGCTGTGCACTACATCCTGGCACTGTACTTTGCACAGGTGTTCCACAGGGGACTGTCCCGGCTGCAGTACCAGCCCTCATGCATCAAAAGTGTAGTGCCTGTAAAGACAAGAGGGTCTCTCCACAGCCTGCCTGGTGTCTTGCGCTTCTTGTTCTTCGGCATGCATGGCTTTCTGGACGAGGTGCTGTTCACGTCTGTGTTCAACCTGGTTGAAAAAGCAAGATCTGAGTGGACACACGTCACTGTGGTCGTTCCTGATGTATGGCAGCTGCAGTTTTGTTGTGGAGAAGCTCTACCTGCACCTACACTTCAGACGAGGTTGGGGCACGTGCAAGAGGTTGCCTCTTTATATTTGCTTCGCCTACACCTGGGAGTTCTGCTGGGGGCTAGTGCTCAGGCAGTTTGATGCCTGCTCATGGGACTACTCACACTACCCACACAACTTTATGGGACTGGTGACACTGCTGTACCTGCCTGGCTGGGTCTGCCTCAGTCTGTACCAGGACGTCCTGACCAATGTTCTGCTGAGAATCAGGTGCTCCAAAGAGGTCACTGACGGGAGAGTGAATGAGGTGCTGAATGGACAGCTCGAGCCAAGCAAAAAACTCAGTTAAACTTTACTGTATTGGGTTTGAGCTTTACTGACCTTAAGTGAATGGAAATTTGAATACATTATAAAGTTACCCTATTCTCAACACTGACCTATTTCACTGTGGTACAAAAAGAAATATAATGATTTGAGGTATTTTATTGGTCCACACAAATTAGTGCGGCAACCAGCATCAGATGGCCATTTGTGAAGTTTAAATGGTTTACATTTGCAGAGGTTGTATAGACACATTGTAGACAGATTTTCCATCTTTAAGTATAAAATTGGTTTTGTTTTTTTACAGAAAATGTCCTGATCCACATGGTGTTCAAAATGGTATTTGCAAAATAGGAGAGGCACGCACTGACAATGGACAAGGTTGATAAGGTAGCAGTAGTATAAACTCAAGTTATCATATACTGCCATTTTATGAGACTAATGTACATTAGAAACACTTTAAAATGTTTTGAACTGTGAATATTTTCTCACATTCTTTTATAGACAAAGATTGAAATTGTGTGAATTTTGATGGTTTACATTAGTTTTATCAGTTTTACCAGTGGATTTATCAGTGGATCTCAGAATTCTCTTGGAATTAGAGACAAAACGTCTTCACCTTGAAAACTGAGTCCAGATGCTTTTACTTTTTTTCATTAGTTTTATCTTTACACCATTACAAAACACATCTAAATGTTTTTATTTGTAAAGATTTGGGGTTTGTTACTACCAAGTACTTTCTAAAAAAACATTTTTTACCATTTGTCATTAGGTTTTAATAGCCCAGCTCTTTATATTTGATCGAGTTGCACACTTTTACTGTTTATTTCTTATTGACCCTGGAGTACTGCATGGCACGTGGCACTGGAATTAAAAAGTTATATACATTTATAGAAGATACTGTAGCATAGAAGTACCTACAGGTGAGTGAATGGAGTGTTTGAAGGTTTTACTGTGAATCTTTCATGACAAACGCTGTGTGCCTTCCTGTGTAAACTGAGGCGGCTTGGCTTCGTTTTCACAATACAACTACTGCCGTTTGACAAAAGGCTTTAACCTTCACCAGTAATAACTCAAGACTAATGGTGATTCAGATTTAAGACCTGCTGTGTTTGAATAGAATACTAGCTATACTGACAAAGACTTCCACTCTGGTAACATATTGAACTGTAATAACTGCAATGATTTTGGGAACAAATGTTTTCTTCACTGTATCATGTGTAGGTTTTTGTAGATTTCTTTGTAATGATTCTGTTTTGATCTACTCATTTCTCAAAGAAGAGTGTGACCCACAGCTGTGTTGTGCAGTTTACACGACAAACAACT
Source organism: Neodontobutis hainanensis (assembly GCA_024349245.1). Lineage (NCBI taxonomy): Eukaryota > Metazoa > Chordata > Actinopteri > Gobiiformes > Odontobutidae > Neodontobutis > Neodontobutis hainanensis. The sequence continues at coordinate 1,810,046 of JALDNG010000056.1, forward strand.
AAGACCAACTCACTCTTTTTTGTGCAGTGCAAATAATTATTTATGGGTTTAAAAAGATTATGTTATTATTTTAAAACTTTATTTACACTTGCATGACATTTAAGACTTGAATTAAATACAAAAGAAATTTAAATACTGTCATCCTTTTTTTTTGCATTTTCTGAAGAACCGTAGTTCAGTTCAGTGTAAAACCTATGATGTCTGACTATGTTAGTGTTCTGAGATCTTATTACTCTTGACAAGACCTACCTGTAGACCAAACATAGAAACTGAATATTTGTATTAGCACAGTGTCTGTAAATCATTTTCTGTTGACACACAAAGTTATCTCTTTTTACAACTTCCTTATTGAGATATGGTTCAAAAACAGAAACTGAACAGAGAATTTATTGATGTAATTGACATGACATGCAACCATGTACACTTTATTTTTTATTATCTTCATCATTCTTCAGCTTAGCCATACACTCACTGTTAAAATGGGTCTGCACATTTGCTGAATCTGAGGCAAAATGTCTCTTTTTTTTTGGAGGAGGGGAGGGGCGTTATCGTCCTGATTCTAATTCAAGACAGCATAATGTACTCATGACATTGTACACACCTAGAGTAACCTATGTACACCTTTCAGCTATAGAACAATCCATAAACCCAGCCCTCAACAAATCAACTTGACATAATGGCTGCATGCAGGATAGACAATGCTATATATTATTACAACTGAGTTTGAATGTCTTTATTTTCAGAATCTAGCATTGTAACATAATGCTATCACCATACATTATGAATAAACAGCTTTACAACAGCAGGTCAACACATGTGTAGAAAGAACCATGGTGTGCTTGTGTGTGTGAATGGAGTGAATGAGAGCATAATGTGAAGTGCTTTGGGTGCCCAAAAGGGTTTATGAAAAACACTATGTCTGCTTGATTTCAAACACCAAAGCCATCTCAAACCCAATAGGGAACATTTTAAGTCTCTGTAATGGCTGAAAACAAGTGATGTATAAACATGGTTATAGTTCTCATTAGTTAAGGCAGTTTGTAATATGTAAATGCATCTGTAAAGAGTTTATATGAGATCCCTGATTTACAAAAGCATTTCCCAGCAATCACTGACTAACCCAGTTAAGCAGATTATCTTATAAGCTGATATCTGATTGCTACTTTATGAGCCGCTTCTTTTCAATCACTAATAAAACGTAAACTTCCAGCTTTGTTCTTAGTAAAACTGGCATCTATCACTGTTTTCTTCAAAATGTGGGGCTTGTGATACGTGCCCTGCTTCACACTGAACATCAAAGCCTTGGCTAGTTCTCTGTATGTCCTGGGAGCACAGTTCAGACCCTCGTAGCACTGACATGTGAAGCTCCTGCTGAGAGCCTTTAGGTCGACTAATGTAGGTTTCCCCAACACAATGTAGCTCTTCTGAATACGCATGACCCGGAAATTGTTAGGGTTGAGGTGGAGGTAGTGATTGGAGTCGTAGTTTTTGCGAACACAGCGGCCGTTTCCCTGACAGAGGAAGTTGCTGCAGAGCTGAGCGGCTGCGGTGACGTTTGTGATGTAATGGTTCAGTGTGGAGGTGAGGTAGGATGAAAGAGCTCCACAAGAGACCTGACAATCCACAAGAGGAGCAATAAGGAAAAGGCATTTAGTGCATTTATACGGCTTGACTCATTTTTGCAGTTCTATCTCTTAATGATACCTTATACACTACAACTTTAGTGCAGTAGTCCAAAGTAGGCAACAGTTTAGAGGACATGACCAAAAGAACAAAATTTAAAACAAATATGGTTGGCCTAAAATGAATAGTGCACATGTGCAGATAAAGGCAAAATAAGATTCCTCTTTAGCTACTGATTTATGTTGTTAATTATATCAGCATTAGACATCCATACCAAAACCATAAAGCAAACAGATTTAATACTTACATTGCACTTATCCTCTTCTAACATCCATTGCTGTCAAATACATGCACTACTAAAGACTAAATTAGTATAAGAGTCTGCTCGGTTTAGACAAATTAAATTTTTGGCAACAAAATATGCATTTGGAAAGGTCAAAGGTGTCCTCAAACACAACCTCACAATAAACCAAAACCTAGCTTTAATTAAGCAAGTTCTAACCTTTCCCGTGATAAGGTAACTGTTTTTGTCACTGCCTTGAAAGACATTTGATTTATATTCTATATTCTAGAAATTACCAAAATACATGTCAGCAACATTTAGTTTTTTTGTTTTTTTCCAAATCTTGTCAATTATATCACTTTTGCGCATTATTCATATTCTATATGTTCTCCCATGGGTAATTTAATATTTTTTAATTTGATAAAAAGGTTAAAGCAAAAGCATCTGGACTCAGTTTTCCAGATGTGTTTGCTTTAACCTTTTCTTCAAGATGACCTGAATGACTGAGAACCTTCACAGACATTCATTCATTTATTTTTCACAACTTATCCTTATCATGTTATGAGTCACAGAAGTCTGCATGTCTCCAGATTCCTCCCATCGTCCAAAGACACGCATGTGGGTTGAATGTAGGTGTGAATAACTGTCTCTAAATGTTAGTCCTACAATAAACTGTCCATTGTCCAGGATGTATTTGTCTTATGCCCCAATAGTAGCTATTACTTAATAGTCAAAATACACATTGAAGAGCTGAGATGTTCGTTAAGCACCCACTGAAAATCACCATCATCATGCTTAACTAATGTGGGCAGCAAACATAATCCATCACTACTGAGGTATTGTGAGTCAGTGACAGAGCCCTGCAGACTCCTCTATCATCTCCTAATGGAAGTCTTTGTGTGTTTGACATGTAGCTCAGCTGTCCAGTGGAGTGTGCTGTTACCTGGTCATTGTAGTCAGCACTAGCCCCCCACAGCACAGCACCAGATGCTCCCACTGCTGCACTCTCCCCAATAGTGTGCACCAGATCCCGCTGTGGGCAAACATGGTCACTTAGCCATTGTGTGGATACAAAGGCACAGTAGAAGTAAAAATTAATTATGTATGTTCCGCAAACAGTGTTCTGTTTTCCTGTAAAGGTAGGCAAGTCAGAATGAGGTGAGAAGAGCGGATAAGCATTACTCTCTGAGGTGAGTTCTACCACCAGAGAAGGGTGTTGTTACACTAAGAAACCAAACTCCTCCCAAAATTGGGCCTTGGCCTAGAAACGCCTCACCGCAGAGATAAAGTAGTAACCTAAGAAGTCAAGTCCAATCTAGTCAAGTGGCCTCCATTAATGAGTTCTTTGAAAAAGTCCCTTGCCTTTGAATGAATATATATACATTTCCATGTGTTATCAGTGACATGAGCTAAACCTGCATGTGGCACATAAGAGTGCAATGGATGTGTGCATGACGCATAAACAAATCAGGATTTAAATAGCTTGACCTGAAAGCTCCTCTCATTTACCTGGCTCAGGAAGCGTCTGTTCTCATCAACAAAGACAGGGCGAGTGTAAACAAACACAGGTGCAGTGCCAGTCCGTCTGGGCAGGATAGACACTCTCAGTGCCTCCTGCACACGGTTCCTCGCCATCAGAGCCGCTTTGGGGTTGTCTGCCAGAGAAACCTAAAGTACCCAGAGAGCCCCACTTTAGAATTTAAAAGACAGAAATAATGTTTAGGATGTATCTTTACAAACTGTTACCTGCAGGTATATAGAGGGGTATAAGGCTGTACTGGACTCCCACAGCCACATCAGCTCATCATTCTGCCTCATAACCTCCTCAGAGCATTTGCCTGTGTATCGTGCCTTGTGCCAACCATAGTTGTAGCAATTTGGAAACAGGTAGAAGCCCCATAGATAATTTGGTCTCATAGCTCTGCCCATTCTCAACATCCCTGACATCCAACTCCTGGCTGCCACCTACAGCAAAAGGTAAAAAAGACTGCTAACATCTGACCTTCTATAAACTGTAAGCAAAAAATTATAAATAGGCCATGCCTGAAATTGGTGTTTAGCCTTTTCTGTGGCCTGCCGCTCTGTGAGGAAGCGGTTTGTCACCATTACATGGGCTAAAGACAAAGTCTGGTAGATTTTCTTGGATCCCCAGTTTCTCTCCCACAGAGGGCGCCATTCCTCCCAATCAATTACAGCCAAGCCTCTTTTTGTCCTGAATGGAAACAAATACAGAAACAGAATCAGGGGACTGGTCATTGTAATAGTGTCCCATGTCTCGTCTATTGTCCTAAACATTAATGAGCTATACTGAGCAGTTATAGGGAGGTTTTAATTTGGTGGAGTGACATATAGTATTTTACCTGACCATTGGTGGTGCCGTTTAGTGAAATGTTGTTGAGACAGACAGACGCTTCACATTCTCTCTATTTTGCTCCATTCATTCATTCGCCTCAAATAAACTGAACATTACATTTATTAAAATACATTATTGAAAGGGATGCATCAATACCCAGCGTGGGACTAAGTCTGAATAGTTGTGACTTAGATATGAAGTGAGTTATTTTTATGCCGGACTTACTTTGAGGGGATGTAGTAGTTAACATCTGCTTGGGCCTTCTTCAAACTGGCTTTCAGGTTACCCCTTTGAGGAATGCCCCCATTGTACTGTTTGCCTTTGTTTAGGTTCACATGAGGGTAATGGCCCAATCTGTCGGTATAGAATAGAGACAGGAACTGGCCTGGGACCTACAACAGAATCAAACCCATTACAAGATCATTTCTTCCAAATTGTAAAGTAACATTTTGTACTAAATAAGTGAACTTTTTATAATGTGCTGTATCTCCTTACCTTTGCTGGTGTAGCCACTCCTTTAAAGGATGATGTGTCCAGTGTGATATTGAGCCTCTTGCACACCAGGACTGGGATGTTCCAGGTAACAGTGAAAGGCTGGTTCTCAAACAGTGGGCTCACAGTGTGGCGGAGAGCTGTAGATGGGATTAGCTTGGCCAGTGAACCAGAAGATGATGCAGAAACTGTGGAATGAAGCCGGTTTGAAAGAGATGACACAGGATGTAGTGTGTGAAGAGGGGTGGATGAGGTTTTGGGCACAGATGTCACCATTGTTTTGGAGAGAGGAGAGGAAGGGGGTTTGCTTGAAAGACGGTTATTAGGGGCATTCTGTTTGGTTTGTAAAGCAGGGAATTCTCTGGGGACTATTTCATTGAAAGGTGGTATTGATCCCAAAGAGACAGCCAACTTTGATTGAGAAATATGGTTGGAAATTTCTGAAACTGATTGATGGACCAATGAAGGAGAGTTTATGAGAGTAGTGAAGTCTTTTGGAGTTCTCAGGGAAGATAATGCTAGGGCAGGTAATAGAGTTAATGTTAAAGAAGAGAGGAAATTGAATGGCAAAGGTGATAGAGACACAAGGATAAGTGCACAAGTTCTTTTGTGAGATGCTGGAACCATCCTTACATGTGGCTAAAGAGAGGAAACACAAAGGAAAAACACTATTAACAGTTTTATAAGGTCGCTTTGTGATGTGATGCATCCTCACACAAAATCAGATCCAAGATACCCACAGACTATATGCATTGATCTCATTTATATGTGGAAATAAGGGCCAAACTGGCAACGAATAATTATTAACTGTAATAGAAAAAATACAGATACCTGAGCATGTCATAAGTGGAACGCGTCACTATCAATCTGTCAGCCGCACAAAGTGGGAATATCCGTGAGGAAAAATCCAGTACATCCAAGTCATATATATGTTGCACAGAAGTAGTCTACTGTCTGATAGGTTCGAAGGGTGAAAGAGGAAGAGATACAACTGCGGACTGCAGTTTGTAAGGATGCTCTCTCTACTCCTAGTTATTGGTTTGTGAAAAAAAAAAACATCTTGTTTTTGTCACACTGTGCCAAGTTTGACTTGGAGCAGAGCACTGAGGCACACTTGGGTGTGAGGTTATGGAGCGTGCACCATAACTTGGACCAGTGAGTGTGGCACAGCGCACAGACTGTTGTTGCACTGGCACCTGTCATCTGGGACAGAGTGCAAACAGTGAGCTTATATTTAGTAGTCCTTTAGGATTTAAAGCAATCATTTTTATGTGAGTGTCTTATACTTAAGAATGTTGTCCTGGTTTTGTCGTCAAAAGACTTTTAAAACGCTGCTTCCAAGTAACACAGATAAGTATATCTGAAATAGAATTATTGCATCAAAATGTAAATTTAACAACAAGCATAAATGTTGTGGTAACAGATGTCCAATATGACTCATGCAAATATTTCTGATTTGGTTGTTGATGATCTAGCTATAAATATATGAGTGCTTTCAGTCTCGAGTCATAAACCTCTCCAGTGCTGTTAAGAGACAACATTATTTGACACATAGGTGTAACAGAAGAGTTTTGTAGTGACGGCTCCACTTTTCTTGTCTACAGATTGCTTGAATTATAGCAGCAGGACACATGTCTGTGTTTTCGTGTCCAGAGAGGCATGTGCCATTTGGCAGTGGTTGGTTTAATACAGTATTTGGTAAACAGTCATGGGGCATTGACCTCTGACCCTTCGTGTTGTTGTGAAGTTAAATTATTTTTACTATTTATAATAATAATTATAATGATAATTACTATTATTATTATTATTATTATTATTGTTGTTATTGTTATTATTATTATTTATACCCAGCTTTTTTCAGAGACTCAACATGCTCACATTATTTATTCACTCCACAGTCACACACTGGTATACATATAATGTTCTGATTGAATACTGACAACAGTCAAAAGATGGCAGCTGTCATGATTTACTGCATTGCTCCATAATGAAGATTAGATTAGATTAGATTAGTGTGGATTAAGTAGGTTGTCCCTTAACAGTATTACTTGACTTTAATTACAGTAGGACTGACAGACATTCACTTTTTTGTATTGCAATATAATTGATAAAGAGGCAAAATAGTTTTTCTTCTTCCTTTTGCAGCCATCTTCTTTTTTTATACTTAATAGAGTCTAATCCATCACTGTTTATGGCACCCATTGTCATTTTTTTTTTCATTTTTAACGAATGTGTCAAAGTAATAATAATAATAATAATAATAATGAGTTGGATTTATATAGCGCCTTACTCAGGGACTCAAAGCGCTTTACAGGTCGTTCATTCATTCAAGTAAACAGAAGTAATCAAAACTTCCCACTCATACATGAAAGTCACGTGAAAGAATAAGCATCGCGCAAGAGAGTGCAGCCATTGGTTGTGTACAACTAGCAGTAGTGTGTAGTTTGTGCAATGCTGCCACCGTGTGGTAGTTTGTTTCATAGCGTTCATCTGCATTTTCTTGTGTGTGTTGAGTATTTTTAACAATCTGACAGTTGTAGTATTGTATTAAATGTTAACATGTCATAAGTGGTAATTATAAACTGAATTATGCAGTTTCTAATCTATTTTTTAATAATGTCTGTTGATCTGTTTTTTATTGCCCTATTTGTTTTTTGTTTTTGTTCTACGTTTTAATCCTTAGACTGCTGGTCCTTTGAATATTTTTCTCTTAGATTTACACAGTGGTAACATTTCCTTGATCTAGTTGACAGAAAAAGGCAGAGGAGATGTGGAGAGGCCATTGATATTAAATATTAATACAGAGGCTTGTGGGGGATGTCAGAATCCAAAATATAATATTCATGTTGTCTTGTCTTGTTGCTTGCTTCTCTGTTAACCTCATTTATTGTCAGTGAAAAGTGGGTCAAGTGAATGGATTACAAGAGAATGTGTTTACACTTATCTACATATAATCTCCAAACTCCTCTAACATCCCAACATTAAAATAGACTTCACATTCTTACTTTTATTCTTAAACATATCTTGACATACACATTAAGGACACTGTTTGTGCTTTCACCTCACATATTCTTGGGAGCATTACTCAGAAATATTTGGTATCTTACACAAGAATCACAGTTCTCAGTTGAGTTATTGTGTCATTGGGTGAGTGAGTAAGAGTTGTACACTAACTACGTTAAGTGTCAGTATCATTGAATAACTGTCACTACAAGATATAGAGTAGATAGATCTTCTTTATTTCTTCCTCACATTTAGATGATTGCATTTATGGTTACACTATTTTGAATGTATTGATAAATTTTGATAAAATTGTCCTAATTCAGATGGAGTAGACTAATTCCAAATACGTCAGATAACTCATTAAGGTGGAGTATTACAGGTGCTTCTCAGGCGCTTCTTGGGTTGTTGGTCAGGTTTATCAAGTTGGACCTGTAGAAGGAAGCACAGGCAATTAGTTTTATCCTAGTGGTGAAACCACACATAACATTCTGCTAATGGTTAGCGGCTAACCAGTCTGAGAAAGACTGATTAACTTTCCGTAGCATGAAACTGTTCTATTATAAAATGACACAATGGTTAATGTGCAGAGCTTTTCACAATAAACATAGCTGCGTTCAAGCAGTCTAAGCAAGAGACTATACCATACTCAGGTAAAACAGAATACACAGATTAAAGAATTAACTTTAATTTGGATACTGATGGGCATTGAACCACTTTCAAAAAAGGCTTTTAAACTGCAAACTTTATAATTGTTATTGTAGCATCAGGGGATTTTCCATGTCCAAATAGAATCATGTAATTGTAGTATTAATTTATGAACTTTATATACCACTTTCAGATTAAGGGAAAGTATTTTCTTCTCACTGATCCTTCAAACACCACCCTATTTGTGAACCTGACTGGGCATGTTGAAAACTACCGCAAACACCCTTAAGTGTTCAGTTATGTCTCAAATATGTATGAACTGTGTATCCTGCCAATATTTAGAGTTGCATACACACCCACAATATGTGTATGTTCATTTGATATGTGCCACTTTTTGTGATGTTTTAATTAGTGATGCTGGGATTGTGGAAAAAGTCTCATATGCCTAGTAGGATACTTTTTCCCAATTTGAGGGCCTACAAGAAGTGGAACAGTCTTACTTTTCCTTCTTATATTTCACTGTCTGTTGAAGAAGCATAAAGTTTTAAAAATAGCCCCTCATATTCATGCCGGAAGTGCTAGTAACACATGACCTTTGGCCTTGGTACAGAATTGAATGATGCCACTATTTTAGAAAATGATATGTAAATGAGAACATACACTTAATTTTCTAAACAATGGAAAGATTTGCAGCAGTAATTTAAAAAGATTTCTCGTGTACGATTATTGTTATCTCGGCAAGTTGCACCTTACTTCTTCCTTCTACCTCCTTTTCTCCAGTCGCACACATTCCTGCCATAAAGCCGCAGGCGGACGGACGGAACCATGTGTGTGGAGAGCGCTTTTAGTTGTGTTATTTTAATCGGTATTATATACTCACTAGATTTAGATAGTGTACCATTAAAACAGAAAAAATAGGTTCCAAATACGTCTTTGGGGCTTTTAACGCCGTTATTAAATGTCTTTAATTATTTTGACCACCGCATAGAAACTTAGGTCCCCCATTCCTGAGAGGTGGACTCGGCCCCTCACTGCCATGTTGGATGGAGCTGGCTGTGGGCTTTCTGGCGGCTGCACTTCCCAGGAAAGTTTTGCGTTTTCTGTCTAAGCCTGGACACTACATTTTGATCTTATTTTGAAGAGGAGCTGGACGTCGTATTGAGTTTTTAGAAGACACACAGTTTTGCCACGGAACCCAGTCCCAGCTGGGTTAAGCGGAACCGGTTAAGGTTTACGGAGGAAGGCCACGGATGACCAAGGGATTGTTTATGTATCATTTTAGATCTCACATAAGGACTTAAGCTCGGTGCATACTTCATAAACTGAAAACAATAATGAGTGGACAACAGCCGCCACGGCGGCTAATAAATATCGGCTCGATATTATTAACATCGCAAGAAAATGAAAGCCTTTTCAACCACCTCGGCAGGAAATGCATCGTAAGTTTTCTTCATGGAAATGTTGTACGATAACAGGCTAACAGTAAAGCTAAGAGCTAACTTTGACAGTGTCTCCTGTCCCAGGAGTGAGACAAAGCTGGCACAGAGGTGTATTGTGTTCGTAGCCTATAGTTTGTTTTGTGATTTGGTCTTAAGAGCACTGGGAACTGCACTGAGGAGTCTGGTTTGTTTTGACAGCCGGGCGACAAGGGAGGGCTGGGGACGAGTGTTTTATGTCCTACTGGGAAACATGTCTTTCTGGCACCATCAAGTTTAATCCCAGCCACAGGACTCTAGTGTTGCACCTTTTACTCCTTGCTGACACACCTGAGGAAATGCAGTTGGTGCGTTGCCACTGCTTCGGCGCAAACCTGGCGCTACGAAGTGGATCTGCTAAACCCACCAAAACAAAGCACAGCAAATGAGTGATTTTTGCACTGGCATTGCATAAGACCAGTAAAACTTGGTTGGTGTCGGGAAGTGTGTCTGCTCACAAGAATGTGCTGAGGACAGTGTAGAAGAGCTAAAACATGCAATAGACGTGAGCAATACCATGTCCCCAAATAGCAAATTCAAAAGGCGTCGCCTCATACATAGTGTGTTGTGCTCCTTTTAATGTAATGTCACGATTCAAGATTGTGCGATAACCAATGCTTGCGCAACGTAAGTAAAATAAAGCTGACTCATTTTTATGCCCACTTCAGTCACACTGTGTCCTTGCAAGGCCCACTGACCTCATCAAAGTAAGATGGGTACAGCTGAATCATAAAACACTGTTTTTATGTGTGACTTCCACTCTTGGACAGTAAAAAATAAATGTTGGCATCTTATTGATAGCATTTAAGGATCTAATATTTGGCATTATAGTCTAAGACCAGAACTCATGTTGTATTTAGTTATACTAACACACCAAGAGGTAATGTTCAGAACAATAAGACTTTAACTGACAATGCATTTACTGTGTTTAAGGAAACTGCATATTGAGTACAGCGAGCAGCTTTGTTTTCAGCCTATTTCCTCAATAGTTGTGGCAATGGACTGAAAAGTGTACACTGATTTACAGAATATGCCTTACAGATGGATCAAGATTACTAAAGTTTACAGAGTCACCTATTCCTGATCCCTTGCACAGGTTGGACAAACTTGTATAACTGGGTGGTGCCATTTAAGTAGGATCAAAAATATTGTACTTTCTTGTTTATGAGGTATTCAAACATTTTCTACACAGCATAGATGAGCAGCCTTTCACAGTTCAGACTTTGACTGAGCACAGTCTCTGATTACTTCCTCGTTTACAAAATAGTTTCCTTTAATTGTGCACAATAATGGTGTAAAGAGCTGAACCTCTTTGAGTCAACAGCTCACTGCTTAATTCTAAACTCATCATGCACATTACTTCATGAGCTACCTGTGTTTATCCATGCACTTGTTTGCTTTGGAAAACCAGCGTTTCCTGTCACATGACACCATCCTTTCCCCTAAGCACACAGGTCTCTGAGGTGTGTTCATTAAAACCTGCTCAGAAATCCAGTGACAACGTCCTCCTGGCATCCTGTCCATTGTGTCATTGAGCATGTGACTGAGACGTGGATGCAACAGCATTCCTGACAGTCCTACGTGCTAGTGTCTTTACACGTCTTTGCATGCACAGACAGTTTCAGGCAGATGTGGAGCTTTTTTTGTAAGAGACTTGGCGAATGAGAGTGGAAGAGACAGGCATTGTTTTGCGTCTCCAGACCAATCTAATTAGACTGGCCGTCATTGGTTCAGAGGCTGACCCAGTACTTGCCTAATATGAAGTGTTTTATTATCCAGGGATTGTAAAAGTCAAGAGTCACCTTTTCAATTTTGCTTTTTCCACTGTCCATTAAGGATACATTGTACTTTACTGGCCAAGTCAACATGATTAGACCCGAGATATTCTAGGTCTGTTTGTATGTGAGCTAATAATTTGAACAGGGAAGTTATTGGCTAGTTTGTCCCAAGTCAATATGTGTTGCTTTAGGTCTGTTGTACTAAAATGGTAATAGGTCCAAATGGAGTTGAATTTTAAACACACATTAACAGTGCCTGGCCTTATAGCGTTCCTTCATTGGTATTCCTTCTGCTGTATCCACGATCAGCAACGGTGTGTGCCAGGGCTTAAGGTGGAAGGGGTCCAACTCACACAGTGTGTGATTGTGCGCAGACTGCCTAATCAGCAGCCCCGTCCTGCAGGAAGTCCCGTGGTTGGCCTCCTCTGGTGATTTGTGCTGGAGTAGTGGAACAGGACTATCCTTTTCCTCAATTTTCTCTTGTTTTTGCAAAAAAATGTATCACCTGCAACTTTTTAGTGGCCCCTTGTGATTAGTTTTAATTTCCTTTTCCATTTAATTTTCATTTCTTCTGCCACCTGTGTTTTCCTTTGTCCATTCTTCTCTCTTGTGGCTCTTCTAACTCTGTCTTTTCTTATTGCTCACATCCTCTTCTACTATATGTTTTAAATTACTTCCTTGTCATACCTTTTTATGACCTCAACAGTTGGCATTTATTTAAATTTTTAAGTGAACAAGACTGAATAGACTCGTAAGTGTTTTTAGGATTCCAATACCATTACTGTATTACGGTCTGAGAGCTTTTTGTACTTGACTTTGATGTCATGCAAGTAATTTACTCACTGTAGTATGAGTTTTTGTTTCTTCTTTTGCCTATATAGTGCTGTTTGTATATAGTTTAGTGTAAATGAAAACAATAAAACTAAGGCAAATGATAAATAATACCATGTTTGATTACCATTAGTGAGATCTTTTGTATTTGTTATTTGGTGTAATCTTGTGTCTCTGGATTGATATTTTTGGACAGTGTTGATGAACCTCTAAATGTGGATTCTTGGTAATACCTGAAAAAATAATCACTCATCAGCTTGCACATGCAAAAATCTGCCATGTTTGCAGTCAATTAATTGTCTTGATATTTTTTGTATGGTCAATAGACATTTTGTAATGTGCCATCAACTGTGCAAGTGTGTAAATGGTAGACCGTAAGAGACTTGCTGTAGCTTGTATGAAGCTTTGTGTCTTAGTCAGAGTTTGATGACGTTGTACACAGCTCCACTTCCTGCACCCTTTGGCCCTGTCATCAACAATCAGTGCTCCATAGGCTGATAAAACCTCAGGGACCCTAAGCCGCATTAAATCTCATACTTAAGTCAAAATCACGTATAAGAGAGAACGCATATCCTGCGCTTAGTTTTTGGATTTTTTAGAGCCATATTAAAGTGTTCAGTTTTGTCACACTGCCAACACTTTCATGTTTGAGAATAAATATGAGCAAATATATGTCATTCATGAAGTGATAAAGAAAGCTTTTTTAATCTGTTAATGCTGTATTGATGGATTTACAGTAAAGGCAGGGATAATGGAAAGAAAGAAGCAAATTAAAAAAGACCATTTGTGCCATTCCTTAAACCTACACAGTGACATAATATTCACATGCACGTTACCTCATATCAGCCGTGTTGTGTGGAGTTGAATGTCATGCCCTTCTTTTTGGAGCCTTCAGGCAGAGTAACCCATTTAGTAGGCCACAGCTTCCTATATGAAGACGAGCTGTGGTGCATTGAGTCGGTGAGTAATTGCCTATTTATTCTACTGCAGAAATGTGTGACCATCCAAGTGGAAGTTCCCAGTCACAGTTTGTGAATACAGCCAACACTGGGGAAGATATGAAGTAATTACACTGTGAATGATATAACTTGTGCTAACAATAACAATAGCATATTATTATTTAGGAAAGGGATGTATAGAGAAAATTCATTTATTTAAATAACAAAAAGGTTAGACTTTTTTCACACAGAGCTTGTCTTTTTTTTGTGAGAAACAGTTAAATGACCTGTTTTATCTTAATGAACACATTTGGCTCACCCAGAAAGACCAGTGAAAGTGGTGCGTTCAAGTGCTCCATGAAGTTTCCAGACAGAAGAATTCTATACAAAATGCACACTTTTGAGATGACATTTAGGATGCGTCCACACTGGCTGTGTTTGGTGCGGTTTAAACGGACTCTGGTGCAGTTGCCCTGTTAGTGCGGTTTGCTTGGGAAAGTAGGAAAGCTGCCAGACAAACCTCAGTGTGCACCAAGCACGCACATCAAGACTCCTTCAAAGCTTAGTTTCTGCAAGATTGGGAAAAAAAACAAACCAAAACAATATTGTCCAACTAAATAAAATGAGAAGAGGTTTACTGTGAAGCACCGAGAAGCTAAAATGCAATGGTAACAAACTTTATTAGCATTTGAGCGGACAGCACAATCTTTTCTCCAAGGGCCACATTAGAAACTGGTGAACTGACTTGTGCTCAATAAGAACACATTTATTTTCCCTATAGCTTAAAATATGAACTATAGGCAAAGCAATATGTGCAATAAACACTGTATATTCAATGCCACAGTCACAGCTGTACCCTCCGCCATCTTAGATCCACTCTTGACAGTTTGTTCAAAAACAGTGAAAACTATCTCTCGCTGTAAGTAGAGCTGCTAGCTTTGAAAATCTCCCGTTTGGAGAATGTTGAAGTTGAATCAACTGATCACTTAGAATATTAAAGGAAAAAGGAAAAATATATACTTTATTTAATTATCAATAAATTTTGTTATTTGTTTAGAACTTTTTGCACACACACACCTCTAAACTGCTCAGTCCTGTTTGTTGTCTCATTAGGCGTAATGCTTCTCGGAACAGAAGCCTGATAGATCAGCAGGTGTTTCTCCTGACAATGTTTTTTCTTTGATGTGCGTGTGCTAATGGCTGTGATCCTCGACCCCCTCGTTGTTAAACCCCTTGAGGAACTAGTAAAACCTGACGGGGGATCAGTGTGCTCTTATGATCCTAGAGCTCTGTGCCTGTAGCGCATAGAGCTCTAGGTTGTGCATGCATGTACATTCACTCATAAACCGTATAATTGAGTGTATAATAAAAACTCCGCTTGTGATTATTGCTGATATTGCTCCCTAACAAACACAGCAGACTGTCCTCCGCAGTATCAATGCACACGTGGCTGTGTTTTTGTCATTCAGCTTTAAAAACCTGCCTATATGTGGCAACTGTGCTCATCTGACACAACATGAATCCTACCCTACTATTTATTATTACAAGGCTTTCTTATAAAAGAAAGAAATGTAAAATAAGTTGACTAGAAGCACATCTTAAACCTGACAAACTTTGTGTTGGGTTTGTGTGTCCTCCCCGTTCCACCAAATGAATAAAAATTTGATCTTAATTTAACAACCATCAATATTTAGTTATAATTATGTATTTTCTAAAAAAAAAATCTAAAAATACACTATGTTGCTATTACTATTCAAACCACCATTTCATAGTTTTATAGAAGAACTGAAGATTTTATCTGATAGATGGACTTGTCTTTGCAAGTGTGTTGTGGACTAGGTTCAGCTGAGAAACACTGTTCATGAAGGTGCACGGGATACATATAACTTACATCTTTTTTTTTTCCACAGGCACTAACTTCAGCAGTGGTCCAGGTGTTCACAGCAGACAGAAACTCGAGCTGGAACAAGAGATGCTGTGGCGTGGCCTGTCTGGTCAAAGACAACCCGCTACGCTCTTACTTTATCAGGGTCTTTGACATTAGGGTAAATATAGCCTATTCATGTTTGCAGGGTTTGTGGTGTGGGCCTGTGCTTTCACATGACCATGTGACCGTTCTAACCACTGTAAATGCAGTACTTAGTAATTTAATACGCTTATACACTGTAATTTTAAACTTTTTTTTGTCCTTTTCCTTTGTTATTGACATTGTCCTGTTTTTTTACAGGACGGTAAGATGACATTTGAACAGGAGCTGTACAATAACTTCACCATCACTCCCACCAAGTCATACTTTCTTACATTTCCTGGAGATGTGAGTACAATTGTTAATTCAACTTCTCTTTGTACTTTCAATCTTGTCATACAGCATCCAACTATGGTCCCAGAAGAGTTCTTTTTCATTTTGAATTGTTGTTCAGTTGCATATTTTCAAAACAAAAGGAATCATCAGACTTTCTTTTTTTAGTTATTATGTTATAAAGTTGTTTATGCTTGAGACTTTTTAATAATCTGTCTGTAATCTTGGCTTGTATAAACATGCACAATGCACTTATCTAAATAGTTTCCCATAACAAGGTCATTCCATTTATAGTCTAAATATCTGGCCTGGTTGGGTACTGCTTCTCAGGGTCCAGGAGATCTTTGCTGTCAGTGTTCAATAGACATTGCCCCATGTAAAATAAATACTCACCTAATTGTGTTCTTTCCTATACAGACATGCCAAGTGGGTCTTAACTTTGCCAGTGAGGAGGAAGCAAAGCGTTTCCGTGGACAACTGTCAGAGCTACTTGGAAAAAGACAGAGGAAAACAGGTACCAGTTTACCTCCTGCAAAACAAATTAGTCGGAAAGATTTACGGGCTCTTAATTCTTTTACCGTGTGTGCTCAGAGGGTTCAGTGAAACAATTGCAATGCAGTTTAACTACATTTTAAAGAACATGTTTAGAACAAGCACACTACTTTGATTTCAGAAGATTAAGGCCGTTATTTTTTCCGGCATATTATGCTTCACAGAACTAGTTTGACAATCAGTACATAAACTGTTTGATTTTAGAGAAACTTCAGTAACTGTACTATACCTCGCTATTGTCTCCCTGTAACTTTTGGTAAAGCCTACTTTATTACTCATTATCTTATGTATCCTATATTATAATTTTATCCAAACCTGACTAATGTTGGTCAGTTACATTGCACTGACTAGTCCATAGGGGGCACTACATAATCATTCTTTCAACATCTCCAATATGCAACGAGCTGAATCCCTTACATAGGCTGGGGAAGATGGTGTACATTTTATATTCATAACCAACAGTCTAGGCTGTAATCTTAAAACACATCATGTGCATTTGCTGTCATTCATGTATTTAGAGGAAATACATGAATTGATTTGTTTAAATTAAAAGCTATGTGTACACATTTCACTTAAACATATTATTGACACTTTCCTTTGACTTTGAGCATCACTTTTCTTATTTAAAGCTAGCGGCAGTTGCTACTTCTTCCCGTCTTTCCACTTGCGGGTCATCTTCTGACCCCTTAAATGTCTTTTTCACTTTCATTTCTGCCACTCGGCCCTCTGATTAGACTTCCTAATCAAAGCTCTGTTCTCTGTACTTGTATTACTGGAAACTCAATCCATCAGGATATGAAAGTGATTGTGTGATTGGTGAGTGAGCTCTGTTAGGAAACTTTCCTTCATGTACAACCTTCTTGCTTCTTTAAAAGTAACAAAACTCTTCTAATATTTTCTATTCTTCTTCAGCATCAAAGACAGCCATTATAACCATCAGAACCTGCTGTGTCTTTATAGAGGTGTGCCTCACATAAACCTTCTAACTAAACGGTGCTTGGCAATTTCTTAAATATCTTTGTAGTCTGGGCTCTATGCACTCTGTCGCCTTATTCCACACTTCCTCTAAACCCTTGTCTTGGTACTTCTTATACACTCATATATTGGCTTTCCTCTAACACGTTAAACACTCCACTAAGTATCTTGTTGTAACAACCAAATTTGTCTGTGTTCACAGAGAAGAGACGCGAATCTCCAAATGGTATGTTTCTCATCATTTCCTGTCTGATTCTTTAAAAAAAAAAATAAGAAAAGTATTAGCAGTGTAACACATCTCTGTCTTGAGGCTAGAAAGCTAGATTTCACACACATTATGGTTTAAAGGGATTGTAGACTCGTTTTATTGTTGTAGTGCACCTCCAGAGTTTTATAAACTAGCCCAAATGTTGATCCAGTGTTTGTGATTTGTCACTTGCCTTGTCCACTTGAAAACAGCTTTCTAATGCACTTAGTGTATATAGATTAAAATGATATATAATTAATATTATTTAACACTGACTGGCCAGAGTATCACATAAGAAGTACTGTTCTGAAGTAGGTTTGTTTGAAGCCATGTTGTGAACATTTGGCCTTTTGCACAAGATACAGATGGTGCAGATGGCATACATTTGTAGAGATGCACATGTTTATGTTGCTGATGGCAAGCTTAGATACAGACAGAAGGAGTGAAGACCATCCAGTTTGGATTGATATGCAGCAGGATTTGACCCAACTGGCTTATTAATGCAACAATTAATCAAGTACACTAATTGTTTATAAACTTTTGTAGCTTCAAATTTAAATGAAAATGCATATACGCGATATAATGTATATGCAGAGTTTTTAATTGTAGTTGGTATTTTTTCTTTCGGGATAACAGTATAATTAAAAACTGCCCGTTCTGGTTGGTGCAGTCATGTATAAGTATCCATATTTTACATGTCATGCTTGGTTTGACGTGATTATGATTAAGTATGTCTTGCCTTGTGAGTTGGTTCATTTCCAAAGCACGTCAACATTGGCTTCCTACTGGAATATCGCCTCAGCTTCTCCATCTGTCTAAGTCCACACAAACGGGGTATTTTTGATAAAGCACATTTTTCATCTCTTCTGTATAACTTTGAAAAGAAAAAAATGTAAAAATAAATGCAGCCTGTGGACATAGCATCACTGTCTATTCTTTCTGCTCTTCTCCTACTGCCCTCTCGAACACACTCCTATCCTCAACTACCCTCTGCTCTTATTTCCTTCTTTTCTGTTTGCCTATTTCTCTCTGTCGCTCTCTCTCTCTCTGCATATTCATCATCTTTCAGAAACCAGTGAGATTAACGTAGGATTATGCATCAATGGGTCCTAATGGTTACGTAAAATCCACTGCTAAATCCAGACTCATTTTCTGGGATTAGATCCATTTGTATGTTTTACAGGGGAAAGGGAGGAGATAGTTGCCGTAGTTGTAGTGGAGGTGGGTGGAGAAATGCTCACAACAAGCCAGTCTACTGCAACGTCAGTGGAGCGGGAAACGGTTAGAGAATGGATAAAAACATGAAGACAAGCAGCAAATGGGATACATATGATGTACCAGGAAATGTGTTCAAGTAATGACAAGAGGAGTCACCTTTGGATGGTTTGGCTTTTACAGCTGAAGTAGTATTTGGGTCAACTTCACTGGATGCTTCAACATTAGAACCTCTAATATAATAAGGGTACACAAATGTGCTGCTAAGAAAACCAATTGTTTTTACTGCTTTTGAGTGTTGAAGTTAGTTTTACAAAAAATTTTGTCTACTGAAACTGAGCTTGCTTGTCTGGCTAAAATGATGTTCTGCACCACCTTCCTGTCTGCTCCATCTGAGGACATGGGTTGTGAGGGAACAGGAGGGACACCTTTACAATTTGGACATTTGGGACCTGGGAGCTGCTTGTCCTCTTTACACTGCCTGGTTCTTCCTCAGGACGAACTTTATACGTCTCTGTCTGAGCAGGCAGGCCATGTCTTCGTCCACTCTGATGAGAGAGCCTGCAGCCTGGTCAGCAATGTGCTTTTTGACGTTGGTGCCACCACCTGTAGCACACAGGACAGTAGGTGTATCTGGGACAAAGTAAGAGGGAGGCGTAGTCGGTCAGCTTCACCTTCGCCCTGCAAAATCCCACAAAGTCCCTGTAGACACAGAATGAATGGTATGTGCTGCAGTGAAAGGGCCAACAGCAGTTGTGATGGTAATTGGGGGATTTCCGGGGAATTTTTGCTGATTTGTTTTCTTGTTTTGGTTGTTGGTTACGCATGGAGCACATGTTGTAGTAAGTCTGAGTGTTATATCACATGCACTTTTGTCTGGGACATCTGTCCAGGATCTAATATAGAAAGCAACCGGTCTAAAAGTTATCTATACTTCCATTTACTTGCTTACATGAAATGTTTCCGTAGAAAAGGCTGTTATAATGTTGTCCATAACCATATTGTCAAATTGTCTTTGATTTAATCTAAATTCATTACTGGCCTTATCTTCCTTAAGGTCCAGCGTTGCCCATGGCCACAATCGACATCAAAAACCCTGAGATCAGCGGTGTTCCACGTTACCATAATTCTCAGGTGAACAACATTGTGCACTCCACTTTCACGAAGAGGGAGAAAAAGGCTAAGGGGAAGAAGAAGAGGCTGACCAAGGCAGACATTGGCACCCCAAGCAACTTCCAGTAAGGCCCTTCATCAGCTGTTTCAGTTATGATATTATACAACTAATGTCTCCAGTAGAAACAAGTAGTGGTTTTGAGACAAAACGCTAGTATAAATGTCTATTTTGATGACTTCCACAATATTTTCTAGATTATTCCACTTTTTCCACATTATTTTCTAGACAATAATGCCTTTGTTTCCCTGTGTTTTCAGGCACATAGGGCATGTAGGATGGGATCCAAATACAGGCTTTGATGTAAGTATTTGCAGACGTTTATGATATTTTCTAAAATCCCCCTCCCCTATGTGTTTAATTCAGATGGCACTTTTCATCAGAGTTTAAAAATGTAATTTCAACCTTTGAGTTATTAAGCCCAGTTTAGGAAGGAAGAGAATTATCCTGTATCTGCTTAATCCATAGACTTCTTACCAAAAAGCATCATCAGTAATTATACTTGCTGCTGGATAATGATTATAAGATCATACAGGTCATGGACTTACTCCAAAATTATGAATATTTTTGAGTTGGTTTCATAAGACCGTGCTTTCAAGGACTTTGAAGATATTAGTCATTCGAAAAAAGCCTGCTCACTGCTCGTATGCCCAAGCTTAACGCTGAAGCTATATTTTAGCATATTTTTTCAACAAAGCAGCAGTGGTGAAAGTTTTGATCACTTAATATATATTGTTTGGTAACTTTTGACTAATTGTAAAAATATTTTTTTTATTTATTTATTTTCCCCAATGAAAACCTTTTTTACAAATACTGATTCAAGCATACACCAAACTTGTTTTCATCAGCCGCACCTTTTCTGAAATACATGCACCCCTCCCTCACCACCAGGTGGCAGCATTCAGCAGATTGTCTAGTCTTATTTTTTTCCCCCACACCAGCTTATGAATAACATCCATTATGGGTGGTCAAAATTGGTACTCTCTGCCCTGTGTAATCCTACCAGGCCAACATTGACTCTTAACATGTCACACAAAGTGTTACTAAGCTGTCTCATAGTGATTAAAACTTAATGAAAAATGATTACAGTAATGATCAAACTGTAAAAGCAGCAGGTATTTGTTTCAAAGCACAACATCACGAATGCCTTATGTGGGCAAGGCAGCACACATCAGAGGCTGATGTTGTCCTCTGTGGCTTAATTATAATAATAATAATAATAATAATAATAATACACCTTTTATATAACATTGTTTTGCTGTGTTGTTACGTCCTATTCTCACTCCCACAAATGACCCAATTAGAACATTTTTTTTATTTAAACAATCGGTAATAGCTATAATCACTGACCTGTGCACAAGGTAGCATTAGACTTTGTTTCAAATACCAACTGACATTTTATCTGTGCTTTTAATCCAGCTGAATAACTTGGACCCAGAGCTGAAGAATCTGTTTGATATGTGTGGCATCTCTGAGACAGACCTGAAGGACAAGGAGACCTCCAAAGTCATCTATGATTTTATTGAGAAGAAAGGAGGGGTAGAGGCTGTCAAAAATGAGCTAAGAAGACAAGGTAAGCCTGAAATAAGGGGGGAATTAAATTGATACCATAATAATAATAATGATGTTATTAAGAATTAAAGGGAAGTCTTGAGCTTACAACTTATGTTTAGCCAAGCTGGATCTCCATGCCATTTATCCTGACTGTGCAGTCATGATATAAAGTCACAAAATTTATTTTATACATGTTTTTGCAGGAAAAATCTATTTAAAAAGTATCCTAAAATAACAAGCTAACTAGTGTGGTGGTTTTGTCCTCAGGTCCACGTAGGTGGAGTGGTAGGTTTCTCTGCATGGCCTTGTGTGTTAGCGTATTTTGCATGTAGAGTTCTTTTGACTTTCTGGTTGATCAATTTGCTGTGTCATTCTGCAGCATTTATGTAGCGGTAGTGTTGATACTTGAGATCTGTGTGCTTTACCCTCTGCCATTAGAAATAATATATATGACTATTGTATTTTACTAAGATCAGTGTAGTTATTAATGATGTTATAATTTGCATGGTAGAGGTCCTTTTTGTCATTTACTAAAATGGCATGATTTGAATGGTGCCGTGAGGTTTTGATCAATAGACTTTTTTTTTTATTAGTAAAGATTTTTAAATATTTAATGTGAAAAGTAAACGGACATTAATATTTAATTACAGCAAAGATTGAAGTAGTTGTAACTTAAAAAACATTTTCTTTACATTTTATGGAATTTCTCCTTTTCTCTTATTGCTGATCTATTTATTTGTTATGAAGTAAAGTTGTCTGAATTATGTAGTTTTATTTGATATTTGCCGTATTAGTTAACACTGACTTTCCGTTACATTAACACTGTAAAGAAGCAGCTGAAGCTGGAGCACTGTCACATTTGATTAAAGGACTTGTAAGTTGTTGAACTCTGTTTATGTTTTGTCTGCAGCGCCCCCTCCTCCTCCTCCCTCCAGAGGCGGCCCCCCACCACCTCCTCCTCACCACGGCTCTGCCCCTCCACCCCCTCCTCCGGCCCGAGGGCGCGGTGCCCCACCACCTCCTCCTCCCTCCAGAGCTCCTGTCTCTGCGCCCCCACCTCCCCCTCCGAGCCGACCGGGTATGGTCGCTCCTCCCCCTCCTCCCCCCAGCCGTGGCTCAATGCCGCCTCCTCCGCCACCGGCCCATGCTTCAATTCCTGTGGCACATCCTCCACCGCCACCTCCCCCTTCAGCTCTGTCTGGGGGTGGAATACCACCACCTCCCCCTCCTCCTCCTCCACCACCCGGGCCACCTCCACCCGCTCCTCCACTCAACGTGGAGGCTAACGGAGGCGAGGGGAAGTCAGCACTGCTGAACCAGATTAGGGAGGGTGCCCAGCTCAAGAAGGTGGAGCAGAAGGAGCGACCAGTATCATCCATCGGCAGAGATGCACTTCTGGACCAAATCAGACAAGGAATTCAGCTCAAACCAGTCAGTATCCATTTAATTCACCCACATTATTCACCTTTTACCAAATCTGATGTCTCCTAACAGCTGTGTACTTTTCAGAGAGAAGATAACATGGAATCAACTGCCACCACCCCCACCCCCTCGGCTGGCATCGTGGGGGCCCTGATGGAGGTGATGCAGAAAAGGAGCAAGGCCATTCACTCTTCAGGTACAGCCAGCTACAACTGCTTCTGTCGGTGAACTATTATGAAATCGTACTGAAGTACTGTTTAACACTGTCTGAACGACTGGTTCATCAAAGTGTGTCCATTTCACAAATTCCCCCAAAAATATTCTCTATTAGACAGATGGGTCCTCTAAAAAAACTGTCTTTTTCCCCAAAAATAATTTGGTAGAAAAGGGATTAGTGTAAAAAAGAATAATGTAATTTGACATTTAAAAAATCCATATAATCTCTGTTACATGAATGATCACATTGTTTGTAGTATGTTACAAATATTGTAAACACCAAAACGGTAGAATGAATGTTTATTACATCAACATTTTTATTTAATATGTGAATTAACTTTTTTTCATTTTTTATTCAACAGATGAGGATGACGACGATGAAGACGAAGAAGACTTTGAAGAGGACGATGAATGGGACGACTAGTATTTTTCTTCTTTCACACTTAAGTTTTCCTCCAAAACATCCCCAGATGATTATGACACTAAATTGTTTTTGTCTTTCTAAAAAGAAACCTTTAATTTGAAATGATAAAATGTAAATGTTCTATCATTTTGCTGTATATTTTTGTTGCCTTTATGCTTTTTTTTTATTAATCTGTGCAATACCTCATTTAATCTGTACATGTTTTTTTCTTATTCAAATTTTTTTCTTCTTTATCTTCATTATAAGTCTGTATTTCACCTATTTTTTTTTGTCTGAACCAACACCACATCTTTTGTTTGAACTGTTCACTGTTTTTGTCTCTGTTCTTTTCCCACATGTCCAGCTCCTTGTTATTTGTCACCCACATCTGTTACTCATCTGTCCACTCGACTTCTTCACTACCACACCTGTCCTCGCGTTTACTGTCTGTTCACTTTTGTCATCCATGGTCTTAGAATAATGTGCAATTTTACATCAAGTTGTCTGTTGAATCCTAAATTCAATCTTCTTTTTTTTTCTTATGATTGTGTGATTGAAGCGAAGGCCTTGCAAAAAATGAGTCGCCACAAATCTTTCATAGTCACCATTGTTCATCAAGAGGAAAAAAACTATTTTCATATCCTATTTCTCTGTAGTTTATTTTTACTTAATTAAATGATCCTAGTTTAGCACTCGTATTTTCTTAAAACAAATGGAAAAAAAAACATTTTGGAATATTTAGCTTCATTTGCTGTCAACTGTAAATTTGAGTCTATTATATTTTTGCACAAATTGAAAGAGGAGACTTGCTACATGAATACAGGACATTTTCAGGACTGTATCATATAAACATATTGTAGTGATATAAAATACATTGGGACAAAAGCATATACTGTTAATACACTACATACAATACATATACAGGTAACTCAGTGTTGCGGCTGGACATCTGTTGTGGTATTTTTGTCACAGTAACACTAAAAATCATGCATTTGTACTTTAAACACAAGCCTGTTTGTCAAGATCAGGTCTGTCACCATGGAAAGGGTAAGGAATAAAGACATTGTTTTACATCCCTGATGCGTAAAACCAGTCCTTAGACTAGTTACTGAACAGAGACAGTGAAGCTGAGCTAACATCCTGTAGATAGGAAGGAACAAACTACATTTATGGCTTTATTCAAACAAGTAGCAACATTTGAGGTGTATCATAGGAATCTTAAAAATGTAAACAGAGGGCAACTTTTCTCTGCAAAGATACATGTTTGTTGTCAAAGAATTGCTCTACAAATTTGTTGTTTTTGTCTGAATATAATGCTAATATCGGCATTTACTACAAATGGCATATTAAGATGGATGTTGTTGTAGATGTTTAAAATAAAAATTCTATACGCTAATACAGCATAAAATGGTAACATCCTGCTCGTTTTATCTATTAATTACAAAGTGCAATAGTTGTACCCTCAAAGAAAAGAAGAAAAGCCAATGTTTGGCGTCTTGTTATCATCGGTTTTGGAAAAGCTGCCCTGTTTTGACCTATAGGTAACTGTGAAAAAAATGTCATAGACACCAACCAATGAGGCTTGAAAAATACTGAGCTCTTACAATGTACACTCCAATAAAAAGTTGATATTTTACATACTTTGTTATTGGACTTATTTTACCTTCTCTGCTATTTGTCCATCATCATACGTGTTTTTGGTTTTAACTTGTGGAATATTTGTGTTACTTAATATCTGCAATGAAATTCACCTGCTGTGCCAGGTAAAACAATCCTCCATCCATCCATCCATCTATCTTCTACCGCTTATCCGGGGCCAGGTCGCGGGGGCAGCAGTCTAAGCAGAGACGCCCACACTTCCTCCAGCTCTTCTGGGGGTCTTCCCCGTGGTCTCCTCCCGTGGGACATGCCCGGAGCACCTTCCTAGGGAGGTGTCCAGGAGGCATCCGAAACAGATGCCCGAGCCACCTTGGCTGGCTCCTCTCGATGTGGAGGAGCAGCGGCTTTACTTTGAGCTCCTCCCGAGTGACAGTGGTTCTCACCTTATCTCTAAGGCAGCGCCCCTCCACTCTGCAGAGAAAGATAATTTCATCCGTTTGTATCCAGGATCTCGTTCTTTCGGTCATGACCCAAAGCTCATGACCATAGGTGAGAGTAGGAACGTAGATCGACCGGTAAATCGAGAGCTTTGTTTCGCAGCTCAGCTCCTTCTTCACCACAACAGACCGGTACATTGACCGCATCACTGCAGAAGCTGCACCAATCCGTCTGTCAATCTCATGCTCTCAAACAATCAGTAAAACAATCCTGACACATTTAGCTCTACTGCCTTGTTTGTTCTTTTAAAACTGCTTTAGAAAAAGACATGATACAGACATGAGTGACATTCATAAAGACCGAAGGTCAAAGTGAAAAGCATTTCACAGTTAATTTAGTAATGTGAATTTAATGTGAAGCAAGTTTATTTAGTGCTTTTACTTTTTTCAATTTAGTTAACGTCAGCTACTCTCCCCCACTAAACCTGTGTCAGTTCTCACTTGGGATTAGAATACTTTTGTGTCTTTCCACTCTTGGATAAAAAGTGCTGCCTCAGAAATCAGCACATATTTTTTTGTTTACTTTTTAAATTGCACTTAATGCTTTAACGTATATACATTAACATTCAAAGTGCCCGACTAGAACCCTCCACAGTATTAAAGGATTTGTGGTTCCACACACCCTTCTTTTTACACATACGGTGGCCCTGCATGGCCATGTCATTGTCGCTGAACAAACCCACTTGAAAACTGAAGATAAAAGATAAAATTACTTACTGAATTAAACTTATAATGTCCAGTCATATCCACTATTTATTTTAATTTTTTTCAAAAGAAACATATGCAGAGATATTTTGAGGTAACTGTACAACACTTAGACTTTTACATAATGAAACTTAAAATAGAGCCACCATAAACCCATCAAACCAATTGACGTGGAATGTGAAGCCTGAAAAATTGAGTTAGCTCAGTGGCTTCAATATGTAAATTGCCCAGTGTATAAATGGTGTGCATGCAAAGGTCAAGGAAACTAGTGTCAGCTGTAGGGAACTCCTCTGTGTCTCTTCTACCAGTTGTGTGTGACCACCCGTGCGAGGCAGGAAGCTACTGGATTTTATGACAGACTTTATTAAAGGATCTTTCTATTGACACTTTGACAGACATGACAAAGTGCACCACTCGAGTAAAGGAAGTTGTATTCTCGGCCCACTTAGTTACTCGCCCAAAGGCATGTGATGTGCATACTGAGTCACTGTAATTGAGAATACCAGTGAGATTCTTCTCCCTCTGGTGCAGACTATTTTATTTGGCTTTTTTAGTATATTTTAACAACTTTATTTTTTTAATGGAGCCTTGATTTTATAAGGTAGTATCCAGAGCTGTAATAAAAATAAAATTGTAGCTGCTGTGACAATAATTACCTAACTCTAAGTTTCAATTCCTAAAGGATTACATCACTTTTTATCTTACTTTATAGTAACAGATACCAATCTTTGACTGTTTTTTATGTTCTGAACAATTTCAACATCTTTACCAGAATGTGGCCAGTTTGGACCAATGATGTGGCAGTACTGGTCGTTATGTGTTAGGTTTGACAACAAGGTATTCCCCTTATTCTGTAAATAACACAGAGATGCTCTGATTGGATAAAATGACCATGTGTAACTGGCAGGTAGGTCAACAAATCAGCAACAAGATTCATCATACCTGCCCTTTGCAAAAGCTCTAACCATCTCCACAGAAAGCAACCATATCAACAAAGATTGAAACAACTAACTTATAATCTGGCTGCTTCTGACTTGGCTGTGCATAAACAAACAATTAAGACTTGTTCAGTGTATTACTTTCTCGTTATACTCTTAGTAGTTTCCCAACGGTTTTTGGCTGTTCTGATGTTTCACCATTATGTAATTTACATTCTTCAGTTGTTGGCACAGCTTAGCTTCTTTCCCTAAACGGTCTCACTTTTGAACAGCTGTTCAGTGGATTTAGAAGTGAGGGACATATTTAGCACACATAAACAAATGCAGCACCAGGATTAGGATGACTGATACTGATAGCTCCGTTCTCTTCATCTTTGTGTCATATGCACTCTTCTCACATTCTGACCTTTGACTATCATTTTTCCTTCTTGTTTTAATTGTCTCCACCTTGTCATATTTCTCTTTTATGGTTGTTTGTCTTGACTGTATTTGGTGCTTGTTGGCTTTGTCCTGCTTTAAAGGAACAGAAGTAACTAAAGTGGGTGTATAATTGTTTTGATGGCATTGTTTTGAACCGAATGAACTGAATCACTGATATGTAGAAAAACAAAACCGACTAAATCTAATGCAAACACTAGCTATATTTAGAAATGAACAGGTCTTTCAAACAAAAGTGATATGTACAAATTTACAAGATGAGTGAGATTTAGAAAACAGATCGGTAAACAGTTCATACTCTATTGCATAAATACAAAAACATTGTTCAAATGTAAAGCTTGTATCAGTGCAAATATCAATATGGATACATTCACATCAGTAAGAATCCTTTTGTTGTTTTTTTCTATCATTGGTCACTTTTATCCAATGCAGATTTGCGTGGTTTCACTGACGAACGAATGAATGGACCTCTTTTATCTGAGATGATGTGGGATTTCCACCTGTAAGTGATGACAGACAGAGTTTAAAGCAGCTGTAGATTAGCAACCGACTGTCACAGAAAATGTAATTGTTCATTTGAAAGTAACTTTTAAGCTTGTAAAAAAAGGTTAGACCTAAACGTTTATGAATAACAGTTTGACTGATGTGTGTGTGATGTCTGCTGTGGTAACATGTTGTATCAGTCTTTATCAAACAACTGGTGAACAGCTTCTATAAATACATGTACTAAGTGCCAGGAATTTCACAGCTAAGAGGCCCTGCCATTTGAGGGCACAGTGCATTTTCCACTTCAACAATGAGACAAACAAAACCATCAAGTTATATCATGTTGTTGCTTTCCTTTTTTCCACAGTACTTTTCATCGATTATTATAGTTCTGAGGAAACCATGCCAAACGTGGGGTTTTTATAAGTCATTATTGTCATTTGACAAACTGTGAAAATAATAACATTTTCATAATTGTAGGAGTATTGTAAAAAATATATTTTGGCAGTCCGAACCAATGGCTATAAATCATAGTATAGACGTATAAAAAGGTAAAATGTATAAAAGTTGTGTTATAGCTTAAGGTGGACTGACTGTTCACATGTGAAGAACTATGGCACCTTGCATGGACATAGTTAAAAATAGGAAACAAATTCAATTCATATTTGTCCTAAACCTTCATGTAAGAAGGTGTGCTAATAATGAAACAACACGAGTGGGCTTCTCCTTCAGTAGTGCTCAGTTTGTCTGTTCATGGCTGACAGCAACAAAGACAAACAAATACAAAGTGTGTTAATTTGTGATACGACACCGATGTGCTTCATTTTGTTCTGTATGATATAAGCTTTTACACAATGTTTAGGATACATTTTAGCCCAAGCCATAGTTTACAGTAACAATGAGAGAACATACTGACCTTTTTCAGGTTGCCAATGCTGCTGGTCCGGATGGACTCCATTAGCTGGTCATGGGCCGACCTCAGTGGTGTTGAGGGTCTGCTGTTCTCCTCCCCTCGCTTGTCCACCAACACAGGCCTAAGAGCGTTCTTAAGCTCCTTCAGTATGCTGCTTGTTTCGTCTTTCCCAGAGTCCTTTGCCTTACCCTTTTTGCTCTTCTTCCCTTTCACCTTAGAGGGCTTCTTGCCGCCCGCCTCGTGCGCTCGGATCACCTCAGCGATCATGCGTGTGGGCTTTTTCTCCTGCTGTACTCGAGGAGGTGCTGGTGGTGGAGGAGGCGGTGGGGGAGGAGGGGGTGGATGTGGTGGAGCAGGGGGAGTCTGTTTTGCTGCTTGGCTGTTTCGAGGGAGTTTGGGTGAGGACCACGGAGAACTGTAGGGGGACGAACCAGGTGTACCTCGCTGAAGAGTAAGAAAAGAAAACAAAGTTAAAGGTCAAACTAAAATCTAATTATCAGATAATTAGGCTTTATTAACAAAACAGCTAATGAGTCTTGATTCTTGAATAATACATGAGTAAAGCTGAATACCAGTGCAGTTGTCCGAGGGTTAACAGACCCCTCTGAAGCGCCCTGTTTTTGTCTCTGTTTTTGTTCTTGCAGTCGTTTCTGTCTCTGCCGGTCCTGGTTCCTTGTAAGGATCCCCGTCATGCTCATCCTGGGACCAGGTAGATTAAACTGGTAGCCCAGTTTAATCAAGGTGTTGTTTTCTCTTAAAATCTTTACCATCTCCATCTCAACCTACAGTAGATGTTGATCCAAACTGTTAGCTTTATATTGACTTGAAGCACTAAATGGTAAAAATGACAAACACGTACCTGTCCTCCACACATGTGTCTCTGGTTGTGGAATCGCAGCTCCGTCAGAGTGTGGTTTCCAGGCAGGGCTTGTACCAGCGCCATTACACCCTTCCCACTCACATAGTTAGACTCTATATTCAGACTGACGATGGATGAGTTCTCCTTTAGCATCTTAGCAATGGCCAGAGCCACAGGATCATCGGCTCGAGTGTTTGCCAGGCTAAAGGTCTTCACATATGAGTTGGACCTCAGGGCCTCCGCAAATCGGATAAGAGTTTCCTGTGAAGAGTTATCATTTACAAGGGTCAGACTATGGCAGCATGTTTTGTTAATGTTGGGGTCTCATTGTCAGAAACAGTTTAAAATAAAACTTACAAAGGAACAATATTAGAAAAACTCACCAACAGTTTTGACATATTAATAGGTTGACGCAAGGCCAAAAGATTAATCTCATTTCTAAGCTCCAACATTGTGTAATAATTCTGGAGTTGGAAAACAGACCAGCTGGTGTTATGCTAACAATACTTCTAATGACTATACTATGTGCATCTTATGTGTTAAAGTCTTCTGAAAGTCTTTTGAAATTGTGTGATTGATGGAGGAGAACTGTTTAATCAGCTAAGGTCATAATGTAATATAAACGATCTTTCAAGTAGGTCTTCTTTCGATGAGTAAGAACTCATCCTCCAAGAGATATGACAATTTTCAGTGCATGAACGTTGAAATGAGGACACCCCCATTGGCTTTTTGGCCTACACAGCTTGCCAACTTTGGATCAATGGTGGCGAAAATCCTACTGGGAAAGTTGCTATTTAGTGTGGTCTATGTCTGCATACACAGTAAAATGGAAAAAAAGAAAACGTGGGAAATGTGGGAAATGTGTTCATTAAATGAAGATATTGTACTGGTCTAAAGCTGATGAGACAGCTAACGGGACAAAGCGGTAGAAAATGAATGAATAAATAAATGTATTGGTATTTTGTTGTTGCAGGAGGGTGTTTGGAGGGTAGAGGAAGAGTGAAGGTAGTCTTTGGCACTTTGTTGTCAGTCTTTGTACCTGTGTGATGTCCTCGATGTTGTTGAGGTTTACTTCAGTAATTTCGGGGTTGTTGCTAAGGACTTGTTGCAGAGCCTCATCAACAACAGTTGGGTTTCCAGACGTGTTGTTTTCGGCAGGTGGGGGTGGAGGGGGAGGAGTTACCCTCATAGGCTCCACCCTCTGGGGTTTTAGTAGCACCGGGGCTTCTGCTTGCAATATTTGTGTTTTAGGCTCCTCTAGTTTTGTTTTGTTATCTTGTTCATCTTCATCAACATCATTTTCTTCCTCCTCATCATCATCCTCCTCTGTTACTGCTTCCTCTTCTTCCTCGTCACTCTCCTCAAATTCTTCTATGTCTGTCTCCTCCATTTGTTTTTGGTGCTTTTGCTGTTCTTTCTCATTTTCATCATCTTTTTCATCTTCATCTTCGCTCTCCTGTTCTGCCACACGCTCCTGTTCTTCATCCTGTTTGAAAGTATAAAATGACCATTGGACTATGATCTCTTTTGTAACATTTATTGTTTAATGATGAACAAATGCAGGTGTGTAGACAGACTAAATAAACATAGAAAGACTTATTTGTCATGGCCTTTTGTCCAATTAGTACTTTAAATGAGCAATAATTCCTGGGTATTTTGTAAAGTCTGTCTCAACTTTTATCTGATACCACTTCAAACAAGCTCCATGTTGCTTCTGGCACACTGTGGACATCAAATTCATATTAACACTCACCAGTTTGGGGCTTCCTCCACCAATCTCATCTTCGAGCAGTCTGCGCGTCTCATTTTCCCAATACTTCATAAGCGCCTCCCTGCTGAATGTGCCTGTTGGGGTTTTGTCAGTCTGGTCTCTCTGTCGCAGACCTATGGGCACGTTAGCATCCGGTTCGATATCTGCAAGCTCTTTTTCTAATTCAGCCAACTCCTCTGGACTGAGGGAAGCCAAAAGTTCATCCTCGTCCACTTCTTCATACTTACTCAGCTCTCGACGGTACCCAAAACAACTCATGGTTGAAGTAGAACCGACTCAAACCAATTAGCAATTTGGACTAAATACGCCACTACACCACTTGCATGTGATCCCAATGAATGATTCCAGCAAACAAATGCCAAGAGAAAGGGTGGTCATCCATAGATGTTTAGGACATTGATAAGTCCATTCAGTTTTTTCAATTTAGAGGAAATAGCCTCTAATTTGTAAGTCCAGGTCCAAAGAAATAGTGCTTTTTTGTCAAGGCCAGTCGGAACTGGATCTATGTTGGCTGGTAGAGTTACTCTGAGGGTACAGCACTCTGGATGTTTGCTGTCCACTCTTGTCTAATCTCCCCAGCTGCTGTTTCGGCCTTAAGAGAGGGATCAGAGGGGAACGAACCAAAGTGTGAGGCTGATGATGCAGCGTCTTTTTTTGGCGACACTGCTCATTGAGAGAGCCACAAAAAGCATGTGAGCTCAGGGACTGTGACCTGTCTTTGTGTCTGTCATGACGGGCTCCGTTGCTTTGTTCATAGCTAAAAAAGAACAACCGGACACAAGGAAGGAATAGGGGTCATGTTTCTACTGATAAAAGAGGTCACAAATAAACATAACATATAACAGATAATGGTTTATGTACCTGAAGTTTAATGTAGTAAGGCCAGTGACTGTACCTTTTCAAAATTTCAAGAACAAAGTCAAGATTAGAGCAATTCCACATTGTGCTGAAGGTGAACAAATACAGGCAAGTTGGAGATGTTTGTAAAAAAATAAATGTATAATTACTAACGCTATAAACACACAGAAATAGTGCTTTAGCAGCTGAAAAGAATCATCTAGTAAATACAGCTTCAGCAAGCCTCAACTTCCATTACTTACAACAGAAAGGGACACTGGAAACAAACAGGTTGTGCTCAAAACTGGGAGATATTAGCGTTTGACATGTATTTGTTGAGACATGGGGCAAAGAGCTTAAAAACACAATCAGTCAAACTGTGACATTTGGCCACTATATAAGAGAATTAATTACAGTGTATGGCTCTGTGGGGTTTTTGAGGGGTATTAGTATGAAGCTGTAGAAAGTGAAAAAGAAGAAATTAAGAAAATACTTTCCAGTACACTCCAGTAATCAGATAAATTGGTGCATATAAACACACTTCCTGTTAATGCACTTACATCACATCCCTACCTAATCCCTTTGACTGTGGCAGGCAAGAAACAAGTAGTACACAAATGATGGTGATATTGATGAGTATTAAGAGACTGTGAGGAGCTCATAGCTGTTCTAATCTCCCGTCGAGTGACACGGTGGCTTTACACAACATAGTGGTACGCTTATATAAGCACATTGTTGGTACTATCCAACTCACAACTGGTCAAGGACAGCTATTTGTGTTTCACTTCAAACTTTATTTAAAAGTATAAAAGTCATATCATCACCATGAAAATATGTTTGACTCCTCAACACAACTATAACAGTAGTTTGCTGTGTGCACTACACTGCTCAGAATATTCTGCTGTCCACTCACACAGCTGCTTTCACTCATTTTTCAGGATTCAACCTGAGCTTTCTGTCCAATTGAGCCTTTCTTGTGGTTTGCTGACCTCAGGTAATATTAGTCTGAAACAAAACTCGGGAGTAACAAGGGTGTGGTGCTGAACTTACATTATGGGTGTTTCCGTGCTACAAGTTGTTACAAGTCATTGTTTTACCCATGAGCATACACTGAGATAAGCAGCACTTTTCACTAAACAGTGATGATAAAATACTTGATGTACAATTTATAGAACACTTAATAGTTCACCTAATAAAGTGCAATTAAAGCAATATAATAGTTTGTTGCGCTTTGGTGCCAACTAAACTTTACTGAATGACAACATATGTTTGTTATGCCTTCCCCAAATATAATTGTTGACAAGCAGGTGTGCTTAAATGGGAAAAGACTAAGCCAAAAAACAGCTCGATTTGCAACCTGTACTAAAAAATTGCCATTACATGAACACAAACAAAAAGGCAAAGAAAAAGCTAACACTGATTAGCTTTTTGCACTTTGTAAAGACATTAACACTGATGAATGTACAGCCCTCACACGGTTATCTATTATTAATGACTCTTGCAAACATTGTCAGTGTAACCTTTCTAATTAGCTGCAACGCAGATTATACCATACAATACAGATTATACCACACAATACAGATTATACCATACAATACAGATTATACCACACAATACAGATTATACCACACAATACAGATTATACCACACAATACAGATTATACCATACAATACAGATTATACCACACAATACAGATTATACCACACAATACAGATTATACCACACAATACAGATTATAACATACAATACAGATTATACCATACAATACAGATTATACCACACAATACAGATTATACCATACAATACAGATTATAACATACAAAACCTGAGCAACAGTGGAAGCATAATTTTACTTTATAGTATTTGCACATTATGTATACAAGTTGTATTCTCTAAGAGACATTGTGAGACATTGCACCAAAAACATAAATATTCTAAGCCAGAATTTAATTAGTGACGAAAGCTCATAATGTGATCTTTGAGGGGTAAATGTCACCACAAAGTTCATATTCCTGATAGGTCAAATAGCTCTTTACTCTGAGAGGAAGAGGAACCTCAGACATAGCCTTGGGATTATTCAGTATCCTGGGGGTAATGTGACCTCTGATGACCAGCCGGCACAAGTGCTGGAGGGAGCGGGGTGTGCCTATAGACGCAGAAACAGAAAGCAACACTTAAATCATCTATAAATACATCAGTATACAGTATAGATAACGTCACAGTGGGTGGTTTTACTGAGAATGTCCAAAATGTCCTCCCACTCTGGTCTCCCCTCCAGAATCCGTTTGAGGTTGGGACATATGCGAACATGGCTCATGTAGTCCAGGAGCATCCGGACCACACTGCCTACCACGTGTTTGAGCCACGACACCGACACAAACTCACAGAACTGAAAACAAAAGACAGCCCAGACTTCTCAATCTGAGAGGAATGGATTGTGAAATAAACTGTATTTTATGTAATAAACAATGACTCACTGGGATGGCATTTGGTTGACTGTAACACTGATAGGCAAGATTATGGACATCAGCCCAAGTTCTATCCAGCTCTTCACCATCACCATGACAACACTGGAAACACCTACCAACAATGATGATTAAATAATGAGCTTTTAATTTGAAACAGTGCTGACATGCATTGATTAAATTGACCAATAACACTAGTATATTAGAGATAACAAAGTGCAGACTAGTTTTCTCACACAGCATTTGAAATATTTAAGATTAACGATGTTATATAGCTGACTGTGTACACACTTGTAAGCATGATATCCACCATTGAGCAGCAGTCGGCCCATGACCTGGTCCCTCAGACAGTACTGCAGGGCTGTGGGGAACACCGTGCTATTGATTGCATTAAAGTAACAGTTGACGTCTGCTCCATAGGACAGCAATAGTCGAACCAGCTCATACCTACAGTAAATATGTAAAAGTGCAAATATTTAACTGTATATTATATACAGTGATTATATACAGTAAGTAATTTGGCACACACCTCTCGGCTCGTATAGCCACTAGGATACATCGTAATGGATCGAGATCAGTTCTGGCTCCAGCTGCAAGTAACATCTCAGCACAGGTTATGTCACAGTTGGAAACAGCAAAGAATAGTGGGCTCCTCCTGAGGTCCCCGTAGTTTTCTGTAACGAGAGAGCAATGATCTATGACTGTAAATTGCTGAGTTAATGTGCATTTACACTTCAATGCAGGGATTCAGATTCTTTACCTTGACGCAGACAGTAAAGGATTAAGCGGACATTATCTATACTTTGTGAAAATTGTGAATGGTGGCACAATTTTTACAAGTTGCGTGTATAAAGAGAGGAAGGTTTATATTTGCAAAATGACAGTCAGAAATAGGTGGCAGAAAGAAGTTTGCATGTTCTCCCATACTCGGGTGGGTTTCCTCCAGGTACTTTTAGAACACCTAAACAACAATAATCTGCTGCATCCAATGCAATTTGGCTTTAGAAAAAAATAATTCTACTGAAATTGCATGCTGCTTTTTTATTGAAGTGGCATAAGCAATATTGGACAAGGTTGGGGTCGTGGGCACTGTGTTTTGGACCTTCGTAAGGCAACCAATCGCTCAGTGCTGCTTGAGCGATTGTGTACAGTGCGTGCGAGTAAGCAGTAAGCTGTCTACATCAAAAGCTTGTAACATACTGTAGATGTAGATGTTCAGATGTATGCAGACGATATTGTTATTTATGTGCATGGAAATGACGCTACAAGTGTGGCTAAAAAAATTTACCATGGTCATGAATAACATTGCAGATTGACTCACCTCTGCTTCCCTTACACTGAAAATAAATAAAACAGTGGCAATGTATTTCACAAAAACTAGAAAATCAACTTTTCCATGTATTTTTTTTAAGAATAAAAATATCAAATTAGTGAATGAATATAAATACTTAGGAGTCATTTTAGAACCAACATTTAGATTTAAAAAGCATGTAAAAAAAAAGTCTAATACTTTGAAATACAATGATTGATATTTCCAGTGTTTAATGACCGGCTTTAATTTTTTGTGGGAAACTGATAACATGGTCCACTACTGTCTTGTCTTGTAAAGTCACATTGATTGATTGAAAAGTCAAACATGTCTGGGTAAAGCTTGCCTGCTACTATTCATTTGTCTCCTACCAGAAATGTGTGTGCCTAAGTAGGCATTGACGTCAAATCCTTTGTGGATAAGCAGCTCCAGACACTCAGCCTGTCCCCCGTCAGCAGCTGAGTGGACAGGGTTTTGACCCGAAAGGCGAATAGCCCTCTTGGTGGTGAGAGGAATGAGAGTCCTCAGGGCTCTGCAGAGACAAGAAGACAAGACAAACAGGAAAAGTGTGGGGGCAGAGCAACTTGAAAATAAATACTAGAAAAAGAAAGTGAGGGGAGAAATGTTCATTAGATTGTGGTTTAGCAACAGTGTTGAGTGAAAACAGAAGTAAACAATGGGATCTTTGTGGAAATAAATTCATGTAAAAAATAGTCTGCAAAAACAGTCTGCAAGAGCTGTGAGTTGGAGACACATTCTTCTGACTGCATTTTGATCAAGTGGCATTTAAATAAAAAGACAAGAATGTCTGGTGGTTACAGCAAGTGAATCTCTTAATATTCTTAGTTTGTACAGTTAAAGAAAGTGTTACAAAGTCAGTTCCACTCACTGTATGTGTCCCTCGTACGCAGCCCTGTGGATGGGCAGCTGGAAGGCACTGCTTGCTACATTAGGGTTTGCTCCATGCTGCAGGAGCAATTCAATGCAGTCCAGGTTTCCATTTCCCGCTGCATCATAAAGCACTGTGTCTCCATTAGTGGCCTGGGCATTCACATCACCACCTGGTGGAAGACAGAAGAATTACACCTGACTCAAATATGGGAGGTTGAGGGTGGGACCATTAGGTTTACCATGTTGGATAAGGACATCCAGAGCTTCAGTGTTTCCATGTTCAGCCGCAATCCCCAGGGGTGTCACGCCATGTCCGTCTCTGGAGGTCACTTTGGCTCCATGACAAAGGAGCAGCATGAGTATCGCAGGACACCCTACCTATCATCATGGACAGACATAAAAAAATGTATCAGTTTTAAAAAGAATAAAAAACACAACTTCTGTCTTTTCATTGTTGTTTACTTTTGCAGCTTCATGGATGGCTGTCCAATTCTTGAGACACACCTGCTCCACAAAGGCTCCACCCATAATAAGAGCTAAAACCATCTCATAGGATTTATGTCTCACTGCTACAAAATGTAGATAACATTCAGAGATAACTGTAAATTAACTAATTTTGTTATGTTACATTGTGTAATGAGCTTACACCGGATAACAGCACAGTTTTCTTGATGTACCGAGAAGCAAAGGAGATTCGTTCTTGTTGTTGGCATTGTGTGGTGAGGCTCCATGTTGCAGTAGCTTTGTGACATTTTCCACTAAACCGGCCTCAGCTGCCAGAGTCAGCGCCGTGTCTCCGTCTGCTGTCAGCTCCTCCAGTGTCATCTTAGTGCACGCTAAACAAACAGACATTTCTATAAAGTTCATTATGTGCAGTAATTGTATACATACAATAGAATACACAAGGAATGCATAACTTTTATCTTCATTTATATGTGTACATGTCCTAGATAATAATTTTATGCTAGGCCCATGCTACAGTTAAATGACTAACTATTACAGTGTATGATTTTCTTTATGTTTTATTCATATCTATCCAGCTTCAGATCAGGTGGCGTTCATAACTCTAATAGACTCTCTAGACTTGCAGCGTGTTGCTGTGTGCTCACCTTGCAGCACCACATGCAGGATGTCTCTGTGTGGATGTATGGCTGCTGCATGTAAAGGCAGCCAGCCCCTGCTGTCGGCCTTTCTGAAGGCAGACTCACAACCAGACAGCTGCTGCAGAGCCAGCACATCAGCTGCGGAGAAACAGCACACAGTAAGGAAATCCAGACAGTCCAGCCTTTTTTATATTCAACTTAAAATAAAAGAATAATCTCATCAAAATGGAACAAAATGTTGAAATTTACCTTTCTGGATGGCTGCCATTACCTTTGAAAGGTTTTCACTGTTTGACTCATTTCTGTTGAGAAACAGCACTGATTAACACAACCACCGCAACATTTTTAAATGTGTTCATATCAAATCTAAACATCGCTGGCATTGTGACTTATTCAAAAAGGTTTTATTATTTATTGACACAGTTCTGAACTTTGTGGATTAAAGGCTGGAAAAATATGGCCTTTTATATTTAAAACCAGACAGGGTACTTTTCACACCTTTCAGAAAACACTGGGGGATTTTGTGGTTGCATATCAACAGAAAATCCTCACTAGGAACTGCTGTCAGCACTGAAAGTAAAACAGGTATTTTCCCAGTGTTAAAGTCTTAATGTTCCTATAACATATCTCTATATTCAAACTAACACAAGGTATTGTTTTACCTGAAAATACATATCTCTGGAATCATTTGCCGCCTTAATATTGTTATTATTAAGGAATTAAACCTCTTTCACGGACACATGCAAATATGGCTTATGAACTCTATGTTACTCTGAATGACTCTGAATGACTCTGAATGACTCTTGCCAGATTAATACAATTTCCCACCCACCTGATATTTATACATATTACATACATGTTTATTGATCTTTCATTCTATAAAGTGACTATATTGTTTTATAAGCTGTGTATTACCGTTCCTACTCTTACCTATGGTCATGAGCTTTGGGTCATGACCGAAAGAACAAGATCCCGGATACAAGCGACTAAAATGAGCTTTCTCCGCAGGGTGGCGGGGTTAGAGATAAGCTGAGAAGCTCGGTCACTCGGGAGGAGCTCAAAGTATAGCCGCTGCTCCTCCACATCTAGAGGAGCCATTAAGGTGGCTCGGGCATTTTTTTTTCGGATGCCTCCTGGACGCCTCCCTAGGAAGGTGTTTTGGGCATGTCTCACCGGGAGGAGACCACGGGGAAGACCTAGGACACGCTGGAGGGACTATGTCTCTCAGCTGGCCTGGGAACGCCTCGGTATCCCTCCGGAAGAGCTGGAGGAAGTGTCTGGGGAGCGGGAAGTCTAGGCTTCTCTGCTTAGACTGCTGCCCCCGCGACCCGGCCCTGGATAAGCGGTTATGTTTCTTAACACATTTTTTCTTATGTTAGAAAGAAGAAACATAAGAATTTTTTTTTTTTAATTTTAAAAGAAATGTGCATATAAAAAACACTTTCAGTTGTAATATACAGTTGTACATCAACTGCTGCACATCCAGGCACAATTCTGTCAAACTGATTATGTTTGCGGATGACACTACCCTCATCGGGCTCATCTCGGATGTCTATGAGTCTGCCTACAGGAGGGATGTGGACCGGCTGGTGCAGTGGC
The DNA here is from genome assembly GCA_024349245.1 of Neodontobutis hainanensis. Taxonomy (NCBI): domain Eukaryota; kingdom Metazoa; phylum Chordata; class Actinopteri; order Gobiiformes; family Odontobutidae; genus Neodontobutis; species Neodontobutis hainanensis. The sequence goes on from JALDNG010000056.1 coordinate 1,849,932, forward strand.
AACAACCTGGAGCTCAATGCCCAGACCGCCCGACAATTGTAAATTATGTGTATATATTCAAGTCGTAGTCTGTATGTTTAATTTATCTTGTATTTTTTTATATATTTTATGTGTGTCTTTCTTGTTGCACCTTATCGCTGAAGCAAGTTCCTACTTTGTGAATCCTCTTCACTGACAATGACAATAAACGTTTTCTGATTCTGATTCTAAAGAAGAAGGTTTTTAACTTCCCCTTGAACAATGTTAAAGTTGAAGATGTTTTTTTTTTTGGCTGCATGAAACTTAAATGCAAACTTAAATTTAACCTGAGCAGCAGTGTTCTGAATAAGCTGCAGCTGTCTTATCCCTCGTTTTGAGAGACCAGTGAGCAGGCTGTTACAGTAATCTAACCTGCTGGAGATAAAAGCATGGATAAGTCTCTCTAAGTCTGATTGAGACATTATCCCTCTGACTCTGGAAATGTTTTTAAGGTGATAAAATGCAGATGATGTAATTGACTTATTGTGACTGTGGAAAATCAAGTCTGAGTCCAGACTAGATTCTTAACCTTATTTTTTAGATTTTAGAAAAAGAGAAACGAGGTGACTAATGAAACTTTCTCTTTGTTTCTGTTCCCAAAGATGATTAGTTCAGTCTTGTTTCTGTTCAGTTGGAGAAAATTATTTTGCATCCACACGTCAATCTGTTCAATGCAGTGAAACAGTGAATGGACTGATCCATTTTTACCTGCCGTGAGTGAGATGTAAATCTGAGTGCCATCTGCATTATTTTGATATGCTACACCACAGCTGTGTATTAACTGGCATAAAGGGATCCTTTACAAATTGAATAATAGAGGTCCCAAGACAGACCCCTGTGGAACCCCACATTTCAGGGCCATTTTGTCTGATACAGTTACAAACCGAAACAAAGTGCTTCCTGTCTTCAAGACAGAACTGAAACCATTTAAGGGCAGTTCCAGTGGTACCTATTAATTTCTCTAATCTTTGTGACAGGATTTCATGGTCCACTGTATCAAACGCAGCACTCAAGTCCAACAGAACAAAGACAGAGACTTGGCCCGCGTCAGTGTTCAGATGAATGTCATTTGTGACTTTGATAAGTGCAGTTTCAGTCTGTGATGGGCCAAAAACCTAAAAAATAGAAAGTCATTAAGTTGCTGATTTGCAACTTTTTCAATGACTTTCCTTAAAAATAGCATGTTTGATATGGGCCGATAGTTGACTATATCAGTGAGCTGTGGTAACGAACTGCTTAGTACAGATTTCCGAAATCTATTGGATAAAACATCAAGGCAGCAGGTGGATAAACTCAAGCTGGAGACAGTTTCTTCAATTAATGGGTGTAAAATGTGTTAACCCAACCAAGTGTCTTCTAATGGCTGTGGTGTTGTTTTATGCCCTGTATTGTTTAATGCTTTGAACCTTGTTGTTGAAAAAACATTACAAACGCATTGCATTTAGTGATGGAAACTAATTGTGGAGGAAATGGAGCTGAGGGTTTGTTAATCTGTTCACTGTAGCAAACAGGACACGCAAGTTGTTGTTGATGAAAAATATCTATCTTGCTTTTTGCGAAAGTTCGATTAAAAAAATGCAAAATTTCTTTGTATACCTCATAATGAAATAAGAGTTTCAATTTACGGAATTTTCTTGCGGCTTTTTGGCATTTCCTTTTCTGTGCTCTGACAGAAGGAGCATTGCTTCTCGAAGCCTTCAGCCTCTTACTAATCACTTTAACCATAACATTTGAAACACCTGAAGTATAACAATTCAACAAATCATCAACTTGAACTGATGAGGCATTTTTAAACCTGACTGCCTCCATAAACTGTGTCCTGGTGTTATCATTAATGTGTCTCTTCTGAACAACTGTAGGTCCAGCAACTTTTGTAATTATGGACAGATGGAAGAAGACACAATAATGATCAGACAGAGCAACATCAATCACAGTGACATCTGAAATATGAACACCCTTAGTAATGACCATGTCCAGAGTGTGACCTCTGTTATGGCTTGGCTCATTAACATGCTGACAAAGACCAAAAGTATCAAGAATAGTAGAACGTTCTTTGGAATCCCAATCTACAGGACCATGTTTCTGATAATCTTACAGGCATTTACCTTAAACATATTAAGGGCCATTGATGATGCTTTTCGGGGCTAATGTTATCAATATAAGAAGCAGTACATTAAGTAACAGTACCTGTGTATTTGCAGTGAACATGCCAGTTTGTAGGAATCCTGAATGCTCTCTCGAATAGCAAACTCAATAAGTTCTTCATCGATCCCTTCCTGTTCAAAGTCATCCATTCTACTTGAAGAGAAAACTAGACTTTAAAATCAGTCACAGTCCAATAACATTTGTCAGTGTTTGTGTTTGTCAACAACATAAGCCATGCACTGTGGTTATCAATGAAGCTTGAAGGCTGTTGAAGGATAATTAATACATCAGATGTTCAGATAATATCAAAACCAAGTGACATTTGATTTTCTCACCTGTTGATCTGAATAAAGTGAGCTTGTCTTTGAGCTGTCCGGCTTTAAGCTTGTGTGTTTTTGTTTTGCAGGGTCCTAGGCAGAGTCTGAGTTATATTTAGATATAGCCTGTTTTAAATAACCTGACTAAGCTCAGTGTCGGCATGATACGTTTACACTCCTAACTCCAGGGAACAAAGTGCTATCCCTTTTCTTAAGTTATACAAAGCCACTTTATTTAAACCAGAGTAAAAGACACTTGTAACTGTGCTGAGGATAATTATCTGATCCTAAAGATTAAAGATTCACCCTTTTATGTAATATGAGTGTCCTTATACAAATCCTGTGTCAATGCTATTGATCTTTTGGTGAAAAAATCAATCAGAAAGGGTTTCTCTTCAGTCAAGGAGTTATTATACACTCTTAGACTCTCAAAACCTACCTAAAATCAATTAAGGCTACATACACAGTAATTCATTTTTGTTTTAAAACAAACACTTGGTGTTGAATTTATACAGTTAAAGATGCAAACTTTTTATTTAAGTATAGCTACAGAGACAATAAACACTAAGCCATACAATGGTTTGTAGCTGTGTGTACACCACCAGAAAAACTGGAATTAAGTAGAAATGTACACAAAATAATGAGCTATACCAAAGGTTAGATATAATTTTAGTGCCACTATTTAATGCACACATAACACAGTGATTTTACACTGTGCACTGTTACATTGTCCCAATACAAATCAAAATATAACATTTGTGTGGACATTCCTTTGACACACAAAACAAATGCATAGCTGTAAGTGAATCTATAAATCTCTCATTTTCACTGTCCACAACAGCAGCTTGGCAGATAACCTTGATACATTCAAAACGCCAAATATTCCCCCTTAGAACAAGCGCCCACTTTTACATGACGTACAAACAAAAACGTGGGAGTTGTGGAGAAGTCTCAGACAGTCACCGTGTGCAATGTATGTGCAATGTGTGTGACACAGTGACTCAGCCTGTAGGCGGACACTCCAGCGCATCAAAAGACTTCACCAATCTGTCTGGAGCAAAACACACAGCAGACTGCCGGTCCGTCCTCAAGTTTCACTACACTATGCTCGGACCTTACGCACACACATGCACACACACGCTGAGCTCTGAAAGTGAAGGGAAAACACAAGACTTTCATGCAGTGGATAAAAGCAACCACGGGTTTTTGCTCCATATGAGGAAGAAAGTAAGTAACAGATTTTACTTTTGTGTTTAATGAAAAATGTGTAAGAAGTAATGTAGTGATCCTGCTATCATAGATAATGTCTGTTAAATAATACTATAATGGCAATTTGTTTACTCTAGCTTTTATGAATTATTTAAACATACAAAAATAATTAGTGTTTGTTTTAAACTTTTACCCATTGTTAAATTGTTTCCATATTTACTAATGTAGAGTTTAAGATAGTTTGAAAATACAGTTGTAAATTAAAAACGTTTATCCAGCTTATAAAAGGCACATTTAAAGACAACTCAAAGTTGCACATACATTCAAGCCACATATTTAAACTAATACATGAACAACAATGTACTAAAGTTACAATTTCCTTTTATAAAGACACACAAAATGCAACTATACATTGTTTCTAATTCTGTGACACTGCCATGTTGCTAAACCATGTTGCTTTAAAGGGGATTAAGGAGGCTCTTCAGTCAATATATTGAATAAAGAATAGAGGCGTGTGGTCTCTCAATAAATATTAGCAATGCATTAAGTGCTGTTGGTCAATTTGCAACAATGAAATTCCTTTTTATTACTTGCATTCTGGCTGACAGCAAAGAGCAATTGATTATTTCACTATATGTTATTGCTATTTTAAATTCTAAAGCACATCCCAAATGAAATGTCCAACACAGTTTAAACTTAGTTTTTATTGGACAATATACCATTAAAAGTAAAAATAACAAATAGAAATATGATTCTTATAAATGCTTATTTGCAGCAGACATTTGCCTTAATGTAGTTTTGTGAAAAAGCTAATGCAATATTTTTGCTCAAACGCAATCCTTTTCTGTGGACAGACCCCTCCCTTTAGGAAGCACTATACATATTCAATGAAAACAGACAGATTGGTACAATTAACCTGCATCCAACATTAATGGATGCATTAAAAGCTTTTACATTCTGAGTTTGGGTAGTGCAGTCTCAGATGGATCACAAAATGGGGGCGGGGAACATTAATGCAAAACAAGATTGCAGTGGCACTGGGAAAAGGCAGAATGGTTGAAAAAAGCATGTGGGTGTTTAACTGGTCAGCGTCCAGCGCCAGTATCTATAAGAGCAACTGTGCATTAAAGATTAATATCAAATTGGTGGATGATTTAACTATAGGCTATTATATTTATTGTCTTTGCATAATAAATTAAATTGACAATTGAGTAAATACCGGTCTCTCCTACAGATTGTGAATGCTTCTTATCTCCTCTTGAGTTTGCTTACAAGCTTGAATCTGTGCTCTGGCAAATTTGGGCAGCCCATCACTGATGATGTGAACAAGCTGATTTTATTGGTGAGACTGGTACAGTGCACATTATATATCACTCACATTTTATATGTACTGTTTTTTCAACAATAAACTAAGTGTGTTTATCTTTTCTGAAGCAGAAGCAGAATATTCCTTCTGATTATGAGATTCCTGTTCATTACATTCCCAAAGAAGTGGTATGTCTGTAGTGGTATGTAGTTAATGCCAGAAATACATTTGTCTTGTTGATTTACTATTAACAAACATATTGTTTAATCACAGGCTGGCACGTGTTGGGTGGTCTTAAACATATATCCCTTGGAGCAAAGTCTCCGCAGACTGGCTGACATGTTTGGTGCCATTTCAACCAACAAAGAAAATATCATGGTTTTTATTGCCATGCTTAAAAGTTTACGCTTCACCTTTGACCATGAAGAGCTGGTAAGTACAATGTTTACATATAACAGTGAACTCCAAACTGCCACAAAGAAAGTAGAGAAAATTTATACACTAATCTTAAAAAAAATCTTTGTGATGTTTGTTTTTTGTCTAGGAAACAGCAATGCAGGTCTTCCAGTGTCACTATCAAGAAGGAAACTTCCTCACAAACCTTTACTTTGACTACATCAAGGATGTATTACAGGCAGCGTCTAAAGAAGTGTCAAGCTTCTCCTGCAAGCCGCCACCCTGTCTCCATTCACACCATACTCCAGGTACCCTTCTGGTTTGGGTTGAGCGGATGTTACAGCAATTAAAGTAAAAGGCTATAAAGTGACCCTTGGTTGTGGGGTCATAGGCACACAGCTGTGGACCAACATTAAAGGTTTGCCAAGAATGTTTCTAAAATTCAGTTTTAATGACACTTAATTAATGGCTGCTAAAAAGGTATGTTAAACATGTATTTGTAAGGTTTGGAATCACAGCCAGTGCATATAATGATCTAAACTGTCCATATGTACGTAACTGTAGTAAGATTTCCTTAATTTTGTCCTTTGCAGGGAGTCATGGGGAGAGTCGTCCAAAAAGCAGAGCCCCTTTGCTCTTGCTTCTCATTCCCATCACAGCTTGTGTTACACTCATAGTGTGGTTGGTGAGTAAACACAACAATTAGATGTATGATTAATTTCCTGATATTGTGTTCTTATGTTCAGAACCTTTTGAGGGCGTAGAACCAAAAGGGCCTAAGTGGTCATATACGCCTTTACGGCTCCAACGCTTGATGCAATTTTAATTAAAATAGTAAAGCAGGGATATTCCCGTTATATACACTTACGCCTTTTTAGCACTGACTGAATCCTATGTTCAGACAAAAGATTGTTTTTTGATTGATTTGCATTATTATTGTAATTGTTATGATAGTAAAAAGAGCTCATCAAAGGCTTTTATTTGATAGGTATATCTCAGTGTTGGCCAAAATATCAGAACACTTTGGTTCTCAGTCCTCACTCTGTTAATATGACTTCTGAGACGAAGTTTTTGAAGTTTTACACAACACCAAATTAGTGTTTTATAAGCATCACAAAGCAACGTAAATAGAATGTAAAGTTGAATAAAAGGAATTCATTTGCGGAAAGTTCTCCCACAGTGGTCCATCCGCTGCATTGAGCCTTCTTGTGCCCTTTGGTCTCTGTGGATTACTCCAAGAAACCGCGCAGGATGTGCCCTTGTATTAGTGAGCACTTTCCAGGAAGTAAAATTAACAACTGAGCATCAAATATTCAACAGCACTCTACAGCTTCCTTATAACATTACGTAATAATGTCTGTTTATATGATGCCATTAATCCTACATAACAAAGAGAAAACAGAAAATGCTTTTGTATTTGTTCTTGTAGGTCAAGTCTAAAAGGCAGTTACCAGCCTGCAACACTGAAAATAACCAAACGCCACCTTCTGACATGATCTCAAGTGTGTCTATCTCCATCCCACTCCAAACACTCGCCCACATTGCGGACAATCATCCGGCAGAGGAGGCCATCCTTGAACATGAAAGTGGATGAAACGCAATTAATACAGTCGGAAACACTGAAAGCAGCCTAAGGGCTCTATTTCTGCAGGCTCTTGTGTTATCCGCAGAGGTCAGTTGGTTATACAGGAGTGGTCTTGACACTTCTCTGCTTCAACACTCTCCAGTGCATGGACCGGTTAGTGTACTGAGAAGTACAAGTAAAGAGTGAGAAGTGGCCAACGGCAACTGATTGTCTGCTGAGGTATTTATTTTGTGTTGTGGAAATGTTATAACAGTTTTTATCCTTGCCACTGTTTTGAGCTACAACTTAGTGGTTCAAATCATGAACATGCTTGAGCTGCAGATGGTATCACAAAGTCTGCAAGACTTATTTTAGATGGGGCTAATCCACTTATTGCTGCTGGTGACAAAGAATACTTTAATTGTGAAGGGTAACTTGTAAAGTTCAGTTCTGTAGTTCTACACTGCCATTCCTAACAATAGTGCTTTTATGACCAAGTACCCTTAAACTGCTAAAATCTTGTGTTCAGAAAAAAAGAATGAAATTGGCCTATTGAGTGTTGTTCAGGCAAGTTGTTGACGTTGCTATGATCTGTCACAAACTGCAAACCCACTAGTCACAAACAACTCGCTGGTTCAACAAACGTCCCACTTTGTGTATCAAAGATCTGACCAGATGGCTGATAGCCATTGCCAGAGGCACTTTGAATCCCATCATTGTATTTCAAAGCTGTTACCCAGTGATCTATAGCTGCTCCTCAGCCACAGTGAGTCTGTTTGAGTGTTCAGGCCTCATTTACTGAGTCAGTCCCGTTCAGTCATGAGAGCATGACTCCCTGAGAGTGAGCACGCTTGTACTGTATGTGTCAGAGAGAAAGAGTGAGTGAGAGGATGCATGGGGCGAGTGAGAGCAAGAGAGATAGAGATGGATGGATGAGCTCAGTGAGAGGCATAAGGAGAGCTTGTTCTTGTCACAAAAGAGCTGGCCGTAGGCTGGAGGAAATGCCACTTGCAAACACCACTGATGTTGGCAGATCCTTATGAATCAATGGGCTAAGAATCTTTCCAGACCGCAGGCGAAGTAGCCTTATCTACAGTGGATGGTTAGTATTTCCACAACAATTTTCTGTACTCAGATGATTTACACTGAAAACTTATCAATGGGATATAGAAAATGACATTCCCTTTATAATGTGTTTATACTGTGGTAGACAAAGTCTACAATATCTTGAAAGATTTGTATGACATTTTTTGTTGTAAAAGTATTATGTGAAATTATTACTGTTTTTTTTTTTTTTTTTTAAAAAAGGCCTAAGTTTTAGCTTTTATAAATGTTATTTTATAAGAAATAGAGAGACAAACTAAATGTGAACACTTGTTCACATTTAGTTTGTTACATTACATTCACTTCTGAATGTAACAGAAATTATTATAGTAATATAGCTAACTGGGTAGTTTCGTGTGTATGCCTGTAAAAAATTAAATATTAATCAACATTGACCAATTTCTGTTAAAATAAATAAAATTTGTCTAATAGAATGCAAGACTGGGTTTATTTAGATGTCCTAAGTATCAATGTCATGTTTATCTTAATCTTTATATATATATATATATATATATATATATAGCCATTATATATTCAGTTGAGTATGATTAGATAACATAATAATATATAATATATAGACCAAAAGCGTATTATGTTGTTTTTAAAATCCTTGTAAAACATCCTCCTCTTGAACACACTGTATCCTGTGCTTTTATTCAAACTAGCAACTTCCGCCGGAAATGCTCAGACTTTTGTTGTGGAAAACCTAAGGCCATCGGTCGCCATTATTGTTCCTGGCTTGACTGTCAGCAGAAAGGTGGCTAAAAGCTTTTTAAATCGAAATTTGAGGCTAAACTGCAGTATTCATTCGTGCTTCGTGCACCCAGCTCAGTATCTTCTGAAATAACCCAGGATGCACAGACGCTCGGAGACTGTGGGTGAGTCAAGCTAACGGTGGCGAGCTAACAGTGCGTCAGCTCCTGGGAAGGACGGCGTCTAGAAAATAAGCTCCCTTGCCTTCGCACTAAGTTTAGTTACATCTGATGCTTTTACTTATGCCATAACTTATTTTTGAATGCAGTTCCATGTAATTAAACTCAATAAAAAAAGAAAATGGCAACCACCAAAACAGCAAGGTGAAGTAAACAATCATTTTTTGCGACGAATAGTCTCAATTGAAATAAAAAAGCTTTCCTTCCGGTGGCTCATTCCGCCTTTAAAATCATATACATGAACTTTAATCATAATAGTTCGTGTGGATGACCAATACTGGCACTTTTTTCTAGGGTTAATGATGTGTAGTTTGGCGCTCATTTTACGGCTGCACGTCAACAGACCTTTTTGCACATCGTCTGCAAAAAAATAAAGTGTATGATTAACGCAGCAGCGCCCCCGTAGAAACATGTGTCTCTGCTTTTGAGCTGCCATTATTGGAGCAAATCCGATTACGTAGTCTTTCCAAAAGTAGTCTTTCGCTTTTGCAAATGTCTTTTTTTTCTTTTCTTACATAATTTCAAGACATCAGAAACTTTGTTTACGATAATCCAAGTGTTGTTATAGTCATGATTTATGAAAAAAATAGATTTATGTGTAAATATTAAGAATTACATTGCATGTTTTTAAAGTTGTCCTCCTTTTACATTCTGCTCTTAAATAAATCCCACAGTATTAGCACTATTCAAAATGTTTTACAGAGTTACTAAATAACCTATCCCAGCTTTGATATAAAACTCAGTGTTGTTTCACAGGTATAGGCCTTCCTCTGGCCTCCCTTCGCCTGATGGCATCCCCTCTGCAGCTGACATACTCATTTATATGGCAGGTCATCAAGCAAAAAAATGTTAAACAGTACGAAAAGGTGGAAGAGTTTGTGACTATGGTAACACAAACTGTTCCTGAGATCATCAGTTTCAAACAGACTGCTCAGCTCCTCTTGGGCCTCAGGGCAAAGGTAAGAGGTTGTTCTTGTGTCTTTATGAGGAAAAATCAATGCATTTATTACAAGAAATGCATATTTTCCATGCTTCTTTTTTAACAGACAGCAGGCCTTATACAACATTCTCATGCTACATTCTTTTAATGTGTGTACTGTCAATGCACAAAAAGTGTCTTGTCTGTCTATAGTTTTATCTGCCTTTTCTTGTGCTATAGATTATTTTGGATTTGCTGAACAAAGATGGCCCACCAGATGCTCGGGCCATTCAAACACTAATAAATAAGTTAAAGGTCTCAACATCAACAGGGGTAAGAGTAAATGTAAATGCATTATATGCTTTGGCAAGTGTCATAGGGTTCTTCATTCACACAATTGTGATATAATAATATAACTTATATTTCAGAAGGATACTGAAGTTGAGAAATCTCAAACTAACTTCATGGTGCTTGTACAAAATCTGCTTAAAAATCCTGCTGAAAGGAAGCACTTCTTTAAGGTACAATAATAATAAAAATGTCAGGAACTAAATAAAAGAGCTTTGAAAAACTTACATTGATTGTCTTTTTCCCTGCAGGAGGTGTTCCCTCTTCATTATGGCTCCAAGTATGACACAGCACTGCAGGCGCTCATAGCAGGCTTGGTTTGCAAACTGGAGCAACTTCTTCCTGTTCCCAATCTAACCCAGGTATGACAAGCATCACTGGATGTTACACAATATGCTTGTAAAATATTGACCACAGCCTCAGACAAATCTAGTAAAAAAAAAAACATTATGCCACTTTTAAGGATGCTAGTGCTGCTACAAAGTCACACTGGACTGTTACCACCATAAATCTTTTTTTTTAAGCTGTGATGTTAAATTGTGCTTATTGCATGTCATATAGTGTTGCTTTGAGTTCATCTTAGTTTTATGTTTTTTTTTTCCCAAAGCTTGGAGCCATGATTTCAACTGATCCTTCTATTTTGGAAGCATGTGGAGGCTTTATTCCTGACCCTGGTGACCTAAGGACTCTTCTCCTGCACCAGCAAGCAAAAGGACTCATTTGTGTTAAAGGTAAGCGTGTATAAAACATGTTGACAGACAGTGGCACTTACAATTAAAGATTGTTATTAAAAATGAAATTGTCATTTGTGCAGCAACCGTCTCATCTTGTGTGGGCGACTGTGTATTGTCCTCACTTGCCTTCAGGTCCAAAACAGCAGACCCTCCACCAGAACCACCCAAACCGACAGAAGATACTGAAAATGACATTAGCCTAGACTCTCCAAGTGACACAGGGGATTTAGGAGTAATATCAGACGATGACGATGAAAACCCAAACCCTACTTCTACTTCAGCACAAAGAAAAGAGCAATATCATGAGAAAACAGCTGATGGCAGTAATGTAAAAGAAAAGAGAATCACACAAACACCACAGAAGGAGAAAGAGTCTGTACAGGAGCCACCTACAACTACAGTTCATATACAGCCACCATCAGAGAAACCAGAGCAGCTTAAAACTCCCCTTAAATCAATCCCTATCAGGGTGGTTCAAGTACCAGTCAAAACTTCACCTGCTCCACAGACGACTGGCAGTGCAGAGGTAAAAGACAGTCAAAAGCCCCAGACTCAGAGGGTCACATTGCATCAGTGGGTATCTCAGATCGCCACTAACTCGCTTTCACTCCCAGCCCTTCCCCCGCTTCCTCCGGCCCGGTTCTCTTATGATGATTCAAGCCCGAGCATTAGAAGAAAAAAACAACTACGGCCCCCGTCAGACAGATACACCTGTGGCGTATGTGATAAGAGCTTTCCATATCAGTCCAAACTGGTAGACCATGAGCGCATTCACACTGGAGAGAAGCCTTTCATGTGCACTGCCTGCAACAAAAGTTTCCGCACACAAGCTTTCCTCAACAACCACCTGAAGACCCACAGCACAACGCGGCCCTTTGTTTGCGGCCAGTGCGGCAAGTGCTTCATCAAACTGCAGAGTCTGACAAAGCACATGCTCGCCCACTCTGGCCAGAAGCCCTTCTACTGTAACATCTGCAACAAGGGTTTCACACAGTCCACCTACTTCAAAAGACACATGGAGTGCCACACAAGCCAGATGACGTTCCCCTGCAAGCAGTGCAACAAAAGCTTCCCAACGGCCTTCAAACTGACCAATCACGAGCGCTGGCACACCAGAGATCGTCCTCATATGTGTGAACGCTGCGGTAAACGCTTTCTGGTTCCCAGCTTGTTGAAAAGACACATGGGTTACCACATCGGCGATCGTCAGTATCTCTGCTCCCAGTGCGGGAAAACGTTTGTTTATTTATCGGATCTTAAGAGGCACCAGCAAGACCACATTCCTAAGCCGAAGATACCATGTCCTGTTTGTCAAAAGAAGTTCTCCAGTAAGTACTGCTTGAGAGTTCATCTAAGGATCCACACTCGAGAAAGGCCCTACCGCTGTTCCATCTGTGAAAAGACCTTCACTCAGGTTGGCAACCTGAAGGTTCACATCCGGCTTCACACCAATGAGCGCCCCTTCAGCTGTGACGTGTGTGGCAAGACATACAAATTGGCATCCCACCTGAATGTCCACAAACGGACGCACACCTGCAAAAAGCCCTGGACGTGCGTGACGTGTGGGAAGGGTTTCTCTGTCCCAGGCCTTCTTAAAAAGCACGAGCAGCTGCATACACGAGAGGCCGACCCTGAATTCTCTGCTAAACGCAGACACCGGGGCAAGCACAAAAAACATTTGCTGAAGAGGAAGTATGACGAGGAAGATGAAGGCAGTGATGACTATTAATTTTGTTGACATTTTTGGGATTCTCCAAAAATTACATATGTTTAAAACGGTTGAGTGAAGCAAATGGAAAGACCCCCAGTTAACTGTGTTTGAGTTGTCTGAGTATTTTTTTTCCCCCAATCAATTTCAAACTATTAGTCTGATGCATTTTACTTTAATAATTTACAGTACATTCTGTAAATGTTAAATAAAAAGAAATATATAGTTAAAACACATCAAACTCTATGAAGGTTCGCAGTCATCCAGGTCATCTTGAAGAAAAGGTTAAAGCAAGTCCAGTCTTCACATTACATTTTTTTTCTTATTGGAAGTTTATTTCAATTTTTTTTCTACAAGAAATGTACTGTGGACTGAGACAAGCTTTCCAAAATGCTTTATGTCTTTATGTAGTCTATTTCAGAAAAATCCATCATGTAAACAAAAAGTTTATTGGTATAGATAAAACACTGCTTTGTAAATAATTGCTGTAATGTTGCAGTCATTCAGTATTGTATGTGTGTCTCAAAACTATGATAATCCACAAAAATATCCAGGCTTTTGTTAAAGATTCAAATTAGGAAATTATTAGTTGTTTTCTTTGACTAAACATTTAATAGTATTAGACCATTATGTTTTAATAGTGTTGTATTAACATTAATTATTTTCTTTAGTGGTGCATAATAATGATCTGTTTTGTAATATTGTCAGCTGTGTCGCTGTAATCTCAGTTAGTTGCTATTGTCACTATTCATTTAAAGGTTTTAGTATAAGTACTAGACTAGGCCTGCCTATTTTTCATTGTTTTGCATATTTTTCAAAAAATAAAAAACACCTTTTAATAGGAAATTGTTTTGATTTTATTTATCTATAAGTATCTATAAGTCTATATAAGTATTACTAGCTCTGATAAATCTCAAAGAGTGAAAATATTTTTGTATTTTTTTGTAACCACTACTGCTCTGCCACACAATAATTTTTCCGGTTTTGACTCCAGTTAAAAGCTTAAAAAGTAAGCTCAATTTTAAATAAACACTCTTGTATTACTGGCAGCTTACACAGTTTGACAGGTCCACTGTCACAACCACAAAACTATGTCCAAACTAAAACTATGAAACTGATGCTTTGGGTAAAGGAAACAGGACAGTAACTGAACTAACTGAAATCAATTGGCATGTTAGTCATAGGACATGTATAAAATGTTTTTCATATTTACAGTGGCAGTTCTTGTGGCTCTGTCCACTGGGCTAATGCTCCAGTTTCCCAGTAAACACTTTTCCACCACTGTCCATAAGTGGAGCACTGAGATCTACAACAACAGTTGTTAGCATCATGTTCTCCCAAGGCACAAACATTCAGTTCAACAACACTTTACAGACCTTGACTTTGAAATTCCTTTGAAGATGCACTTTGGTCATTTGTATTTTAATGTGACCTAACAGCCAACGTCAGAGATGCAATGACAGGAAGTTGTGTTGGAGAAGTACTTACCATGCATGATGTTGGTAAGAAATAACACAGAAAGAAAAAAAAAGATTGATGCATCATGTGTACAGAAAACCTTTCTTAATTTAAGATCACGTTGAAATAATTTGCATAACTTTAATCTAATTTTAAATGACTGCTGCAACAAAGCTGAAATAAAGATACACATTTTAGGGACAGCTTAGGAGCAAAATAAATTCTGGAAACTTTGAAGTTTTGCCTTCAACTTTTGATGCTGGGAAATGTGATATAGATAGTTATATAGATAGTGTTTTTCCAAACTTTACAACTGCCTTTATATTTTTTTAACATCCTTCTCTATGCAACCCTAAAGCACATGAGGCATTTCCAGGTGAGCAGAGAGATAAATAAATTACTTGACACTAACTTTATTGTGCCATATACAATGAAGAGTTAAGTTATTGCTATGTAGCAGTTATGTTTTTTCCAACTTTTTTTCAAGGTGAGAGTATATGATTTACATTTTACAATTACATTTATTCATTTAGCTGACACTTTTATCCAAAGCGACTTACATTGTTCTACAGTAATTACCAGTGTTACAGCCACTGGAGGCAAGGTGGGTTAAGTGTCTTGCCCAAGGACACATCGACAGTATGAACTGTGTGAGAATCGAACCACCAACCTTCCGGTTGAAGGACAACCGCTCTACCCACTGAGCTACTGCCGCCCCAGTAGTTACATGAGTTATGGTTTACACACTAAAAATAAAGCTAAACAAAACACTTCACAATAGATTAACAGTGTACACATTGTTTTTTCCATCTGAGAGCCAACCATAGATTGTAAATAATCTATAAGCCAACATGGGACAGCTTTACTTGCACAAAAGACCACCATTGGTGCAGAACAGGTCTATACTTACAAGACTACATATGACTGATGTGAAGGTTTTTCCCTGTACACTGTTATCATCCTTCAACCCTCACATTACCCCATTATTACCCCCAACGCTTACAGTTTCACTTCAACTGAGATACATGTGACAAATAACACACAATGGCTCAACACAAGTCTGACCTCGGGACCTCATCAGGAGAAGAGCGACATCTGGACCAAAGTGTATAGTGCCAGTCACTCTGAGTCAGACGGTCACTCTGCACTGAGCTCACTGGGTAGGTCTGCTGCTTTGGACTGTATGACTGAATGAATTGTTCTGTGCCTGGTCATCTTAGTCATGTTTTCATGATCCACCCTTGTTTTGAAAGAGGCCCACAGCTGAAAAGAAGCTAATATATTCACTATTATGTTATACAATATTTATGCAATGGCACAACATTTTCCTTCAGTGTGTAATTCATTTTTTGCCAAGATCTAATCTGAAAGTGCAATTAAAACTACAACAAAAGGTCATGCTGAACTTTTATGACATGGCTTTTTTATTGCTCCAGAGTCACTGGAGTTACTTTTTACATGCTGAAGGCCATAAACAGTGGCAAGAAAAAATTGAACTTTTTGGAATTTTATGGTTTTAATAAACAAATTTGTCTTACAATGTGATTTGATCTTCATCGAACTCAAGGGTATTGACAAACATAATGTGTCTAAAAATATTAATTCAATATTAATCAAATATTATTCAACATTCAAAATGGAAGTGGAAAAAGTAAGTGAACTGGTTGACCCCCAGCTGTGAGTTTTTTTCAAATAGTTCAATCTTAGTTTCATCAGGCCACAAAACATTTTGTTAATACAGCTGTGGAATGTGTTCTTTTACAATCTTCAGTCATGCAGTAATGTTCTTTTTAGTAAGCAGTGGCTTCCTTTGTGGTGTCCTGCTGTGGATCTCCTGCTTGTTCAGTGTTGTACGTATTGTAGACTCATGAACACAGATGTTCACAAGTTCCAATGATGTCTTCAATGATCTTTGGCTGTCATTCGAGGTTGTCTTTTTACCTCATTGATTGTTGTGCTCTTGGTGTCATTTTGACTGGGCGCCCACTTCTTGGTAAAGTAGCAACAGTCCCTAAGCGTCTCCATTTGTAGATAGTTTGCCTGGTGAATTTCTAAAGTTTTTGTAATAACTTTGTAACCCTTTCCAGCTTCATGTAAATCAACCATTCTTGATTGTAGCTCCTCTGAAAGCTCTTTTTGTCGAAGCGTGCTCTTCTTGTGCAGAGCAAACTTTAAAGTTTGAGGGGTTCTGAGGGGTCAGTCAAAGTAGCTGTAGTCCACACCTCCAAACGTATTATTTTAACCTGACTTCAGTTTGCTTTTTTGAGGCATCATCAGCATATATATCGGAGCAGTCTGGTACTCAAAATCTATCACAGTTGGGTCTGGAATTAATCAGGAAGTGATATCTCAGGTAAATGTAACAATTACGTTTTAACAATACCGACATTGTACCAACCACAAATGTGAGTCAAATAACACAAAATGAGCTGGAGCCCTCGCTGTACTTCTCATACAGTCCACAGTCTTCTGAGTATAGCTCCAGTGGACCGCTCCAGACATCTGATAACACAAACCCAGCTTTTACTGTAGAACCTCTCAAAGATGATAATGTGCTGCATTTATCTTTTCCTGTGCCCTTATAGCTCACACATCCCCAAAACATCAGCGAGCCACCTCCATGTTTCACAGAGGAATGGTGTATCATTCATCATTGGCCTTGTTGACTCCTCTCCAAATGTAACGTTTATGGTTGTGGCTTAAAAGTAAAATTTTGGTCTCATCACTTCAAATGACTTTGCTGCAGAAGTGGAGGCTTGGTTCTGTGCTGTTTGGCTTATTATAAGCAGGATGCTTTGTGGCATTTGCGTAGTATTGGCTTTCTTGGCCATCAAGCCCATTTTTCTTCTTGTGCCTCCTTATAGTGCATTTTGAAACAGCCACAACACTTTTTTTCAGAGAGTCCTGTATTTCAGCTGAAATTATTTGTTGTTTTTTCTTTGCATCTTCTTTGCAAACAATCACAAATTCTACCAGGGTGTTTAACGTTATGAGCACCACTGTAAATACTGCTACTGGGAACGATTTTGAGCCAATGACTCCCTCTACTGCTCAGGGTCCATACACAGCAACCATCATTCATTTTCTGCAAAGTCTTGAACCTTCTTGTTCATTATGCCACAGTGTTGGTGTCAGCGGATGCACCTCAACACTGGAGAGCATTCTCCTTTTAAATACACAGGCTTCTTTGACAAATAATTTGCTCGATTCAAAGTACTGGATAGCGGTTACATCTGAATTTTATATGTATGATTTAAGTGGGCTACCTTTTTTGACATTGTGGCCAACAATAATATTTTTCAATGAATCCCAAAAGGGTTTCTTTAGAGAACGGAAGCAACTAGATCCACTGACTTCATGTCAACATCACATATGAACATGGCATAAACGTCAGACCAAACACTACAAAAGTATTTATCTGGTACTCATCAAATTCTCCTAGACACTCAGACTCCTTCATATGTCAGTGGGCTTTCTGTTATGACATACACTTTATTAGCATTGAGCTTGTCTGCCCTCATGGGACAATTTGTCACTGAAAGGAGTTCTTTGTTAATCTGCCAACCCTCCATACAAGTCAGTGTTAGTAGTACATAACAAAGCACATCTTTTAGTCTTTACAGTGGAATTACAACCACTATAATACACCCTGAAGGCCATCCATCGGCGTCTATCATCAAGCCATCATCTCCTGTAACTGTATCTAGTAAGTGCAGTGTCAAGAGGAGGTCATGAATGTACTTTGTACTGAATATGATTTTAGTCATTTTTAAGATGAGAAATATATGAACATGAAGTAGTGATCATGTCTTATTCTTTGGCCAAAGAATAAATCTGACCTAGAAAAGTTGCCAGTGCAGTCAAAACATGTGCAAAAAAACTGCGTGGTCAAAAGCAAAATGAGATGAAGTATAGTTAAACATTAGGGCACAACATATCACAACAAGGTCTGGAATATACAGAAGCTCACATCTGAAATACAATGCTTCCAATATTGTTTTGTTGTATATAATTACCTTGTCATGGAGCAACACAATACAATGCAATGTTTATGCTTTGAATAAAAAAAAATATTAGTATAATAAACATCAGAAAAATCTTCCAAAAGGATCAATTTTAGTTTTTGCTTTGGTTTCTGTTAAATTTCCTACCAAAGTTTTGCAAACAGTTCCAGTAATGTCGGCCACAGTTGGATTTCCTTTCTTGTATTCAGTTTCACAGAAAACTTCCGTAGACCCAGAGGATGGTGCAGCAGATGCCCTAGTCTTAGAGATGAGACTGATAGATGGGCCTCCTTCTGACAACCACTCTGGCCTTCAACTGGTGTTCCTCTGGAGGTGGACACACACCCAGGACACACAGGGCCTGAGTGCGTCCCTGCAGCTGACTGTGGACCTGTACCCTTAGCCTTTTGAACCATGTCATGTTTTCACTCTGACCACTCAACTCAGCCTCCACTTCATTCTCCTTTGTCTCCACATGGTGGAGCTCTTGCTCATTTAACTGTCAGACTTTAACAGCTCCAGCAAGCACCATCTGCTGGTGGTGTCAATGACACCTGGATCTATTGTTGTGTCTGGGTACAACTATAGCCTGTGCGGAAAGGGGCAGTGCCAGTATGAAAATATTATAAATATGTGGCTGGCAATGAGCTCTCTGTATGAGTCAGTAAACCCTGCATTTAGAGAAGCCAAGACCTAGAGTTCCCCGTCATAAAAGTTGGACCAGTCAACTACAGGCATGACTGTTTTCCCCTGACGCAGACTCCTGCCCCTTCTTATCATACTGCCCCAAAACACCTCATACTTCTATGCTTCTACAGCTGTGACTATCACCTCAGTTCCAGTCCACTCTTTAGAAAGAATGCCTGTCATGTTTATTGCTTTCCTTGTAATTTGCTCACTCATCCTCATTGTTCTGTCACAGAGAAGGCCAAGAGTAGTTGCTATTTGGCCCGCAAGCAGGATACTCTCAGTTCAAAGCAGAGATCTGAGAGAGCCGCCTCTGCTATGGAACCCGGAAATACCTCTACCTCCGCTGCGACTGTGGATTAGTCTCACACAAGATGAGGAGCCACTTCCATCAGAACGTCAGCAAGGAGCTCATGATAAACCAGTTCAGGCCCATGTTAGAAAATACAGGTTTTCAAACATCTAAAAAAGTTTTCTCTACTCAGGCTGTTTAATGTTACACAAAATGTGAACAATGTATCTACAAAATATGAAAGATTGATAAAAAAATATATATAAATTCTTCATTGGAGTTGTTAGCACTGTCTGTTTTATTATGCTGTCGTCTGGTGACAGACAATCTTAAAAAAAACACTGCTCCACAATGTCCTTGAAAAGAGTGAAGCAAATAGTCTTGGGAAGCATCATCTGGCGGCCTTGCCATTTTCATGAACATCCATTCTGTAAAAAAGGAACCATGCATTAGTAACTTCTATAGACCAGTGAACAAGAACATTTTTTTATAAAAAGAACACACCCATTTTCGTCTTTAAGGTGTTGGTACAACTCAAACTTGTTGTCGACAGAACTCGCCCTTCCAAAAAACTCTTGATGCTTCTTGGAATTGGCCGTGGTGATCCCATTGGTCCACATACTGAGAAGTGAGACTGGGCCTAGAATGGTAAATAAGGGAGTCAACAGGTATAACATGATTATATATAATTTAATATAATGTAAATGTATTAATGGTAGTAAATGTGTGGTACCTTTGGCTGCGGGCTGGACCTCTTCTAAGGACAGGCGTGGCTTCTTGTTGAGGGGCTCTGGGGAGTCTGGAGAATCCTTAATCACCTCAGACTCCTGCTCATCTTTGTCCAGCAAACCCTTAAGTCTGTTGTCAAGAAAAACAACAAAGTGTTAAAAATCTATGTGTCTATGTACTATGTTATTCCATAATCAGATCATGTCAGGACAGCTATACCTTTCAGAGTCCTGCCAACTTTTGTCATCCGTGTCCTTGTTGCCATTTTTTTCTGTCCTGTCTTCTCGGTCCTCCCTCTTTCTCCCCCTCTTTTTTCTTTCCTCTTCCTCTGGAGGTTTGCTGCGGCAGGCAATGATACAGTCCAAAACTCGCTGGTGCCTGTCAGTGGCTCCTGCGTGGGTTTTCACTAATGTTTCCAGCTCATTCCACATTATACGATATTGTTCATCTCTGGCAAATACAACAATGCAGACTCATAAGTACTCCTGGAAACGCACAATGACACTTTTCAGCTAAAATATCTTGTACCTTTTAGGTCCTTTGCCTCTAGATCCCACCGTTGAAATTGGGAGAGGGTCGTTTTTTCTCTCCATGTCAACCAGGTTGAACACGGTCTTCTGGCAGGTCAGAACATCCTCCTCTGTCAGAGACTCTTTTACAATCAGATTGGCAAGAGGAACCACCTGGTGAAAATGAAATAAGCTATAAACGCTTTCCCTAAAAACGCATCATTGTGTTTCCTTAAAAATACTTAGTTTGTATTTTAAACCCCATATTAGATGAGTTTTGGAAATTGTAAAAGTCACAAAATCTCATCAAAATACACTATATCTTAGATAAACAGGTTTATCTGCTTCTTGACTGTGAATGGGAAACACACCTAATTTGTGTGTTAATTTGTACATTAAAAAATATTTGCTTATATAGAAACATACATTATAGTTCACTAAATGAATGTCTGGGCTTACAGCCTGCATGTTAAAGATGGTGGTCTGGGAGATGATCATAGGCCAGTAACGAGTGTGCCGCTCCAGTTGACCTTTGGCCCTTTCTGCTGGGAGCTTTCCTGAAGGATCATGGGAAGACTCTGAGACTGGAGTCAAACGATTTTCTCTCATAAATTCCCCAAAATCCTGGGAAAAACAACAATAAAACAATAAAATTATCTCAATATTCAAGATTTGAGCATTAAAAAAGCAGTAAATCTGAGAGGAGTCAAACCCACAGTAATGCGATAGTCTGTCACTCGCCCTCCACACCCCTCGCTAATAGAGGGAGGGTCCTCTAGTGTAGAGCGGTTGCTGTTGAGCACATGTAGAAAGATCTCTCCACCATGGCTGCTGAGCATGTGGCTGATGACCTTTGACCCTGACTTCCTTGGCTGCTCCAGAAGCACTGACCGACCTGGTCAATGACAAAATTATTAATGTACACAAAGGCCAGTTTGCTGTGAATGGGTTAGATCATTCCTGTTTACCATTTAGAAGAAAGTTTGTCAAACAAGAGGAAGGACGACTGTTAACATCTGTGGGGGAGATGCGATAGGCTCCGGTGCAATAATGTAGTTCTGAAATGGGCCAAGAGCACAAATCATTCATAGAAATACCAAAAAATAAACACATTACTCAAATATGGCTGAGTAATTAATCAGAATATCAGCCCAACTGAAGCTCTTTCAATACATATACAATACTGTATACCTAAATAAATGTCTTCAGTTGTGCTAGTTTATGTGTACTTTACAGGCACACACCAACTCTGTCATCTTGCTCTACTCACCTATACTGTTGGTTCGTGGGGTGCACCATTTCAATGTGATTGTCTCTTTAAGCCCATTTTCCCTTGTGCTTGTGCCGGCCATATGAAGGTCACCTGTATTTAATGAATTATAAAAAATAAAATAAAATATCTCAAAGATTGTGAAACAAACTGGTGCATTAGCAAAATGTATGTGAAAAACAAAGTTTGCCTTATATGTTACTGAATAAAACCTGACATTGTTCTTGATTGTTATTATTATTATTGACCCACCACTTTTAAAAAACTCCAAGTGGGCGTCTCTATGATGTAGAAGCTCAACATCATAATTGGCTGATGTGTTGGCATGTTGCTCTTCCTGTCAATCCACACAGGCAGGTAATACAGTTAGCATTATGTAAGCTCTTAAACAAACAAAAACACAATACAAATAAACTCAAGCACACAAAACACTGCTGATTTCATGTTTTAAAGATAATGATGATGGAGAAAAGTAAAATGTACATTTCAATGAAGGTTTTTCTTACAATAAAAGCAAACCTGCAACTTACCTACCTCGTGTTTAAATTTAATCAAAAGGTCACTAATGTCTAAGTTGAGAAAACTAGCTTGACATTCTTTGTCTGGGTCTAACTATCCTTAAACTAGGGTATAGGCATAGCTACAGAACAATTATCAAACACACTGAAACTGACATAGCTCTATATTTGGGGGATGGCATGTATGTACATGTATACATGTAATGCACACTTTGTGTGGAATCATGAATGTGTGTACATGTATAATTATTTACTACTCAAAAAGCACATTAGACCACAAAAGACAAAATGAGAGTATGGTAAGGAGATAAACAAGGAAACGAACAATGACTAGGGAGCAAATTGGACAACTTAAGGTGCTGATAGATAATAGAAAAGGCAATCCTGGTCAAACACAATAAGACAGAAAAAGGTCTTTTAACAAAACTGGACACTCCTTCACCATTTTGATATAATGATCACAAAAGTTATCTGTCAACATGAGACCAGAGTTGCCTGTTCTTTAAAATAATTCTCATAAAAATTGGGAAACACTGTAACCCTTTTTTTCTTCTTCCATCTCATTTCCATGTGTGTGTGCCAAATACTAACCTGTTCACAAACATTTAATGTGGGCTAGCAAAACAGAAAATACAGCATGAAACCAGCAGCAGGTTCACAGTGAAAACAACATGCAGATAAGATCAACAAATGGATAAAGACCATAGAGTTCATGATACAATATAGATGTATATGAAAGAATCACTCGCACACAAAATAAACAAGCAAACAAAAGGGTGGCTGTAAAAAGCTGATATAATAAAAAAATAAGTCATGATAAGGAGCAGCACTTGTACAAGGACTACAATATTGGCAGAAAGACACCCTACCTTCATGGGAATGTTTGTTATGGTGGTGGAAGCCAGGTCAAAGTGCTGCTGGACAAGAATATTAAGTTTGGTTGCCAAGTGCCTGCCAGCTCGAACACTGTGAACCTCACTGGTAAGCAAAGGGGAGACCTACAAAAAGACTTATTATTTAATGAATGCATTCATCTGTCAGTTTTTCTTTTATTT
Organism: Neodontobutis hainanensis; assembly: GCA_024349245.1. NCBI lineage: Eukaryota > Metazoa > Chordata > Actinopteri > Gobiiformes > Odontobutidae > Neodontobutis > Neodontobutis hainanensis. The sequence continues at coordinate 1,873,154 of JALDNG010000056.1, forward strand.
ACACACACCTCTTTCTTAGGTCGGTCTGACACAAGTGTGTCGTCACCCTGTGGGAATATGTGAATAAGGACCAGCTCACACTGCTGAATGGCCATTAGTCTAAAACAATGTGTGAAGGAAATCGTTAGATCACTCTAGCATTATTAAATGTACATTTTAATAATAAATGTGTTCATTACTGACCTGTCTGACCCTGCAGCCAGCTTGTTTTGTTCCATGAGGGTTTCTTGAATACAGTCTTCCAGCATGCGTACATGAGTATCACTGCATTATAAATGCAAGAAGAGCAAGCACAGTGTTCTATGATGCTTGACACATAATTAACTTTTTTGTTTTTGTTTTGTCCAGCTGCACTGACCTTTTAGCATTGGTAAGGCAGATAATCCGACCCCTATTGGCTACTCTTTCAGCTGTGTCCATTAAAGCGGTGCGCTTTTCATGCTGCAGCTCTGTAATTTTGCATAATGACTCAACAGCAGCCACTAGTCCATGGAGGATGCTGCAACATTCTGGGTCTTCACGTGGATTTGGGGGGCCAACAGCTGCCAGAGCAGACATTAGCTGTCGAAAAAACAGATATGCAAGTTTTATTTTATCATGGATTTCCTCAACATTTGATTAATGCCCGTCAGTAGTTTGTAAAGTGATTACCTCATGAGTGCTCTGGTCTTCCCGTCTCCAACTATTTAAGCTGTGAAACTCGGAATCACTGACGATGTAATTAATCTGTAACACAGTCAGAAAATGGCAGTGAAATAAAACTAACTATGTAACTGTAAATTGTATATTGAGTTAAAATGTCAAAAATAACTTAGTCAATGGAAATGGGTATAAATACACCAAACCTACCAGTTTGTCCCTTGGATAAACATCGTACAGGATTCTACAGTACTCCATTGAACATTCAACAGCACAGGTCCAGAGGGACTTAGACACAGGGGCCAAAGGAATGACACCTTGCCCCCTGCTCTTGGTCAAAACATCACACTCAACCTGCTGTCGACTTGACTCTGCCATGTAGGGACAGTGGTCCACTACAAAGACAGTCTTGTGGGACACTGCAAACATCTTCATTTTGTAAACAGTAGTAGCAGTTAGTAATCTGTAATGACAAAAAACACAGCAGAAATTAGTAATGCTTATACTTTTTAAAATATCTGTGGAGGTTCTGTCATCCACGACGTAATAAAGAAATAATACTTTTGAAGCATCTAAAAGTGACTTAAGTACTTCTTTTATAGTTATGTGTGCAAGAAGTAAAATAAGTTTCAAAGCTCTTGCATTTGACAGGTCTGGTTTGATCAATACTAATGACATCCAATGGACAACTCACCAAATATCTTGCTTCCAAGTGAGGATTTCAAGGAAATTGTTTTCTTAAAACTATCTGTTAATCTGCATCTATGTCTGGATAGGGATAGTAGATATCCATCCAACTATAACTTTATTCCCTAACAAGGCCAACATAACACAACAAATGGTGTCATCTCGCTCACCGCAGCGTTAGCCTGGTTGCTAATAGGTTCGCTAGCTAGGCTCCTTTATTCGCCTTGTCACGCGACCCGTTTGAAACATGAATAAATATACACCACTAAATTAAAGTGTGACTTAAACAAATGTGTTATAACAACTTACTATCATATCATATACCAATTTAACATTTTAACATGATAAAAATTGGCAGAAACAAATTGGAAAACTGTTCAAAGCTAGCATTTTGTTATTGGCGGAAATGCGTCTTGTTAGTCCGTCTTGTTTTTCCTTCCCCGCGTTTTGAGGCCACGATGTACATTGGTTCCTAGAAAGATATTCTTATACACTTAAATCAAAGTATGTAACAATATCAAAATTGATATGATTTATGATATTACACCTTGATTCATAAGGCTACACACAGCTAGGCAACGTCATGTGAAAATTTTAATTTGATAAGATAAGATAAAATATAGTTCAACTAACAGCTCAATTTAGATATATTTGGATAAAGCATATAGCCTAGTGCTTAGGCTATAAGAGATACTGCAGTGAATTAGTAAGACTGGATTCTTAAAACTCCCGCAAAGTTAGTGCTGGTTTAAGTAAGAGCGGTTTAAAGATTCTTCAAACTGGATGGAGCTACCAACAAATGTCCTTGTATTGATGCCACTTGAAAAATAACACACAGAAACCCGATATTAGAGTACGAATTATTTTAATCTCAAATTTAATGTAACAACTTAAACTAGACTTGTTAGGTTAATTACCGTTAGTGGGCTACAATAGTATTAAAGCTTGCGTCCCGGTGGGCGTGCCCTCGTGCTGTCATTGTGCCTGCCATAAACCCGCTCTCCCTCTTCTCAGTCTTGGACCCCACCCGCGTGGTTTCCATTCTCTCAAGTCCCGACTTAACCAAAACTTTGCGGTTGGATGTATGTTGTGAAATAAGGATAACAATGGACAGAAGACTTCCTTTAAAGTCACTTTAAAATAACTTGTTTTAGTTCTGGCTGGTGAAAGCTGAGCCAGGTTTGTGACATGGACAGCAGCGACGTCCTGGAGTTGGACTCTCTTTCTGAAACGGAGGAGCTGGGGAGGGATACAGTGATTCGCATGGTAGATGAAGAAATTGGTGAGAAAACAACACCCTTTGTCTTTCACAAGAGTCTTTTGGCATCGTTTTAAGGCGCTGAATCTGAGGCTTTTTATATCCTGGGTTTCATCTCCGCATGAGGCCTGTTTGTATAACTTGAAAGTCTTCTTCAAAGGTCCACATTAGGAAGATTTTCCTTGAGTTGATATGAAACAATAGGACAAGTATTAGGCCTATTCTACTTTTTAATACACTAGCATGTTGGATGTGATGAGAAATGAAGTGATAAATGAAGTTATTCTCATACACTTTAAAACATCTATCAAGGCTTGACTCTTGGATTTGTCAGCATACAGCATCGCTTTGCAGTGAATCAAGCTACAATATGTCATTTGCTTACAACACTTAGCCAACATAGGCTATATGGATTGCACAAGTGAACCAAATATAGTGTGATATGATCAAATCCTTGTGATTTAGGTTTAGAATAACTATTTTGTGTTTGTAAGTTTTTCTAGCAGATTTAACCCCACTTTACACATGCATAACACAGTGTCAACGTTACAAATCTGTTTTATTGACAAAGTCAACATTGTTGTTGTAAAGAAAACAATGTGAAACTGCAAAGGAAACTCCATACTGGTTCAGAGGAAGAACCTAAAATAAACTCTTGTTCCCTCACTGGAACTAGGAGCAAGATATTATTATTGTTTATTATAATGTGATGTGCGCCAATGTAAACCAAACATGATAAAACACAGCTGCCCGGATTCCCAGTAGATGGGCAGTTTGGACTGATTTTATCTTGCACGTCTTACATTCCTGGCACTACCAACTGAAAGTGTGCGATCACAGTAAAAACAAAATTTTTCCAAAGCAGATATGAAAGTATTGAGTCTACACTTACTTAAAAGGACGTGCACATCTGTCGCTCTTGTACAAGGGAAAATCACAATCCATAAATTCCCTTGCGCCTGTCTTACAAAGACATAATAGTCACACAAATGGTCCTGCATGTGAGCCTGTCTGATATGATCTGTAAACGGCATCGGGCTGATAACTTTCCAGAAACATGTAGTGACTAACATAATTCATTTGAAGTATTCTCAAAATCCAAACTATCAACAAAGACTAACCTTATTACTGTAGTTAAGCAGTATGTTGCTGTTGTAACTTATACAGTTTGGCATATTTCTTGCTCTTAAAAATGATGAAGGAAGTGGCACTGTGTGGGTTGTGGTGAGAAGTTGGCTTTGTTTCGTCTTAACATGCGTTTCATTTGCATCATAGCTCCTGACAGACATCATGTCACACATGTTTCAGTTTGAATATGGCTACAAAGTTGTAAAACCAATTTGTTTTACAGCATAGAAAAATGTGTATGTTTGTGTTTTGTCACTCACCACTGTAAAAAATAAAATGTCTGCCAGACTTCTATGTATACATATGAACCTGAAGCATAATGAGAATGGCCTAAGGGGTAGGCATTGACAATTCTTTTGTCACCAGTAGACTTTCTAGTACAGCAAGCTTTTTGAAGTGAGCAAGACTTACTAGAAAACCTAACGCTTCAATACCAAGCCGCAAGACTGCTGTTAGTGTTACTGTAATTCCCAGAGTGTTACTAGGGACAGTGTTTTGGAAACAACATCTGCCTTCACTTAGTCCTTTCCCATTGCTCTACTTTTAGGCAGAAAATCAAGAGGATGTCTTATATTTGATGTTGCACTGGCTGAATAGGGATTTTTGACATATGCAATACAAATTTGTACACTGTGTCAGGAGGCAGAACGGAGCTATTAGACTTGAGTAGTGTGTGCAACTAATGTGTTGACCACACCATGTTGAGTGGCTCTTTTTCCAGCCACAAGGACAAACAGTAAAAACATAACTGCAATCTGCAAGAAAAAAGCTTATTATGGATGGTTCAGACTGTTACACTGATCTAAGGATTTGTTTTATTTTAGTAACTGATGTGCCAACCTCACTCACTAAAAGACAGGAATTCTCTTTTACTGATGTTTTAATGTTATCTGCTTTTTAAACACCAAAAACACAATAGAACTAATAAAAAATAAAGTGCATATAACAGAAATAATTAGCTTAACATTATATATACACAGTTTAACAACTGCATGGATTCTCCAACAGCAGCTACAGTTGGATTATGTTCAAATTATGTTCAAATAAAATTGTGCTGCTCAAGTATTAAAGTAAACTATTATATAGTGTACTTTCATTTCATCTGTCTTCTTTTCCACAGTTTATCCAGAGGAGTTCTTACCAACATATCACACTTTTCAAGAAGGAGGAACACTGGGCAAGGCAAAAGAGGTGAGTTATTATTTGTGGTGCTCACATACATCTGGCTTTGAAATGCCTTCTATCCCAAAAAATGTGTTTTTAGCTGGTTAATTCATGTGAGAACAGAAAACACTCATGGCTGTTGATACACAGTCTGATCTTACCTTGTAGAAGATGCTGGTTAACTAGAGCCTTATCTGTTTGCTTATGGTTGTAGATCTGGGGCTGGTGGATGGCACACCTTTAATTAGACTGTATAAGTTGCAGAGAGCTTAACACAGTCAAGAGGGTGGGTGTCACAATGGTAGCTCCTCCCTCTGACTGTATTGCAGTTAAAAAGTCTGGAGAAGGTCACAATATCACAGACAGTCAGGATTCACTGTCAAAATGTATAACATTATGGAAGAAGAGGAGTACGAATTTCATCATGTGGTTTTACCTGACAAGCCTATTTTTTGCACTCAGGTAGAGTTTAACGGCAAAACAGACACCTTGTTCTTCAACGATGGAGTCAGGAGGATTGACTTCATTCTGGTCTATGAGGATGAGGACAAGAAAGAGTATGATAAGAGGCACATCTTCGCAAGACGCAAGGTAACTTTATACAACTTTAAACAACACATTAATACATCATCTCTGAGGGGTCCCTAAATGTCAATATTGCTTTTTACAAAATCTGAACAGCACATTTCCAGGCCTCCTGGAAATTTAATCTGAAGTCAGTGTTTGAAGTAGGGCTGACGTGGTATGTAATGAGTGTATTTACCTGCAGTAGATTGGCTGTGTGAGAACTGGCCTGGCTCAGAGAAGCATATATATATATATATATATATATATATATATATATATATATATATATATATATATATATATATATATATATATATATATATATGATAGAAGTACACTAAATAGAGCATTAATGACCTGCCATGGATCACACTATACTACCCACATGTTTGTCTGAAATCAAACATCTGAGTCATTATTTGTAAAGGGAGTCTTCATTTATTTAATTTAGTTTTGTTCATGAATGTTTGCCTGTTTGCATTCTGTCCAAACATCAGGCAAATTAAGGATATGTGTCATACACTTGGCTGACAACAACAAAACTTTAATAAGCATTTGTTTGTAATTTACGCACCCTCCACAGAATGATCAAAGAATGTGTCAAAAAGGGCATTAGTTCTGCTTTTAGTAGGATTGGAACATGCACAAAATTTGGAGTAGGGCTGCACAGTATATCTCCGATTTATTGTTATTGTGATATTATTGATTGCAATATTTATATCACAAAGAATCACAATAATCCTAAATTCTTCCATTTTGTATACTTTTACGTTTTTTGTCTGTCAAAATCATTTCAAATTGTCCAAATCCCAATTCTTTAAATAGAAAAAAGCTTCCAAAAGAAAAAGTCCCGGTTTAGACCTGGTTCATTACTACATTTAGTCCTAGTTTAGACCTGTTTAATCTTGGTTTAGTTATGGTGTAATCTTTGTCACTGGTAAACTTTGATACAGATTTAGCTCCTGCTCTGACGAGTGGAAGTTATTCCAGAGAGAAGTAAAGAGTAAAAGAGCATTGAAATATTGTAGCTTATATTGTTATCGCAATATTTAAAATAGTTACTGTTTATCTCACATTCTTCCAATATTGTGCAGCCCTTTCTGGCCATACGAGCCCATGATCCTACCTAGCCTGTGGTTTTATTGCTATGACAACAATCCTAACCTCAGCTTTAGAGATGCAGACATGAACTTGCATCACTGTGTTGTTGTTTGTTGCCCACAGTTTCTTGCTACATAGGTTTACAACAATTATTAATTCAAATCCTGTAGACAGACGATTATTAAAATATTTGTGAGAGTTACCTGTGGTGGTGCAGTAGGCGAGGAGTACAAAAGGAAACTTTTAGGGATGAGGAGGGCAGTAGTTCTGAGCTGGTTCTCCCTCAATGGCTTGACACAGGCCTTGCAAAAGCTCACCAGAGTTTGTTGGATGAGGACTAGCTCTGGGAGGAGAGATCAGCTGGTATTAGCATGTCAGAATAGACCTTTATTGTACACCAAAGTAGAAATTTTTCTTTGGCTCACCAATACATAAAACAGATCAGTAACAGTCGTACAAAATAAAAAACATAGTCAGTTATAAATACATAAGCTATAACACAATCCATAAAACAACATACTTCTTAGGGTGGCATGTTTTAAATTCATTCATGCTGTGTTCAAAAATATCCACTGACCAGAAACAGAATGTGAGCTGTCTGCCACAATACTTCTGGTTTTACTGAATGTCCTCTCTCTGTACAGTTGGCTCAGTTTTTTTCTGGGGTTTACCAACAGTCTTATTAGCCATCAACACAATTTTGTTCAGTCTATGTAATTGGCAAATAATATACATGAGGAAATTTGCCAAATGATTAAAGTGTTTTTTAAAACCATTTTTTCTATTTAATAAGGGATATTCGCTGGTGGTAAGCTATGTCTGTAGCCACAGCTGCCCTGGAGCAGACTGATGGAAATGTAGCAGCTGTACTGTGCTTATGTTCTCTCCAGCGATGGACACAGTGCAATAACAATGGTGGGGGGGAGCGGGGATTGAACCTTTCAGCTTTTTTTTTTTGAGGTGGTTTTATGGTTGTGTTTTTTGGGTGTTTGTGAAGAATAACTAACTAGAATAAATTGGCATGGGGGCATGGTGGCAGAATGGTTAGCGCGTGAGTCCAGACCCTGGCTGACTCGAACATCCTCAGCCATCTCCAGCCTTTCTGGTTCTCTCTGGTTTTCTCTGGATACTCTAGCTTACTTCCACTGCTCAAAGACATCCATGAATAGGTCAATTGGTCAAAATCTAATGTATCCTGAGTGAATGGTTGTCTGTCAGTGTCTGTCTCTAAGTGTCAGCCCTGCGACTATCTGGAATGTTACCCTCAAATGGGGATTAAGCAGAAGAAAATGAATGAATAAACTGGCTATAGAAAAACATGGACTTGACAAAGATCCAGTCATAATTGCTTTAGAAAAATAAAAAGTATTTTTCTTTTTTCTTCAGAGGCGGAGAGAGTACTTTGAAGCCAGCTTAATGAAGATGGGACTGGAGCTAGAGGCTATGCGATCTGTGAGTGAAGCGCACCCATTGATTTAGTTAACATTACCAAAGTCTCTATTTTTAAATCACCTCCTTGTGTTTTACAGGTAGAGGACGAGAAGCTGATGTTTGTCAAAGTGCACATGCCGTGGGATGTGCAGTGCACATACGCTGAAGTAATGCACATAAAGGTTCCCATCCAGATCAATGACCTGGCATCCCGAAAATCACGATGGGAATATTTGTCTTTTATCTACAAGAAATTCTACCCTAATGAAAAACTCATCAAAAAAGAGATGGAGTTCTTCACAGCTCCTTTTGAGAAAGAGCGTCTTGAGTTGTTCTACATGAAAGACAAGGACATGTTTTTCACTCCGTCCATGAGGAGTAGGATGGCAAGTTTTGAAATATTACAAACTTTGGACCTATAAACATTGTAAAGCAAGAAGTAAATGTTTTTCTTTCCTCAGGCTTATTACATCCTGAGCCGTGCACCCTATGAACTAAGAGGAAACATAAAGAAGTTTGGTATTACTAAGCTGCTAGATAGTGGTGTATACAAAGCTGCCTATCCACTCCATGATGTAAGATGAGAAATTTACACTACAAATATAATTTTATTACATTTACTCATCTTGCGTGTTCTGGCTGTTTTCAGTGCAGGTTTAATGTGAAGTCCAATGAAGAAGATTCTCCCAATGAAAGATATCTGCTGTATCAAGAATGGGCTCATCCCAAAAGTTTCTACAAGATGCAGCCTCTAGACCTAATAAGGTATGGACAATTATTACAAATCTGGTCTCATCTAGTCTTTTTTAAAGCCCTTTTTTTTTTTTTTTTTTTTTTTTTATACACTTCATCTGTTGATCAAGGCTAATGTGTGTGATTGAAAGTTCTCTTTTTGCCACTAGTTACAGACTTTTAAAAGGTCTTTATAAGCCACATCCTAGTCTACAACATTTTCATCTATTGATTGGGCGGCAGTAGCTCAGTGGGTAGAGCGGCCGTCCTTCGACCGACGGGTGAGCGGATCAATCCCCGCTTGAAACATCCCAAAACATCATAACATCCCACTCTCCCCCACAGTTCATACTGTCATACTAATGATTCTAAAAGCTAGCCTGGCCAGCCGCAACTAACTCTTTTCCTATTCTGTACAAAGAAGGTAGTCTGGTACCATGTTGCTTGCTTTCAGTTTCAAGGGCGGGGCTTACGGGCGTAATGTTAACCAAGGGCGGCAGTAGCTCAGTGGGAAGAGCGGTCGTCCTTCAACCGGAAGGTAGGCGGTTCAATTCCCACTCTCTCCACAGTTCATACTGTCGTTGTGTCCTTGGGCAAGACACTTAACCCACCTTGCCTCCAGTGACTGTGACACTGGTAATTACTGTAGAACAATGTAAGTCGCTTTGGATAAAAGCGTCTGCTAAATGAAAAAATGTAAATGTAAAAGTACAATTGGAGAAACACTGGACGTGACGTGAAAAAAGGCAAAACCACACAGTTGTCAACAAAAAGCCACATGAGAGCTGCTAGCTAACAGAACGGATACTAGAGCAGTTTCATCATTTTTATACTTTGCTGGTTATTCAAAACCAAGGCGAGAGCAGAAATAAATGTCCTCTCGGTAGCAGGGTCCACCATGTTGAATGTTTTGGTACATTTCAGTGAGGCAGATACAGCCTCACTGCTAAGAAAAAAAAACAATACAATAAAGCAGGAGTAATTGGTTTAACATGCTTCCAGTAAACAGTAAATGTCTTTTGTTTTTTTCATAGGAAATATTATGGGGAGAAGATTGGTATTTACTTTGCCTGGTTGGGATTCTACACATTAATGCTTGGTGTGGCTGCTGTTGTAGGACTGGCCTGTTTTATCTACGGATATAAGACTCAAGAAACCAGCACTTGGAGGTTTGCACTTGGATGGAGGAATGGATGGATAAATGGGCAAGAAAAAATATGGGAACCTTTTGGAATTTGATGGTTTTATGAATACATTTTTCTTAAATTGTGATCTGATCTTCATCTAACTCAAGGGTATTGACAAACATATTGTGTCTAAAATTAACTGATCTTATGATTCTCTTTATTGAACACACTCATTCAACATTCAAAATGGCAGAGGAAAAAGTAAGTGAACACTTAGAATTAATAATGCGAAGTTTGAGGTGTCTTAACGAGACTCCAGATGGGCTTTTCCACACTCACTTGGGTTGTTCTCAATAAAGACATGAAAGATCAGAATTATTTTGTGTAGTTATTTTTAGACACATTATGCTTTTGTCAATACCCTTGACTTAGATGAAGATCAGATCGCATTTTAAGACAAATTTATTCAGAAAATCCTAAAATTCCAAAAGGTTCACATACGTTTTCTGTCTGTAAATAGACAGAATGAATGAATGATTGAATTTGTTTTTTTTTTTATTTTTTATTTTTATTATTATTTGTTATTGGGTTTATTTGGACTTTATTACATTTGAAACTGTCTAATCACCATTTAATGTCTGCAGCAAAGAGGTGTGTGATCCTGAAATAGGAGGACAGATTGTGATGTGCCCACAATGTGACAAAGACTGCATGTATTGGAGGTTAAACAGCACATGCGAAGCTTCAAAAGTGAGTTTAGTAGCTGGCTTTCTTAACACAAATGAAACTGTTTCAGAGTTTGCATATTTAAATATCTGTGTAGTTGCAGTGAAATGTGATTTGCATGTACAGTAACCATACATTAACATTCTGACTTTTCTTTTTTTCTCTCTCTCAATTACAGAATCTTTGTATATTTGACAATTTTGGAACTCTTGTTTTTGCTGTTTTTATGTCAATATGGGGTAAGTGTTAGTCTATTTGATATTAATATTGTGCATATGGTATGTTACCATTTCCTTTTAACTTATAGTTTCCGTGTGTTTTTTCCTGCTCTTGTTCATATCCTTACTATAGTTACCTTATTCCTGGAGTTTTGGAAGCGTTACCAGGCAACACTTGAGTATCATTGGGACACTGTTGAATTTCTGGAGCAGGAAGAGCAGCCTCGACCAGAATATCAAGCCAAGTGTATTCATGAACAGAAAAACCCTATCACTGGGGTAACTAAAGTTGGATTATAGGATTTTTGCTGAAAATTTAATTTTTAGAAAAAAATGTATGAAATGTATTTCAATCTTTGTCATATCATTTAGGTGAAGGAAAACGTGCCTTATACATCATGTGGGCGCTGTATTCGACTGTCTGTAGGAATGGGAACAGTGCTGTTCTGGGTAAATACTTTTGATTAGATGTATACTTAAATATTTAAAATAGAGCAGACATTTATTAATATTGATATTTATATATTTGATCATATTTTTTAGATCATGTTGATTCTGGCATCCATTGTTGGCATCACTGTGTACCGCTTGGCTGCTTTTTTTGCCTTCTCCTCATCTCTCCGCACCGAGGGCCTCAAAGAACTGGAGCCACTGAAGGAGTATGTGACGCCGCAGATGGCCACTTCTGTTACTGCATCCTTGATCAGCTTTGTAGTTATTATGATCCTCAACATCCTGTATGAGCGAGTCGCCATCTGGATCACTGACTTTGGTTTGTAGCTAGCATAAAGGTCACTTTCTGTAACTGAGCACTTTCTGAGTTCTAATCCTAAAACTCTTTTGTTACATTTGAACAGAGCTTCCTCGCACCATGACAGAATATGAAAACAGCTTGACTCTGAAGATGTTCCTCTTTCAATTTGTCAATTATTACTCCTCGTGTTTCTATATTGCTTTTGCCAAAGGAAAAGCTGTTGGCTATCCTGGACGGCCTGTATATCTATTAGGAAAATACAGGAATGAAGAGGTACATTGAATCTGTGTCTCATTCTATTAGAAGTGTCCTCTTTATTCATTACTAACATTGTACTTTTGGCAGTGTGATCCTGGTGGTTGTCTCTTGGAATTGACAACCCAGCTTTCTATCATTATGGGAGGTAAAGCTATCTTGAATAACATCCAGGAGGTCTTGATCCCGTAAGCATTCAGAACCTATACTTGTTTTGATCATAGTTCATAATACAGTTCATTTCTACATTGAATCATGCACTTCTCCTCCCCAAAGGTGGCTCAAAAATCTGTACGCTCGCCACTGCAAGAGTAAGGTCTCAGATAAAGGGTTACCTCGATGGGAGCAAGACTACAACCTCCAGCCCCTTTTGAAATTGGGACTTTTTTATGAATACCTTGAGATGGGTAATTGTTTTCCTTCGTACTACTGACACTATTGAGCCAGTCACATCCCTTTCAGTTACTCAGTTTATATATTTTTGTACATTGCAACTAGTTAAATAGGTTATAACTATTCTGTCAGAAGATGTTACTAATTCAACTCAAGAAATGACACTATGAGATCATTTAAAAACTAAATTTGAAGTGCTGTTTCATAGCTATATCTTCTCTTACAGTAATCCAGTTTGGCTTTGTGACCCTGTTTGTGGCCTCCTTCCCTCTGGCTCCAGTCCTGGCTCTGGTTAACAACATCTTTGAGATTCGCGTGGACGCTTGGAAAATTACCACTCAGTTTCGTCGTGTGGTGCCAGAGAAGGCCAGCAGTATTGGAGCCTGGCAGCCTATCCTTCAAGGCGTAGCTATACTGGCTGTGGCAACAAATGTGAGAAAGCCTTATTGGTCCATCATAGAGTTACACATGCTGGTAATCGCAGTAGCTTAAACTTCATGTTTCCACAGGCCATGATTATTGCTTTTACATCAGACATGATCCCACGTTTGGTGTACTACTGGTCCTTTTCTGTGTATCCCTATGGAAACAATGCCAATAACACCATGGCAGGCTACATCAACAGCTCCTTGTCTATATTCAACATCAGTGACTTTCTTGAACAAAGTATGCCCCTGAGCTCAGCTTATAACATTACTTCATGCAGGTAATTATCATTTTGTGTTCTGTTTTTCTAGATGAATATTGAAAATGGGATTTGGTTGTTAGAAAATGTATGCTAATTTACTTATTATCTTTAGATATCGAGACTTTCGCTATCCTCCTGGGCACCCCCACAAGTATGAATACAATATGTACTACTGGCATGTGATTGCTGCTAAAATGGCTTTTATAATTGTTGTAGAGGTATGTATCAAAATCATTATATAGCTAGTCCTGTGCATAAATGTATAATACCTTTTGTTTAAGTGACTAATAGCTGTCATTTTGTTCCTTCTTAGCACATTGTTTACTTTACAAAGTTCTTGCTGTCCTACCTGATTCCTGATGTCCCATACGCAGTCAAAGAACAACTCAAACGAGAGAAATACTTGACCCAGGTTATACTCCATGAGACCAACCTCAAGCTGGTGACCAAACGTATTAAAACACCTGAAGATGAAATACGTGAAGGCTCGGTTGACAAACTTTCAGCAGAAGAGTTGGACTTTGATTGATGCAACAAAAATACAAAATACATTTCAATGTCTGTTACAGATACTGACTTGTCCAGCCATTATAGTTATCCCTGTTTTGACGTTTTAAGTTTTTGTACATGCTTTAATTAAGCTTACCAGCCACATCAATTCAATTTAGATTTTGTATACACTTATTTAAAATGTATGCAATGAGTTTCTTTAAGAGCTCTTTATTACTTTCACTGGCTGACCACCCTAAAGATGTTGAGCTATTGCTGTTTTTTGTCTGATTTAAGAGTCACAGTAGACAAACACAAATTAAGTTGTACAGTCAGCTAATGTTTTATGTAACTTGATGATTTGGCAAGATGGCATTTGTCTATTTTATAGGCTATATTTCATACATATATTGTAAATAGTGTTAGAAAGTATCAAGCTTTAAAAATGCTTTATTTTTGTCTGTTACAATTCACACACTATGTTCCACTTCAAGTCAAACTGAGCTGCAGTCTAAACTGTGCTTTGTACTAATGCAAGTATTATTATTATTCTAGCCTTTAACAATTACATTTGCTTTGTCTCTAATGACGTTACATGACCAGCCTCTTATGGATTATAGCGCAACAGATCTAATTAAATCAAGTAGTGACAGTCAGTGTTTTGTTGTTTTATACAGTGTTATTGTTAGGTATTATTTGTTTTGTCCTCTGTTTTAAGTTGTACTTACTCTTGAAACCGGACTGTTACCATACAATACTTTTGACTACATTTTTTTATCCTGTGGTAAAGATATTACAGAATTTTGTTGTATCCCTTTCCCGAAATCTCATGACATCTGATGACCTCTGTGATATTGTTACCTGTTCATTTATTATATAAACAATGCACTAACCACTGCCTTAACAAATATCAAGGATTCATTTTTGATGCCTTTTAAGGATTTTTGAGGGGAAAAAAAAGGTTAGCAAACAAGAACCTGCATGGCTCATAGATTTATTCACCTTTTGTTGGCCCGTGTTTGTGATTTCAGTGAGAAAAAACGAACTTAAATGTTATTATTACATCTTCTATAGCTGTAAGCCTGTATTTACCACCCTGCAACCCACGCAAATGCGTAGACTTGTGGACACAAGCGAAGGTGTTAGCGTATTTGATGTGTTCGTTTTGACTGACAGACACCATCAAGCGATCGAAACAATAATCACGAAGCATGGGCGGACTGGCTAACTGGAATTCCCCGGTGGTGCTGCCGCGCTCGGTAGGCCTACTCTGTCCTCTGCACTGACTCTGCCCTGAAAACGCCCTCTGCTTCTCTTCCGCTCCAGTCAGGCAGCCCTGCTCAAAAGTATGCAGCTATGGAAAGCTGTTTCAGTATTTATTCTGATAGCAGCCTATTTTTTTTTTACTTGTAAGCTTTTCTGGGTCACTAGTGCCACAGGTGGTGGACAAAAACCTTACTAGTACAACTAGTGGACACTTTTTGACCTCACTAGTGCTACTAGTAGGCCTACTACTAGTAAGATTTCTCAGCATGTACAGCTAGTGAGGTCCAAAAGTGTCACTAGAGCAACTAGTGACACCCAAGTGTCCACTAGTACCACTAGTAACAATTTTAGGCTCACTGGTGCTACTAATAAATACTTTGCCATTACTAGTATTAAAAATAGCCTTTTCAATTATATTAGTAGTACTAGTACTACTAGACTGTAAGAAGGTAGGACCAGGATTCTTAATGGCCAGTGTAGAAATGACAGAGTAAAGAACCAATTGAGGCTCAATTTATTCTCCTGTCCTGCCTCCTACTCAGAATAGTGAACAAAGTTGAACTAGTTGACAAAATGACACACCACTAGTGGCACTAGATACCCAAAAAGAAAAACTAAATTAAGGCTTTCCATACGCAGTGCACATATGTGCAACTATGTGCCCTGAGACAGGGAGCAGAAAAGAGCAGAAAAACATTGTGCGTGTTGTACATTGTGCTGGTTGGTGTGCTTCTATTTCTCCTTTTTGGTCCCTAATCTGAGGCAATACAACTTCCTTACACATGCAAGCATCTTAGGGCGTATATAGTTCAAGTTTACTTACCCTGGCAGAATGTGTGATTTTACTGGAGGTAATACTGAATACTGGATGAAAATTTGCACTCATCAGTCCGGAAGCTGCGCATGGGACATACTTGGACGTTCCAACATGACAACATTCCAAAGCACAAGGCCAAGTCGACCTGCCATTGGCTACAGCAGCATCAGTCTCCTGACCTCAATATCATTGAGCCACTCTGGGGAGATCTCAAACGTGCAGTTCATGCAAGACAATCAATCAAAAACAGGCTTAGGTGCTCTCTTTCACAACAGCACCTGGAGGCTTTTATGCTCATAGATACTCAGCCAGATGTGCTAAAGATGCTGGAGAGTGAAAATATTATAGATGGTAGAGCTGAAAAAAGCCAATTGCTGCAGAGGTTACTCATGATGTGAGCCATGTAGGTTTACTAATACATTAGTTTTTTAGTTTTTCTTCCCCTCTCTTTTGTTTTATCAGGTTTAAGTTGATAAAGTTGATAATATTTAATGTTATATTAAATATGGATGGATGGTTTAAGTTGATAATATTTAATGTTATATTATTAAAAAGTAAGCAATTATGGGGCTTTGTAATCAAGGATGTTGCTGAAGCCCAAACCAAAAAGGTTAAATTCATATTCATATCTAAAAGGACTATGTAGATTTTTTCAATGTAGTATGACAATGGAAGAAAAGAAGACAATGGCTCAGGGTAAAATGAAGACCTTTAATTTAATAATACTTAAATTACTTTATATAATTTAGAATAAGACAAAGTGTGTTTTGTTGTTATACAGTTCATTGTAAAATAAAACGTGTTTTTAAATGACTTACAAAGTCTACATACTCACTATTACTCCCTAGGAAAATCTTAGGTAATAATAATAATCTATTTTGTTCAGGCAGCTACTTTGAAGCTTTGGAAACGTCATCCAGCTGCGACAGTGGTCCAGTTTGACTCACATGTACGCCCACTATGTGCGTGCGTTTTCCATCCCAGTCTATCATTAAAAGTTATCGGGCATAGCGTACAAAACTTTTTTTTGTTCAGCCATGAGCTCACAGATAACGTGTGTCGGATGGGTGAAGCGAGGCGTTGCCAAGGGAACTCCGGACAAAGTATGCGACTCCTTGAGCTAGCATATTTTAATGCTACTAGCAGAGCCTAAAGTGTCAACAAGTTTAGGGTTGATGCCCAGATCAAATGTCTAGGTTTTGCTTTTTAGTCACTGTAAAGGGATTTACATTTCAAGTGTCTTATACCGGAACACACTCTCCACTTAATTTAGTCGCTATGATATTAGCAACAAATCTCATTGTCATTATCTCATTAATTAAAGCAGTAACGTTAATGTACTTCTAACAGTAGCCGTTAACTCTGTGACACTAGTATCACTCAAGTAAGGAAAGTAAATAACACCTTTGGTATATTATTTTATAAAGCTCAAATTAAAATTAACAGGCCCAGACTCTTAAAGCACTGCTTTTGTCTCATAAACCTGTGTTTTTCAGGTTGAGCTTAGCCCAGAGGAGCTGCAGCGCATTATTACTGAAGCAAAAGAAGAGCTTGGGTATTTGGAATTAAAAGTAACGTCAATTTACTCACTATGTTTATGATCTAGTGTTTATTATTTGTTTTGCAAATGTCACTGAAACAGAGAACGAGCAGCAGAGGAGGATGAAGATGAAGACGAGGGTGTGTCGGTGGAGCACAACTCAAACAGTGCAGATGACACTGAAGTTCAGAGCAATGAGAATGAAGAAGAGAAAGATGAAGATGATGAATTGGCCGAGTATGGCCTGGACAAATATGATGAAGAAGATACAGGTAATGAGCTAGTTATAAACCACAAATCTATTTGTTTGTTTTTTTTCTGTCTCAAAAACTACATTCTGTTTTAAATCTAGTGACCGCTAACCTGGGAGACAGTCTTGCAGGGCTCACTGTGTTCAGCTCCAACGATGAAGATCCTTACATCACCATCAAGGATACAGTTAAGAAATAATGTGCAGTTTACTAGACAACTTAATTGTTGTATAGTAACTGCTCTCTGCAAACAATCACAGTCATATCTGATGCTTGAAGTTGTAACATTTGTCTTTGTTCTTGATTCTAGGATCAGTATGAGCGAGAAGACTTCCAAATAAAGCCCAGTGACAATCTAATTCTTGCAGGAAAAACAGAGAAAGATTGCTGCAATTTAGAGATCTATGGTGAATTACATTGTTCTGACTTAAATTAATTGTAAAATTTAAAACTCTTATTAGGGCATTTTATTGTTTATAATTTATCCATGTGTTTGTTTACCTTTAGTCTATAACTCAGAGGAGGATTCTATGTATGTTCATCACGATATTCTGCTGCCAGCTTACCCACTTTGTATTGAGTGGCTAAACTTTGATCCTACTCCGGGTGAAGGACAAGGTAATGGTTAAGTGTATTGTATTTGGCTGTTCACACAAAATATGAAATGATTCCACATCCAGAAAAACTTCTGCAGTCAAAACTATGCCATGTAACTTGTATCCACAAATGTAAGTATTATTAAGTAGTGTATTGTACAGTAGCATTGTCTCTCCATTGCATTGGATTTTACCAAATACAACTGAAAAAAAGTTTGTTTCTTTTAATTATTTAACTAAAGCTAAAGATCTTCTGGGATCAAGCTGACATTTATCAAACATGACTGATTTTTGCCTTAAGATTGAGACGGTTTTCATCAAATACTGATCGAAGAAGGGTTTTTAATTTTCTTCACAGTGCTATTCCTTGTAATGGTAGAAAATACTGTTTACATCGCCATTTGTACACAGCTGTTTTATTGTCTGATATGATTTTTATTTTTATTTTCAATGTAAGGTAATTATGCTGCTGTGGGCAACATGACTCCTCAGATAGATGTGTGGGACCTGGATGTGGTGGACTGTTTAGAGCCAGCATTCTCCTTAGGAAGCAAAAAGGCTGCAAAGAAGAAAAAGAAGAGCAAGAAGGTAGAAAATGTATCCAAGTAAATCAGGGCTCAAAATGCAGAGATGCTACTCTACAAAGAGTTCATATCTCATCCTTTTATAAAGACCCTCTTCCAATGTATAAGATATTGTTTTTGTGACAGAGTTCAGCAGCACAACCAACTGAGGGACATACTGATGCAGTGTTGGATTTATCTTGGAACAAACTTGTACGGTCAGTATTTTAAGCAAGACTTAGAGAAGTTTATATGTATATTATTATCTCATACTTTTATTCTTCCTACTTAGAAACGTGTTGGCCAGCGGATCAGCAGATGACACAGTTATCTTATGGGATCTGTCACAAGGGAAGCCAGCTACAACCTTGCACAGACACACTGATAAGGTATTATGCATTTGATTTCTGAAATGTAACATGTCAAAGTTTATGAAAAATAAACTCATCTGATATATTGCAGGTTCAGACATTAGCATTCCATCCGTTCGAGGCACAGACTCTAATCTCGGGATCATATGACAAGTAAGTGTCTTGTGTTTTAAGTGTTAATCAGTGACATAAATTTACATAATTGTAGTAAAGTGCATTTTCATTCCAGCACACCTCAGAGCAACTTGTTACTTCTGTATCTCCAGTGACTTAAATCTAACTACCATATTGTGGCCATTCACACACACTTTGTTCCTTACAGGACAGCTGTTCTTTATGACTGTCGTAGTCCTGATGACAGTTATAGGAGTTGGAGGTTTAGTGGTCAGGTTGAACGCCTGACCTGGAATCACTTTTCGCCTTGTAACTTTTTAGTAGGTGTTTTTGACCCCTTTATATTATTTATCAGGTTTTATTCCTTTATGTTGTGTTTAAAAGTTCTCTTGCTTTGTGTGTTTTAGGCCAGCACTGAGGATGGGTTTGTCTATTGTCTGGATGCACGTTCGGATAAACCTGTGTTCACACTGAAGGCACATGATGAAGAAGTGTCTGGTTGGTTAAACATAATATAATGTAATATGATATTAAATATTGTAATTCATTTGAACTGACCTTGCCATTACTTCTGCAGGTTTGGACCTCAGTAGTCAGATCAAAGGATGTCTGGTCACTGCATCAGCCGACAAACATGTTAAGATCTGGGACATCTTGGGGAACAAACCGAGTCTGGTGCACTCAAGAGATATGAAAATGGTATGCAAGCTAGTGCCTGTTTTTTGTGATGCTGTAATGAAGCCTATATTTCTTTGTTGACTTTGTTGTCCACTGTGAACAGGGTGTGATGTTTTGTTCCTCATGTTGTCCTGATATGCCCTTCGTCTATGCTTTTGGAGGACAGAGGGAAGGTTTGCGTGTCTGGGATATAAGTGATGTTGCCGCAGGTAAACGGTCAACGCCTTTCATTTAATGTATAACTGAAAGTAGCCTTTGACTGTTTTTGCCTAAATTGTGTTGCATTGTTTACAGTGAAAGAGGTGTTTGGAAGTCGAGAACGGTTGGTGATAAACGAACCACAAGCACCCAGCACTTCTGGCTCAGCGGAGATGGACGTCTCCTAGCACCAATAGAAGCCTATTAACCTGAATAAACTGAGCTGAGCAGGAAGCTTATCAAGATTGTCAGCTTGTTGTAATTTTGATCATTTAATTTCATTTAAGTTGTGCAACAACTAGGAGCTAAAAAAAATTGTTAAATTAAGCTGCACACAGAGACAAAGTGCAAACTGATTACCGCAGTAAAAAAGAACTGGCTTGTAAATGTATGATCCCCATCATTCTATATATAAGGATTTTGGGTCTGTTCTCAGTTTCTCTTCTTTATATATAAAAATGTATTATGTTTTTAACTTTAATATTACCTTTTTAGAAAGCTAGGTATCTGGATTACTTGGTTTGGAAAAAAAACTCAATCATATTATGTTAGTTGTGCATTTATAAACAACTTAAAAATGAATGTGTGAAAATGTGCAAACCTCATATTATTATGGCAATAAAAGATTTAAACATAACATAGCATCTTATTGTTATTTTAAGGTAATTTGTATTGAATGAGATTGTTAGGACCTAAAACAATGATTGCTATTGAAGTGGAACAAAAAAACGGAGCTGGTGTTTGAGGCCGGAATCATAACACTGATGCAACTCAGAAAATAGCTAAGCATGGCTTCGGGTCACTTTAGTAAGCTTCATAGTCCTATGTCGCGGTTATTGTCTTGTACAGCTTTACATGATGTACAAAGTAAGTTCGTTTTATATATGTTATTAAAGTGCACGTAGTTTTAAAGTAATAGAAACTTGGGAAAGTTTGTTTACACAAACATTTTTGAGCGGAGAGAAAGCTAACAGCGGCTAATGTCATTTTTTTTTGTGAAAACATTGGCGATGGGCAGATCGAGCACAAAGTTACTGACCGATTTGATAATTGTATTTATTTTTTTTAAACACGGTCATTTCAGGTAGCTATGCAAAATAGCAAAGTAACATTTACTGCAACATATTATAGTATTGCGCAAAGTCATATGGCCTCTCCACAGTTTATCAGTTTAAGCTATTTGTATTAGTTGAAGGATTCAGATTTGATAACGTATAACTTTTCTAAACTAAACAGTATTCTAGTTTTAGTATTCAGTATGTCTTCACTTGTTATGATTGGTTTACATTACTTTATTCCTCCGTACATAGGCTACTCGCATACTAAAATATATTATTACTTTATTATTTATTTGGTAATGTGACCTTATTTTAATGACCTTGTCTTTTTGGGGTTTACTAGAAGCATGTCTAGTGCCAGTTCGACAGAAATACACCCTTCCACCACTAGATGATCCAAACTGGTATGTTCTAAAATGCATGAGCATCTTTATAAAAATGGTATCTTTACTTTTGGATGATTTGGATTTAGCAATGTGCAAATCGGTGTGACTTCAAATGGCAAGACTGTAGTTTGCTACCATCCCACGGTAGACATTCCCTATGAGCTCACTCAGGTAAGAAAACACTGTTTTGCACTGTGTACAAGTGTATATGTGTCTTTTGTTACATTAGCTATATCTGGCCATTATTGTTCATAGTCCATCGAACGGCCTGACCCGCTGACTGATGCTGCTGAGACACACGACCAGGTTCTAAAGGCCCATTTGAGCAAAGAAGTGCTCAAGGACAAAAAGGGTCCAACAATAGAGGAGCTGAGCCAGATGTTTTACACCACTAAACACCGGTGGTACCCAGTGGGACAGTAAGTACATATGAAGTGGTATAGAGTAGTAAAAGTGGAACGTTTTAAACTCAAAGAAAAAGGATATAGAGATGTTGTTATATTTCAGTCCTCAAAGTTCAGGTATAAAGTGGGGGTTATGGGTGACTATTAATGATACAGTGTAGAATAA
This sequence comes from Neodontobutis hainanensis, assembly GCA_024349245.1. Lineage (NCBI taxonomy): Eukaryota > Metazoa > Chordata > Actinopteri > Gobiiformes > Odontobutidae > Neodontobutis > Neodontobutis hainanensis. The sequence goes on from JALDNG010000056.1 coordinate 1,894,919, forward strand.
GTAGTGTAGTGTGGTACCTATTTACATAAATTACATTTTAAATAAATCTAATCTTGCATAAAGCCAAATATCAACAAATACACAGAATGTCCCTTTCAAAACTAACTGACTTGAAAAATATATTTGTGTAGGGTTTTGATCAAGCAACAAGGATGCTTGCAGTACATGGTGTGTGGCCATCATAATTCAGTTTATATTTATAAACCAAAATGTTATGAAATTATTTAGAAGTTACCCCAAATGCATAAGTTAATTATTATTATTAGGCCTGTCACAATGAAATCTCAAACATTATTGAGTAGACCGTTTTATTTAATTTTCTTTGGGAAGGCCAACTTTTCGCCAACTGTATACATACAGTGTACATCTAATGGAAAAACTTTTAAAAGTGCAAATCAGTCTTTGAAGTTATCATTAAATAACACTGCTTTTGAACATCACATTCAACTGCTTGATCAGGAAAAGGTTAGGTGACATTGAGAAAGCTGCAAACCATGTGTAGTACACCCCACCTTGTTCGGAGAGCACACATCAATGACTAGTGGCTTTCTTGCGGCTTGTCACTTTAAGAAGATGGAATTGTGCGGGTAACTCGCGTAATGACATACTGTGTCCTTAATCGCAAGTTGCTGTGGCTGCTGTCTAATTCAGATTGATTCAGAGAGGCGAAGCTCTGCTTTAACAATGTCCGGATTAAACATACCTGTGCAGGCTTTATATTAGCATATATATATATATATATATATATATATATATATATATATATATACCGCGCGTCATTTATTGAGAAAATAAAAAGCATTGGGCATGTTTTGTATATGGAACGTAAACTCAATAAAGTAATTATTGTGACAGGCCTAATAATTATACCCCATTTATGTTTTCAGTTGTTGAAATATTGTACATGCATGTCTTAAAAATGTTTCCTTTTTATTACAGGTACCACACGAGACGCAAAAATAAGGATCCTCCAAAGGACAGATAGGTCAAAACCAAAGGCCAGATATTTCTTACTGTTGCACTTCTACATAATAAACTGTTGGACATTAATGCAGCTGTCAAGTGTTTCTAAGTCAAGGCTCTTATTTCTAGTGACTGTCTTATTGTTGACTTTCAGGACCTAATTACTGATGATGGTACCTAAGGGTTATGTACCTTATAAAGAGAGCTTTATCTCAATTACTCAGGAACAGGATATTCAAACAGATATTTTGTGGGCATATATAACTAGAATAGAATAATAAAGCAACATTTTTACCTTGACATATAACCTGAAAACCATTTTGATTGTTCCCTGATAAAACATATTCTCTCAAGTCTCTTGTGAGTTGTGGTGAGGCAGGTAAATTTCTTGCAAGAACATGTGTTACCATTCTATCTGCACAACTCTCCACATCCTACATAAGCTATAGATTGGATATAAGTTGAGCGGTAATAGTGTGGGTGTTTGTAGCAGTGCCGCTGATTAATAATAAACAATAACACACTCAAGTCCTCTTTATAGGGCATACTTTTGTGGTTAGAAATGCAAAATATCATTGGAAAAAAAATTATACATAAAAAAAATGGAAGGTGAATTACAATTAAGTCTATGATCGTAACATTAAATGTATGTAGAAATATTGAGGGTTTTGTCCTTCCTAATATTTCACAATATAAAATTTCGTTACGTCATCTGAAGCCACCGGAAGTGAGAGCTCTGGCCCCACCCACGCAGACAAGTCCTAACCGAAGAGAAGGCGAGTCCACGGCTAAAAATATAATAGCTAACACAAGATGAGCGGGTTGCCTCGTAGGATTGTAAAGGTACACTTAACAGTGTGGAGTATATATGAGTCAATGAGCATATAAAAAGACATGGTACAATTATTTTATGAATAACCAAGTGTAAAATTACAGGTATTCGGCGCGCAGACTTAGCACAGTTAGCACAATCAATGCTACCTCTTATCTTGCTAGTTATTACGTTAGCTTCGTGTCTGCAAGTGTTTGTTTGGCACTTCCGCTTACACCCTTCTCGTTTGTCTTTTGTCTGATATTTGTGGAAGAGATAACGTGCATTTACTTTAGGTTCTCTAGAATTCTTCTTTGTGGTTTGAATCAATGTTGTAGGTGTTTGTCCTAGACGCCATATGAATGGATGGGCTAGGCTAAAGCTAACGACTGTAGTTGCGGGTAATGTGGCAAACGTTTGTCTCTAAACTGCAAATAGTGGCGTTAAATGTGTGGTTGGTTGTTGTTTGGCGTAACCAGACAAACCCAGACTGTAACCCAGACTACAGGCAAGATCTTCTTATTATTCAATCGACTCATTTCAGTCCCCTCCCTCACCTCCAGCGCCACTTGGCTGGGCCTTTTTCTTTACATCCAGCAGCTGTCTGTCAGGTTGAACTAGTAGCCAGTCATTTAAACTGATGATACGGAAGCACATCGGAGACTTTGATTTTCAGTGTTGTGTTTTCTAAAAAAGAAATTAAATATTTATTATCCTGGAAATAAATGTTCTGCTGCTTGACTGCATAGTTAATTGTACCAGTTAATAACCAATACATAAAAATGCTAACTTCCTCTTTTTTTTTTTTTTTTTTTTTTACTTCATGTTATGGCTGTCTTTTTTTATATTAGGTTGCATTTTTGTTATTATTTATGTTAGTGAATTTTGTTAAGTTTTATGGTTCTGATTATTTTGATTTTCACAAAACATAGACAACCTAATATTCCCTTTTTAATACATCTCTGAAAACTGGGACAAGTTGTAAAGTCTATTTAGAAAGTATAATATTTATAACTTTTTTTTTAACAGTGAATGAAAACTGATTTTGAGATCATTTTCCATTTGTTTTAATTACACAGTAGCTGTTGATTTGTATGTGGGTGTGTGAAATGGTGTGACTAAGCAGTGTAAAATCTGACAATGTCATTCATATTGATGTCATTTGTATTTTGATGGTGGTTTTACTGACATTGTGACGCATCTTTCTTTCTTTTAATAACAGCAAAGTCTTTTTTCGTTATTTTACAGGAGACACAGCGATTGGTGCAGGAGCCTGTTCCAGGGATCTCGGCTCTGCCTGATGAAAGCAACGCACGTTACTTCCATGTGGTCATTGCAGGCCCCGCAGATTCTCCTTTTGAAGGAGGAACATTTAAACTTGAACTGTTTCTTCCAGAAGAGTATCCCATGGCAGCTCCCAAAGTGCGATTCATGACCAAAATCTACCACCCCAATGTTGACAAACTGGGAAGAATATGTTTAGACATTTTGAAAGGTGGCGTAGTTATTTTTATTTATCAAAATACAGACAGTAAAAGCATGTGTAATAGGTTCAAGGTGTGAGACAGGTAAGAGTAAAAGAAATTTAAAAATGAAAAGAATTGTACATATCACTACTTAATTTGTAAGGAAAGGAAATTGTAAAATACTTTTGTACTTTTTTTTTTTTTTTTTTTTTTTTTAAGTCTTTAAGTTTCTTGTAGTGGCTTTGAAATTAAAGTGGAATGTCCATAGCAGTGAGGCTGTTATTGTTCTTTTAGGTTCTAATTTTGTTTTTGCTTGTGTGTTGTTTTTTTTTTTTTTTTTTTCTTTATTATCTGTCCTGCAGATAAGTGGTCTCCAGCTCTGCAGATCCGTACAGTGTTGCTATCTATCCAGGCATTGTTAAGTGCTCCCAATCCAGACGACCCTCTGGCAAATGATGTTGCAGAGGAGTGGAAAAAAAATGAAACCCGTGCCATTGAGACAGGTATTAATTCATGTCCTATTTTAGCATTCAAGAACATCTACTTAACTCTAGTGATCTGAATTTTAATGTGAAGTTGAATTTATCAATTTAATAGCACTTATGATAAGGCTGTCTTGTGTCCTATTTGTTAAAATAAACAGCTTTTCACACTATTATTATTTTTAGTACAAAGGCCTCTCATTTCAAGTCTTGAAACGGTCTTGTTTACCGCCATATTAATTCATTTTTCATTTTTTTTCTCCAGCTCGAACATGGACCAGGCTCTACGCTGGCAAGAATGAAGTATAAGAGGGAGAGAAATAAGGCGTCTGAATGTGATCCACATAATGTACTTCTATTCTGTCAAAATTTGCAACATTTTAATGGACACAAAAAGATAAATATTGAGTCCAAATCTATTCGAAAGAAATTACAAGATTTACTGCTGCAGGCCTTTGGGTGACTTACTTTCCTCTCTAAGACGTGTTAAATGTGTGGTAGTCTGTTATTATTTTTTTCTTGTTTGCTATTTAAATGCATGGACACAGAATGGCACTCTCCCCAAAATGACATGTTGGGAAAAAAAACATACAATATTTCCTGTGATAGGCACATACTGGTACGTTTGAAAAATTTACCTTCATTAAAGCTGTCTACTTTTTAACTCGTGCTTGTTCTCACTTCGAATTCAGCTCTTGAGATTTCAACTGACAAGCAACAGAGTGAATCTTTAAAAAAAGTAAAATGTTTGAGATCTGAGCACGTTCAATTAGAGGCAATATTGATCAAAATTAACAGAGAAGTCTGCATTAAGCTTTCGAGATGACCTGAAACGCACAAAATGGTTTTAACAAGTACTGTAAAATAAATAATCAACCTACATGTGACCAATCGTGCTTAGTAATTTATACTGTAAAGGTCTGAGTTTAATGTAGCTCTAGAAATTATGTCCCGCGTCTTCAAGTATAGCTAGTTTAAATTTGTCACATCCCAACAATCTATTGAAATAACTGGGGCGAGTGAGTGAAAAGTAGCCATTTCCAACATATTTGTGTAAACTCATGCAGCGTCTTAAGTCATCACATTATCAGGATGTCAATGCGGAGCCACATTTTGTAGCAAACTACACATATGTTGAAAATGTCCTTAAAAAAATGTAGGACAGACTTTTTTTGTTTTTGTTTATATCATTGTTTGTCCATGCAACCTTTGTTGCCAGTTTTGTTTTATTTTCAGTGTTTATTAAAAAAGTATGTACCATAACCAATTTGATATCACACCATTCTAATTAATTTACTTTGTGCAGCTTATGGGAGTTGTCTTTTAAGGGAAAGTTAAAATTCGGGTTGTTAAAATATACTTTTTCCTCTTCTGCTCTTCGGCATTTGAGTTTAAAATTAGGTTGTGATGATGTATGCAAGTGAATTTATTCAATTTAGCGGCCCATTGAATGACAAAAAAAGTATTTGAAAATATGATCATCCTTTGGATGTTACAAACTGATGTTTTGCAACCCCACATTTAAATAATTGGCTCTACATTTTCCCTTAAACTATGTTGAAAACCTCTTTATTTCTACTTCTCTGTGCTGACATTGCTCATCATTAAGAGGGCTGTGACCTTAACATTCTTTTTTTTTACTGCACGTTATGTTTTAGGCCTTCTTGCTCTTTATATTAAATTAATGCAGGCTCATTGTTGCTTGGATCTGATTGTGTCTCGTCCTCACGCAAAAATATTAACCATTTGTTTTTGACTGCTAACTCAAGTCTGGAAGATGGAGCATGGCTTAAAACCTAGTTAATTTATTGTTTACCAGAGGAGACCTGGCTGTGATGTAAAATGAGAAGCAGTCTCTGGATTCCAAGCATCTAGATCAAAATATTGTAAACTCAAAATGTGATCAATAATCTCCCAATGTGTAAAAGGAGACCACAATTCTGTTAGTGATAACATTTGAATACATGGCTCTTCAAGTACTCTGTAAATAAAGTGAGTTGACTAAGTAAAGGGAGATGTGTTTGGTCAATCAGTGGCTATTTCAAAAGTTTATCAGGCATAGTTATTAAAAAAAAAAAGCCAGAAAAATTATATTATCTACTGTATCATTAATAATTACAAACGAACTAATGCAGGTGGTTGAAGATTATACCGTTATTTACCAGTAGAGGGTGGTGGTGTGTCACATTAAGACTGGTTTTCTGCCAATGTGCCGCACAAATAAATGCAGTACCTAAAAACATTGATGTGAAACAAAGTGCTTGATCAAAAAACATCTCTTATAGATTTTTTATTTTGTGTGTCAGTACTGTGCCATTTTATGCATTTTACATATAATTAGTGAAATTATTAAAACGTACACAGGCTGAAATGTAACCTATTACAAAGCAAATTGTAAGATTTGGATGTGAGTTACAATTTGGCCCCTGAGCTTGATTTACTTGTGTTTTGCATCTCAAACGATTGGCTTGCTAGGTAAAATAATAATAAATAAATAAAACAAAACATTCATAAATATGGCTATTGAAGCTCAAGCCAAAATTTGTGCCTTGTTAACTTTAATGCCAGATGGCACACTTAACCTATATAATTTTTCAGGTTTCTCCATAGGATACTGGAAAAACAGAAACAACCACTATTCTATGTTAAAATGTATTGTGTTGGTCCAAAGGATGTGTGACTTCTCTCCAGCAGGAGGCCGAGGGTTGTTTTTTTTATTTTTTATTTTTTTTTTCGTTTCACATGATTTCACAATTTTTTATGATGCAAGTGGCGTTTATATGGCAACAGTGAGTCATCTTAGCTGGCCTGCAGCTTTTCTTTCAGTGCTATTGCAGGAAACAAGCCACCATGCTATCGGAAATAGCTGACAAAACATTAACTAGTCTTGGAGGCCGTTGTCTTTTAGATGAAGGTTTACCTAAATCATTGACAGGGTTTTGGGATCACATTATACCCTCTCACTATATGTGAGATGCAGCTAGAGTTTGTGGCCCTTTTTTTTTTTTTTTGCAATTACTAATTTTAAATGCTTTTGACACAATGTCATTCTTGTGGCACCTTAACCCAATAAAAACAATCTATCTCTAAGGGCAGAGCAGAGGTCAGTGGCCCAAAGAATCATGTTGTTTAGTGTTTCTCCCTGTTATGAACAGATTTTGCCTGATAAGCCTCATTTAATACTGTATACTCAATAAAGTTAATTAATAATAGACTGTCACACATTATACAGGAACTATTTATAGTAGTAGTAAACACACACTGTTGTGCCTCAAAACCACTCTTAATGTAAATCATTAACAATAATGTGACAATACAGAGTTACATCTCAGATGATACCATGGAGACATCGTCCTAAAGATAGCCCACTTAGGTGGCATCCCAGATCATCTCTTGCTGTGATTGCTGACTGCAGGTGAAAACATTCCTCTTGCATGCCCCTCATGCTGAACCCAGAGGTGATGACAAACATCCTGTTTCAGATAGTCTTGTGTCAACGACATCAGCACTTAGTGGAAACCAGAGACCAGTGTGGTCCAGAGCATGTTCAAAATGATGTGATTTTGAGGGGTGTTTGCTTTACACCTTTTTTATGTTGTTGTTCCCGGTTCCGCTCTATTTGAGGACGGAAACGGCATCACCTTCACCTGTCCCCTCATCAACTTATGTAACCAACCCTGTTGCTCTTCCGTGTGTGAAAAAAAAACAAAACAATCAGGCAGCCAAAAGGGAATCCCACCGTCCGTATCGCTGACTCAAGATGACTTCTTCGAAATGAGTTAGTCAAAGGACACACTGTAGCACAGGATTTGGTTATGCAACTCCTCTGCAGTGGAATACAGAAGAAGGCTGAGCTTCTGTTGCTGTGAATGCAAACGACCAGCAGTATTCATACTTGATTAATTTTGTTGTGTCAAGACAATATGATGTTTTTTCCTGAAAATTCTAAGCCAGTAGTCAATACATGTTTTCTTTGAATGACTTTCATAACTTTTTGCAATAATGCAGGCTACTTCAAGGGGGCTTTATTTTTAGATCAGGATATTCAAAAGTATAGTATGTTGTGTAAGTGCTGTTCCAGACTACTTTGTACTAGATGGACTCATCTGACACTGGCGTCGCTCTCAGTCTCAGTGCAAGTGCAAATGGTTTGAAAGGACAATTCCCTTTCTGAAACGGTACTCAGCAGTAATTTGGCATTTTTGGAGGCATCCAGGGTTGATGTTTGGGACAGAGAATTTACGCTGATGTTGCTGAAGTTTCCTGTTGTACTTTCAGATGGTTGCCTTATGCCACATGCCATAAATCCTGTGGACTGAAAAAAAATCTTCAACCTTTGAAAAATGTGTCTAGATACCTTAACCTTTTGACCCGGACGAACAAGAATCACCACAGACATCCAATGTTTACAGGTAACAGCCTCAAACAAGATGACACTGGTCTCTAAAATTCTTTGACAGCTGTGGGGGGTTCATTTATTTATAATTAATTTACCTACCTTACCTTACCTTACACAGTATAGCACTCTTCTGTATTACTTTCTTTTAGTCATTTGCTGCCATTTATGCACTTTGGCTACATAATTTCTCTGCCATACGTATAAATTAAAAACATCTTTCATTTCTACACTTACAGTACTTTTTTTGGTTGATAAATGGATGTTAAATGAAACGATATATATGAAAGGTATCATACATATAAAACACTCTAACCTTGAAGAACACTAGTTGATAAGATCTAAATAAACACTTTCCATAACAATTGTTACATAACAGACCTTGGTTTGATAGACAGCTCTGTGGGCTGCTTTGAACACGCTGATATAGCGCACCTAAAGGATACGGTTCATCTGCAGACGGTGTCAGCAGAAACGTTTGCAGTGAAGTGTCATATCAGTGGGGATTCTTCCTTTGCTCTTGTGATTTTCTCGTCCATAACAGGAACAGATTGTGCCATCCTTTTCCACTTCCCCGCTCTCTCTATATTTAACAGCCACTGCAGAAAAGAAAGTGTGTGTGAAGTTTGTCGGCTTTTATGAGATTAGGTCCCTAAAGGTAAGGACACTGTAGTCTTAAGAAGAGGTGGGTAGAGTAGCCAAAGATTTTACTCAAGTAAGTGTAAAAAAGTATTTGGTTAAAAGTCTACTCAAGTACTAAGTAACTGTTTGATTGTAATATCTGATCAGACAAAAAAATTAAATAGTATTTCCAAATAAAAATAAAAAATGAGTAGAAATAAACAAACTTAACACAATAAGGCAAATGAAACACAAATTTCCAAATCTCACTTTTACACAACACTTTTGAAACCAATAATAATGTATTTTTGAACAGTACACTGCTCTATACAGATGTTGTTTTGCTCTGTGTGGGTACAAAACATACTTGATCTATTTTTATCCTGTTCAACATTGGAGACAGTAGGCTTTGTCATTTTACATGTGTTTATTCGTTCCATGTGAAGAGTTGGTGCTGCTATGCCACCCACAGTTTGTGTGTGACTACATTTTTATGTGTGATTGGTAAAAATTACATGATTACTGTGGCTATTAGTAAAACACAATCATGAGAAAGATCCACTGGTGGCATCGCTCTGGCAAAAATAAAGCATAGAATGTGTAGAATAAATAAAAAAGTGTAGCCCAATGTAACTGAGTAAGTAGTAGTGTTACTTATTCACAAATCTACTCAAGTAAAAGTAAAAAGTATTGTGCAGTAAAACTAATCTTATTCAATTTTTTTCAAAAAAAGGTGTGTAAGAGACTAGATGTAACATACGTCTGTCTGAAGTAACGCCAGTGGCTTTACGGAAACAGATACAGAAGCTCTGCCCTGTACATCTATTAGTAATCACCAGGACAGCTGACAGGAAGAGGCAACCAGTACAGTGGCCTTGGGCATCAGGGTCTGGGGGGCCCAAAACTAAACCCTCCAATTCTTTAGTAATAAGGAAAAAATTATATAGAGGGCCTCTGGCCATAGAGTTTGTCCAGGGCACCACTATTTCTGTCAGCAGGCCTGCTACCTTATACTCAGTTATATTTTGTAATTACTATCAAATGAACGTAAAAAGAAAAAAGTGTAAAAATTGCTGGTGAGTGACTGTGATGTTTCTACTTTACCTTTCCTAGAAGCCATTCGTGTTTTGAGAGCACTCCTCTGCCACATCCAGCATCTGTTTCTACATATAGCGCTCAAAACAGTGATGCCCAGATCTCCACCTCCCCAGACACATCCTCTGATTCCTACAAGGGGTATCTGAATTCAGAGTAATACAACCTCCTATCAAAGTGTTTTTATCTGCCTCACAATTCCATGTCAGGGACACACTGAAAAGACTTTGAGGCAATAATAACAGCAACAACAACAACAACAACAACAGCAACAACAACAACAACTAGATTATCACACAGCCAACTTTCAGGCTGTTAAAGTTCATTAAATACATTATTAGTTTCACTTAACAAGTGGTAATATGTCACAGCTTTTGCCTCTATACTCTACCATCTCGTTTAGTAGTAGTCTTTTCCTCAACCTATATTGCAGTTTTATGGCACACAGGACAGTCTAACACTGGCTTAGCTGATATGTGTGCAGTAAAAACATACACCCCTCCCTCATCTCTCACTCGCCTTCACTCCTTCATGCCAACTCCAACAACATTTGCCTGGGTGCATTAAGGACACCTCATTACAGGGACATAAGCAAATCAGCAGTGCAATTTTGATTTATATTATGTGTGGTTTGTTGTGAAGACACACCCCACACTCTCACACATTCAGTGTACAGTAGTAACACAGTGGTAGTCTCGCCAAGGCGTGTTGAATGTGAATAATTAACAGTGCCCATTCACTCTTTAGGAACACATTGGAAAGGCAACCAACCCATTAAAAAAAAAAAAGCAGACAGAAGCAGACTAATAAATGGCTTTTGCAATTGTGACAATGTTGATTGAATAATCTTGCGTGCTCAAAGGGGAGGTGAACAAAATGTGTGGTCTTTCAAAACAGAGAACAGATTAGGGCTGAGGAAATACAAACCATGATCAATTTTCCACTTTTCAGTCTGAATCTCTGACCTTTGACCCCGCAAAGCGGTGGTGACAAACTCAAACTGATAAAGAGTCAGAAGGAATCCAATGCCGCAGATAAGGCTAATTGACTGGCTTTTATTAAGTTAGACAATAAGTTTGAATGTATTCATGTATGGTGCATTTATATAGCGCTTTTTTGGGCCCTTCTCGGGCACCCAAAGCGCTTTACATGATGCTTTCATTGACACACATTCACACCTGGGGCAGACAGAGAGGGGCTGCACAAACAGCCTTCTCTGACCACCACCAAACTTACCTCCACAATCACACACACCAGAGCTGGCTCTCTTAAAGTGAAAAGGAGGACACTTGATCTTTTTTAACAGGCATGCTGTATTGATCACAATTGCAAGGTGCTGTAATAGCTTTAAAAATCCTTCAAAATAAGAATAACTGTATGCTGTTCTTATTGATGTCTCCCTTTTAGTCCTTGCAAATTATCATTCATTTTTCGGTTTAGTTTAGGCTCTGGCTTACAGACGGCTTGTGATTCATTTTTTAAAAGCCTTGCACAGCAGACCTTTAACATCAAACACTGATAAGACACAGGGCAATGAGTGAAACAGGATAGTGGAAAAATAGAAGACAGGCTGCTTTTCATAAGTTGTCAATGGTCTGTCTGATGATTTATAAAGTAAGAGCCTGAGTGGATGTTGTGTCATTTTACAAAATACTTGGTGAGATTTCCTCACATAATCAAACCATGTTTCCTTTCTGTCTCAAGCTGTGCAATCAAACCCTTACAATATACAGTATATCGCCTTATGACTCTCTTTAAAAATGCAACATGAATGAACATGCAAATACTACTTATTCACCATGGTGAAGAGGGTGTATGTGCTCACTCCCTTGTAGACACTATTTAAGTAATACAGCAATCTCAAATGAGGGATTGTCCCAAAATATATCTCTTGAAATGCACTTTAAATCTTTTGTGGTACCCTCTCCTTCTCTTGCCCCATGTCCTTCCTTGTCTGTATTCAGGTCACTTTGTCTTGCATAACAGCTCATTCATAAATCAGCCCCATGCCTCTGACTCTGCACAGCTGCTCAGATGTAAAGAAAGCATTTACACAGCAATTTTGCTGCAGTGTGAATAGCTGTCATGCTACTCTGCAACGGACTTACAGTAACTGGTCGATAAAAAGGCTTTCATCTTCACATAGTCAAGTTAGTGAGCAGTTAACACATATATTTTCAGATGGTGGTGAAGCAGGAATGAATTTCAAAATGTAGTGTGCACACAGCACTCAAAGAAGTAAGCTGCTGTTAAAATGTATTATACAATACACCGCACTAATAGTCAGTCTAATAACAGTAACAGCATTAACAGATGGATTTCATCATAGGCCTTGTTGACTCCTCTCTAAATGTAACGTTTATGATTGTGACCAAAAAAATTTAATTTTGATCTCATCACTCCAAATTACTTTTATTTTATTTTTATTCAGACGTTTTGAGGCTTATCTCTGTGCTGTTTGGCGTATTGTAAGCTGGATGCTTTGTGGCATTTGCGTAGGTACTGGCTTTCTTCTGGCAACTCGAGCCTGCGGCCCATTTTTCCTCAAGTGCTGCCTTATTGTGCATCTTGAAACAGCCACAACACTTTTTCTCAGTGAGTTTTTTGCATCACGAACAATTTTCCTGGGAGTTGTGGCTAAAATTTTTGTTGGTCTTCCTGACCTTGGTCTAGTTTCAACAGAATCCCTCATTTTCCACTTCTTTATTAGAGTCTGAACACTGCTGACTGGCATTCACAAGTCCTTGGATATCTTTTTATATCCCGTTCCTGATTAATACAGTTAAATTACCTTTTCTCGCAGATCTTTTGACAATTCTTTTGCTTCCCTCATGACTCAGAATACAGAAACATCAGTGCAGCACTGGATTCGAGATGCAAGGGTCTGTCAGAAGCCCAGAAACTCACTGACCTTTTATACACACACACTGATTACAAACAAACAGATCACAGGTGAACATGGTTACTTTTAGTAGCCATTCAAACCTGTTTGTGTCACTTGTGTGCATGTTATCAGGCTAAAATCACCAGGGAATGTACTTTTGGTCAGGGTCCTTCGGGTAGTTTCTGTTGTCATTATGATTTTAAAAGAGTAAACACAATTGTTTGGCAATAAATGGCTTTGCCCAACCACTAACTATGAGTGTAAAAAATGTATTTGTGTTATTATTCATATTCTCTGAAAAATTACCAAAACATCACAAATTCTGCCAGGGTATGTAAACTTATGAGCACAACTGTTGATAGACTTCACAGCTCATAGTCAGCTCCTCTCTTTATTCTTATCAGTCTTCAATACTAGGACAAAACTAAACCTGCTGGTCCATTCTATTTTAGTCATTTCCAGAATGCAAATAAACTGACATTTTCCACTGTTGACTTGTGAGGTTTTATGTGCAAAGATATAAAATACTCTATTAGTCCCTCTACAAACCTACAGCATTTTTTGTTTCTTTTGTGTGTGTAGCCATCACCTTTTCTTGTTTATTGCTCATAGCAGCACTTTAATCAGTGGCTGCTGTTTGCTCCCAGTGGAAAACACCCCAAGGACAGGTCTGTGTGTCAAAGCATCTGAGTAGTTTACAGCCGTCCAAATGAGCTTGTGATGAAACTGCCACCATTTTGGATCTAATGGATGACCATGAATGAAAGATTTACTGCCAATGTTATAACTGCATCACTACATTTCTTGTCATCACTGCTTGCTTCCTTGTGGCACTCTGTGTTTGAAGTCTCTTGTTTATGCAAATGGCGCTGACAGTTGCTGTGTCATCATCACTTTGGTGTTTGGTTTAAGTTAAACCATCCCACATTGTGGCAATAGACTGTCACTGTCTGCCTTTTGTTTGTGCCTCTTTAAAGCCCAATCTTCACATGATTATAGAGTGTCTGTGTTTTTGGACTACCTCAACGAGACACAGTGTGAGAGCCACAGAGCTGACTCCACTTAAGAGTCTGAACAACAACAAGTCTTTGCTTAAGTTCTCGACAGTGTTTATAGTCCATTTGCATTTCACAAGTAACGGTTATTCAGACATATGTTTTTATTAAAGGTACATTCTTTAAATTTAGAGTGAGTTGTATATAGTGTAGTATAGTGTCTATCTGTAGCTTATTTATTGCTATCAGATTCAGTTGTTGCATTTTTTGTTAATGCTTTAATTAGAAGACACTTGGGATTGAATGGGTTCACAGTTTGTCAACCAATCAGAAAAGAGTATTCAGCCACTCTTTTCTTGGATAAATAACTCTAGCTTCTATCTGTCGCTCACATTGATTACACAAGGTAATTTACCTCTAAGTGATGTTTATGTGGGGTTTTTTATCCTCTGCTATCTTAATGATAGGTTTTACACCAGCAGGCAAGCATTACCCTTGGGCTCCACAACCAAGTTATTGTCCTTGTTCCATATAACAGCTCAGAGATTTAGTCTAGAGAACAAGGAAACAAGAAAGAAAGAAGCTATTGTCCATGCAGAATGTTTGTGTGGTAAATTAAATATCCTTCGAGCCTTCTCATCACATAATCACAATTTTATTTAATTGCTTTGGATGACTAGCTTATTCTCTTCCCACTTTTGCCACAGCACTATTGTACCATCAGCCCATCACCAATTTGGTTGCTTTGGGTTTATTGGTTGTAGACTGTCTCTGTTTGGCGTGTAGCCATCCCCTCACATGCAAGAGGGTTGTGCAATCACATTAGAAAGGAGACTTATGGCCTAATCAGATCAGAGGCCACATCTTGTCAAGAGATGGCTACAAACTCAGTGAATCACAGGCAGATGACGTCTTTAGTGTCAAACTTAGTTTTTTTGGTGTCAGCCTGTAGTTTGAAGTTATGAGCTCACTGGTTGTCATTCTCCACTTTGTCCTGCCTCCTTCATTTGCCCATCTGCTTCAGTAAAAGCCAAAAGTAACAGGATCCCTGTATTTCCCTCACACCCTGGGCTAAAATAGGTCTTCAAAATTGTCATCCCATGCTAAACAAGATTAAGATAAACCACTTAGCAGTAGTATGATGACAAGATGTATTAACCCAGCCATAAGTTGTGCACTGGAGCTGGTAATATGACCAAGCATCCGTTGTGGGTTCAGCAGGTTTCTTTCCGAAATAAATCTAGTGTGTCATGTACATATATGACCTCACCCTGTGTGCCGTGTGTAATATATATGTCTGTTCAAATGTTAGTTCGGTTGACATGCTCTACTGACCCAGATAAAAGTAATAAAGACTTTTTTATAATCTTTTAAAAAGGTGGTAATGCTCTTCGGTCTTTAGTAACAACCTGACATTATGACCTCAGTGTAATAACACAGGACTTTCATCAGTACAAGAGTCACTACATACAACTAGTGTGGTGTGCTCAGGTACTGGTAATAGCTGCTTTGTTGAGGTTAAAGTGCGTGTTGTATTTTATTGAGTGAGTCCTGTGACATATTTAGGGCATATCAGTAACTTCTGTAACCCCCCCATTGATTTTCTCTAAAGGGAGAGACTGAGCAGCTGCACACAGGGTGAGGTCAGAAGACTATTATACATTCAGTGGCTTCATTTAACGCCAATGTGTCTACATTTAGAAGCTGATATAATGAAAAAAAACGCCATCTAGACGGCTATAGAGTTTTAACACAAATGGTCTTTAAGTTGTGAAATCCCTGATTAATACATTAATCAATAATTTTTCAATCAATTTTTTGTGTCGTTATGGTAGATAACATTATTCTTTTCAGAGATGTAATTGCGTCACTTTAGCCCACTTTGATCACCGTCTTTCCATTGATCGGTGTTTGTGTAACATTGTTATCTAAGCTGTTTAAAAATGTTTTGATTCTCCTCACCTGAAAGGTTGAAGGACACTGTAGGGAAGCTGTTAAAAGAGCACATGTCTTTATGTAAATAAATGTCGCCCTTCACAGTTTTCTAAATACATACATACATTAAAAATTTTATTTAGTCTCATTTAACTATGTAGAAAAATAAATCAGCAGACACCCCTCCTGTAGTCATCGAGGGAAGAGACAGCATTGTTTACACACTTCACAGTCAGTCTGAGAGTGTAACATGGGAGTGACATAACAGAGACGTTACTATGTTTAGTCAAGAGCAGCATTAATGACTTGTGCTTTTTCATACACAATGCACACCCGGCGCACGGTTACACCAAGTGTACAGCAACAACATGACTTCTGTCTGGTTTAAGACCCAACTTGAAATAGTGTGGACTACATTTGAAATACATAGTTATTTATTAATAGCTTAAATATATCTTCTCCACAGTACAATCTGGGAAGGCTCCTGTTAAAAGTGTTTTCAAAAGGGCAGGTACTTTCAATGAATACCTGGTCAGTGATTGGATCAGTGCAAGGTTGGTAAGTCATCATTTGTTTAAATAACAACAATAATAATATAAATCATATAATACTTCAACATGTCTTTATTTAAATACATCAACAAAAGTAGATAAAGGGGATGGGCAGCCCCTTTAGCCCATAGTATTTGGGTCTTCCCTTAAACTCAAGCATGATCAATATAAAAAAAATAATCAGCAAAACAATTAGCAACTCTGGATCTGCAATTCAAGATGTCATAAAGAAAAATCAGGTGAATAGCATTAAAGGGAAAACACTCCAAAAGGCCCATCATTTTTTATTTATTTGTGCATCCAAGAAAGAAAGAAAGTATGAGATGAACAACTCACTTGATTTGAAAAGAAAGTTATATTTTATACTAAAGCCAAACGAGTAAGAATGATGATCTTGGGTCAAATTTCCTCGTAGGAATTTGTTAAAAAGCACACGTTGAGTTTGTTTATCGTTACTGTTGTGACATAGCCATAAACCCCGCCCACCGAAGCTTTCGTTACCAATCAGCTTGTCCCTCCCCGAGAGGAGTGATCCGCATATCTAAAACTCCAGTGTGCCGCTCATTGTACAGAGTTAGCGGCCATGCGCAAATTCAGCTGAAGGAGGGCTGTGCGGTGGAGTCTCTATAAGATCACACACTACCTACCAGGAGAGCAAAAACGACAGCTGCTGGAGCCTTCCCTCTCGTCTATCCTTGACACCTCCCGAGATTTTCTTATCATAAATCAACGCGAGTCTGACTGGTGCCTTCTGTCTCTCCTGGCGCGGATGCGGAGAGCAGAGACGACGATGCGGCGGCGCTGCTACTAACATCCTCTGTTTATACCGGTTTCTTTAGAGAGAGGGGGAAAACGGCATATTAAAGCCACAATGAAACTCAAACCAAACCAGACCAGGACGTACGATGGCGAGGGGTTCAAGAAACGAGCGGCGTGCCTGTGCTTCAAAAATGAACGCGAGGAAGAGGTAAGACGCATACAAATCAATTTCTGTACAAAGTATAGTGGCCTCGTTGCCCTTCTCTACGTAGAGTCATTCAGGAATCAAAGTGAAGTACAATAGTGTATTTATTGTAGCCCAGTATTAGGGTATGTATAGGTTAATGGGCCTCACCTGTGTTGTTTCAGTGTGCCTCATATATTTTTGAGATTGTGTCATTGACTGAATGGGAATCGTGTTGATGCGCCTTGGGCCATCCAGTTTGGGCTAGTTTGAGAAGCACGTAGAGAAAAGAGAAAGAGGGCTGTTGTCAAGTAATAACAAATGGCTGACGGTCTAGAATTTCCAAATAAAACGACTGCGTAAAAAGCGCCCGCTTAAGCTACGCGTTGAGTGTGAGCAATGCTCTTATTTTGAAGATAACACCAGTTTAGTTTCCCTGAAAATGTCTCTAGCTTAAAATATGAAGGGGGTGAGGCGCTCTGTTGCATGTTTCCGTTAATAATATCTTTTTTCGCGACGCTGACTTTGTATTGTGAAGATTAAATATGTGATATGAGTAAGCTGTAACGTATTTGAGTGACGCGTCGTCTAACCGCGTTGAACAACGCGGAACATCTGCATGAAGACTTTGGTCACTGCATCCCGCCGGCCTGGCAGCTGCGTAGCAATGATCTGGATGAGGATTTAAAGGAGCCGTCACCTTGTAAATAATAGGCCTTCATTTGAGTTAACAGGGAGATAGTTATGATACATACGGCCACATTCACAGGTTTTAACTATCACCTTTTTCCCTTTTTTAAAAGCATTTTTTGGTTGTTATTTTTTTTAATGGTTTCTTATTTGGCTGATGTTTGGAGTAGTGGCCCTTTAAATTTCACAACACACTGACCCAGAGCTATTTACTCTTTCAGTTATTAATTATTATATCAGGGAAGGTTGTTTCTCAAACCCAATGCCATATGTTCTATTTTTTGGAAACTTTCTTGCATCACTACATTTAGACCTAGCCTCCATTTTCTGTGTTATATTTTATAAAAACACAATTCAGCCAACTATGTTACTAGAGAAGTAGAGCACTCCTTAAAAGCCTGTCAGTTTGAACAACAACTGCACAACATCCCTGTTATAGAACAGAATATTTTCACCCACAAACACAGGGCAAGAGGTGTCAAACTCAGTTTGATGAAGAGGCACGTTAATAAATAGCACCGAGAGCTAGAGATATAGGACTAGTGTTCACTTATTAAAACTTTTTGTTTTAATAAGAAATAGCCCCTAGTTTGTCCTGTCAACTTTGCTGTCTGTTCCAGTAATAACTTCTATTATGTGGCAGCACGAGGGCAGCACCATGCCTCATAGAAAGAAGGTCCTGGGTTCTAATCCCTGCCAGGGCAGGGCCTTTCTGTGTGGAGTCTGCTTGTTCTCCCTGTGTCTGCGTGGGTTTCCCCTACCACCAAAAACATGTACAACAATAGTCCCACCCCTCCCATGGGGCCCAGGACTCCCCTGCAAAAGAGATTTGTAATATCATTGGGATTATCCTGGATATATAAAGGTGAAATATATTAAAATAAAAACATGTTTCCCATAGTTTTTCTTTTATAATGATCACATGCCACTAGTTTCACAACAACTTTGGCCCCTCCCCCTTTAGTATGATGCGTCTATATACAATCCTTTCTGAATAAAAGGATGCAATGTTGTACCTGAATCCTTGCCTTTTCACAGAACTGTTACACAATGCAGCAAAACAGCCCATATGACTGGACGGGCAGTGCTTCTTAAACACCTTGTGTTTGGGCAAACAACACAAAGAAGTAAATCCGCTCAACAGCCAAGTACAGATGTAGATGTGCTATCGTTTATGACTAATAGGATTTACCTGAAGCTTTTCCTTCCTTTTCTTAGAACTTGGTTGTGCAGATTCTTATAGAGGAGATTCGGAGAAGAGACGTTTGTAGGTGTGACCTTCTGGATTTTGAGCCTCTTGACGGGGACAGACATGTCTGCTCATGAAACAGTGCAGATGATGCACACATAAGTTTACTCAACTCAACAATGAATGTAATGTTTTTGTGCCGAGAAATAATAATTCTGAGCAGTATGCTATATTGCCAGTGATTGATTAGTCGAAGGTTAAGGACACATAAACACAGAAGATGGAGTTGTGTTACACAAAGCCGTTACACACAGCTACTCTGTTTTTTTGGGAAGAGGACAGGAGAAAGCAAATGCACGGGGGTAGCTGATAGCCGAGTAGGACACCTGCATTTACCAGCTCTGGAGGCTAAAAAGAACTTCTCTAATCATTTTATTATTACCGTAGAGCAATGTGCCACTTAAACAGTCAACGATAACCATTAAGTATAATGTGAATTAATACTTTAAAACTTTGGGTGAGCCTCAAATGTGTAGGAGTAAACGCTGAAAAAATGTGTTCAGCAAACTGTTCTTTCTTCGTTTAGATTCATATAAATGCAGCTTGGTTCAAGTAAGTCAGTCGTTTCTTGTAATTTATACAAAGCTAACCTTGTCTATTTGCTGCATTTATAGTATTGCAGACTGTAAATAAAGTGGAACTAGGAACTCAGAGGTGTGGGCTCTGGGCGTCTTGCTTTTTTTATATCTGCCTTTTTCTCTTTATGACTGTTAGTTGTTGATACATGATTATTGCAGCAACTGTATCACCGCCTTAGCACTACTGATTCAGCCTGTGCACCCGTGTACTTGAAGGTCTTAGGACTCTCATTATTCTATTCCTACGGCACCAGGCTGGCATGTGGAGCCTGTTCTGTTTAATAGCTACAGGCACTTCTCTTTCAGAATGATGAGGTGTTTGTCTTTTTGAATATTCCTGTCCATGTTGTTATGTTGATAATGCTACAATAAGAAGGCTACATTTCATTGACTTTACTGTGATTAAGGTTTATTGTGGTCATTTCTAGCTGATGACCACCTCTGTGGTCTAGTGCTTATGCAGGGGCTAGCATTTGTCCATATTGTTCACAATTGTCTACGAAAGATTAACTGGATGCTTTTGATTTGCCCAGGGCCCCTGGTAATTGCAAAACAGTCAAATATCACCATCGCAACTGTTTTTATTCTGAGGTTTCTTCTTCACCCTGTCCTACTTTCCAAATAAAACCGTGTTTTTTGTGTTCAAAATCAGCTGATTATCTGCTTGAATTAACATTTAATTTGAGAATTTAGGATATGTAGGCATTTTCTTATTTTGTTTGAAAATGATGTAATGTTTCTTTAATGAAACCATTAACCTGACCTTTCTCAAGGATAATTACAGTCCTTACTGCTACATGCAACTCAGACGGATGTGTGAAAAATAACATAGCTATATTCAGCATGTAACATGAGTCAAATAACTATTGTAAAGTTCAACTTGGACTCTAACCTAATGTTGCGAATTTCAAAATGGAACTTTGCCCTCAGCGGCTTTTGTTTTGTAAACATCTGACACTGATGGCTGTGGGGCCAATGATACAGGGACGTTCCTTAAAGCCAAGCTGGCTGTTGCTCAAATCACAAATATATCCCGAGACAGAAAAGTGTGGTGTGCAGCCAGTAGCTCACAAAAAGCACAATAAGTGAGAGAATAAATGAATATGACGTCCTCGCCCTGATGGAAATACTTGGCATTCACAAATAGAGGACAGATTAACAATTGCTAGATATTATTTGTATTTTAGGAAAACATTACAACCTAAAAATAAATATTACTGGGCAAAAGCTCTAAAAAATTGTATAACAAAAAAACATAACACATGTACATGCTCAGTGCAGATCCACATGCTCCGTACAGGAGTGCATAGTGTGTGCACTGGCCCATCCTGTGTTTATCTTAACCTACAAGGGAAGAAACAGGTGGCTTACTTTGCTGATCTCAGCACATGAGGAAGACAGCAGCCTGCTTCATTGTCAAAAGTCCAGCGTGTGCCATCCAATTGGTTTGGCCCCCTTGGCCCTGTCCCATTCTGAAGACACTGACTTTAGACTCCTGTGGAAGCAGCAGCAGAAACAATCCTGTTAGAAAAGGCAAGTGAAGCTGAACCTCAGATG
Organism: Neodontobutis hainanensis; assembly: GCA_024349245.1. Classification (NCBI taxonomy): domain Eukaryota; kingdom Metazoa; phylum Chordata; class Actinopteri; order Gobiiformes; family Odontobutidae; genus Neodontobutis; species Neodontobutis hainanensis. The sequence continues at coordinate 1,916,135 of JALDNG010000056.1, forward strand.
AGTTGGATTAGAACTAGACAGACTCTAGCAGATTACAGCATGCAGTGATGGTTTAGGTGGCTGAGGTGACTGTCACCATCTGTCGCAATAGACATTTCAAACATTCATTCATTCATTCATTCATTCATTCATACAGCTTTGTCCCGTTAGGGGTCACAGGTGACTGGAGCCTATACCAGTAGCTTTGGACCTTAGTTAGTCCAAGGTTAATGAGGCATACGCCTCTTTAACGCATGGACGGTTTATTTAAATTCTCTGCTGTTTGTGCCTTACTAATATAACTCAACATCAGGCTTTGATCTCACTGTATCTATGTATCAGTGTGTCAATATTACGGTTGATTGCCTCCGAAGTCTGCAAATGTAGCCAGCCTGCAAACAAATTAACTACAATAATGCAGTACAAGACCTATCCAGTTTTGTTGTATTGGCTGTTGACATTATTATGACCTGTGTAACAGAGTGTCACTTTTAATGATTGACTTTCACCTGAGGAATATGATGATGTCTAGAGCAGATGATGTGATGTACTTGTGGTTTGTTGTGGCGGTTATAAGGATACTTCCAGAAACTGCAGAGGCAGGCACATGTGATCTGTGCATCTCGGAGTACACCGCAACTGTAGTGTAATTCAAGCCCCAAAGGTTGCTTAGCAGAGCATCAACAAAATTGGAGTCAGTAAGGTTTGATTTACAAGCATTGTTTGCCAGCATGTGTGTGTGTGTGTGTGTGTGTGTGTGTGTGTGTGTGTGTGTGTGTGTGTGTGTGTGTGTGTGTGTGTGTGTGTGTGTGTGTGTGTGTGTGTGTGTGTGTGTGTGTGTGTGTGTGTGTGTGTGTGTGTGTGTGTGTGTCTTGATAGTATGAATAGACACAAGTTACCAAGTCTTGATTTTAATAGATAATGATTAAAAAAAAAAACATTTTCAGTGTGGTAGTGACTTATATACAGGGAATAATATTTTTTTTTATTGCAGTTGACCTGTCTTGTCTTGTCTTTCCAAGTAAGTTCCTGGTCTCATACGTTGTTTTCTACGGCAGGTGCTGCTAGTGAGCAGCAGTCGGCATCCGGACCAGTGGATTGTTCCTGGAGGAGGAATGGAGCCAGAGGAGGAGCCATGTGGCGCTGCTGTGCGAGAAGTTTTTGAGGAGGTTATTCATAACTTTAACTTTTACATTACACAATGATCTCATCAGAGAATAACAGTGCAATAATAAAATACTACCACACAAGAGAGGATTTTTAGTTCCCCACAGGAATTATATTATTTGATTACGACAATATTATTTGGTAGTAACATGGCTAACTCTAAGTCATTTAATTGTATGGTTTTATAAGGACTACTCAAATCTTTTTGGTTATGGCTGAAGCATAAAGTGATATTTCATGAATGCAAAGTTTTGGTTATTTATTTGAAAAAAAATTACTATAGCAAACTTTTGAAAGGCTTTCATTGCCTCTGTTATTAGGTACCCCTTGCTAGTATTGTGTTGTACCACCTTTTGCCTTAAGAACTGCCTTAATTTTTTGTAGCATAGATGCACAAGGGGTTGGAAACATTCCTCAGAAACGTTGGTCCATGTTGACCTGATTCATGCTTTCATGTTCTTTACGCCAAATTCTGACCCTACCATCTGAATGCTGCAGCAGAAATTGGGACTCATCAGACCAGGCAACGTTTTTTTTTTACTTCTTTTGTCTAATTTTGGTGAGCCTGTGAAAATTGTAGCTTCTGTTCTCTGTTCTTAGCTGACAGGAGCGGCACCCGGTGTGGTCTTCTGCTGCTGTAGCCCATCTGCTTCAGGGTTTGCATTGTGGTGTGTTCAGAGATGGTATTCTGCATACCTTGTTTCTGACAAGTGTTTTTTTTTTTTTTTATTACTTTTGCCTTTCTCTGATCTCGGACATCAACGAGGCATTTTTGTCCACACAACCGCTCACTTGATATTTTTTCTATTTGGACCATTCTCTGTAATCCTTAGAAATGGATGTGTGTAAAAATCCCAGTAGATCAGCAGTTTGTGAAATACTCAGGCCAGCCTGTCTGGCACCAACAACCATTCCACATTTAAAGTTACTAAAATCCATAAATGGGCACAGCTGCTCGGTGGTAGAGCGGTCGTTCTATAACCAGAAGGTTGTCGGTTTATTCTTTTGTTGTGTCCTTGGGCTAGACACTTAACCCTCCTTGCCTCCAGTGGTGTAACTGGTAACACAGTAACACTGGTAAATGGAAGCTTAATGTAAGTAGCTTTGGATAAAAGCCTCTGCTAAATGTAATGCAAAATGTAATGTAATAAATTTATTGAGTTGTTGCCATGTGAATGGCGGATTAGTAATTTGTGTTACCAAGTTGCCGGTGAGTGTTTGTATATAGTCTGAGGTGGCATTTCTGTCACTTTGTGACACATTGTCAGTATTTGGCCAAAGCCAGTGCCAATGCCATTTGACTTTAATATCTCTGTTCTTTTAAGACATATTCTATAACACCTGATGCACTTTTATTCTTTGAGTTACACCTCTGACAGAGACATGGCAGTCTCTTGCCAGAGCAGTTGTCCATTTGCAGTAAAACTGAAACCCAAAAGAAGCAGGCTGCGTGCTAAGTGTGAGAGGTTTGAAAGGCCACAGTGTCAGTGGTTGGGTGACTGAGGAGTGCGCTGGTATTCCAGAGGCCCTTCTGCTCAAGAATCTTGTGTTCTCAGATACGTCAGTGGGCTAAAAATGGCTTCTCACTGGATTCCTGTATATTCACAGACCAGGCAGATACATTAGGGCGACTCAGTGACACCTGTGATGTATGCTGAGCTGACATGGAAAGTGGATAGGACAAATGTCATATGCCTTGACAGTAATTTAACTCCTGCAAAAGTACGTCTGAATTAATCAGATATCTGTTAGGTGTTATGAAACAAACATGTAAACGGAATGATTATGTTAATTTACATTAATTAATATAGTTACACTAAACATAGTACACTTCAGATATTGGGCATTTGTCCATTTGTAGTATTAACATAGTTATAAAATTGTATATAATGTGTATATTACTAAAAAATAAACTTCACTTAAAATGATTTTTATTTTATTTTTATTTTTTTAGGCTGGTGTAAGGGGAAAACTAGGACGTCTACTTGGTGTATTTGAGGTCAGTGTTTATATCTATGACTATATCTATCTATGACTATAACGACATGTAAAAGGACCTTGTTTAATTTTCTAAATAAATATGTAAAATTTTCACAATTATTCTCATTTGTTTTTACCCTGCAGCAAAACCAAGATCGAAAACACAGGACATATGTGTACGTGTTGACAGTCACTGAAACTTTGGAAGCCTGGGAAGACAGTGTTAACATAGGTACATGTTGTCTCTGTACCCTGTTGTGAATGTTTACTGTGCAAGCACTGTCTTTGCATTGCTAGTTTGTGTCACTTTTTTAATATACCACATTTTTCTATTTCTGTAAAAGTCTAAATAGTGCATGCAGATTGTATAGATGCAGAGCTATGCAGTGTGAACAGATAAATATAAATCTGGGCAGCTCCCGCAGCAGAAGCCTCCACTTGTTCTTTGCAGCAGTATATTACAGCTGTCAGTAGCCTGGACTCCAGGATCCAGGCACACTTTGTTATGTTCACTAAGAAGCCTCGTATATATTTTACTGCTAACATTTAGTATCCTATTTGTTGCACAGTATTTCATAAACATATCTATAATATATATTTATTTTACCAGCTATTGGTTTCTCTGATGGTTGTCCCATCCACAGCTTAGGGGTCACTTAAACTGGATGGTTCAACATTATAAGTAAACGTAATTCAGGCTGTTTTTCTAATTCATTTATTTTCATTAGTGACTGGTTAGGTTCTTTGACATTTTCTCCAACAGTTCATGGGCTCATCCATTGTCCTCTGTCTCCATCTACAGGCCGTAAGCGGGAGTGGTTCACTGTTGACGAGGCGATCAAAGTGCTGCAGAACCATAAACCAGTTCATGCTGAGTATCTGCGGAGACTGCAACTCAACTGCTCCCCCACCAATGGAAACTCCATCCTCCCAAGCCCCCAGGCCAATGACAACTACCCCCACTACAGTGCTACCACCACAGCCTCAACAGGCGGCGTGCTAGGCTCATCTTGCAGATAGGACTGAGCACAAACCTCCATCTTGCACCTGCATGAATCTTAGACTCCTCAGAGCTGTGGCTCTGCTCTCTGTAAATTTGTAGTATAGCTGCAGGACAGACCAAAGCTGTTTTCCCCAGTGGTGTACAGGACTGAGAAGAGGTTTTGTTTCACAAAGCTCACATTTGTGGCAATTGCAAAAAAACTTTTCTTTGGCTAAACTGGGCCACCATTGGCTTTTCTGGACAACACCAGACGGATGAGCTGAGGGTTGGAAAGAAGAACCTGCTGAACAAAAGACAAGTGAGAACTTGAAGGAATGCCTTACAAAAAACCAGTATGAATGTATTATTTGACGTAAAGTTTTTTTTTTCCTTTTTTTTTTAGCAGGATGTATGGTTTCTAGTCAAAGAACGGGTCACTGACCCAAGAATGTTTCCAGACTTTGTGTTTCTGTTTGTGGCATTTACATTACTGTTTCATTCATGATCTTCATTTCAACTAGGTTAAAATACGTTATGGCAGCTGTCTAATTCTAAAAGGCTGCAATACATTACAATACAATACAAACAGAACAGTTTCCTGTTTGGAGATGGGAAAATGGCTGTTGGCTGGTACAGTATCTGTGGCTGTGTGGCTACCTCAGAAACTGGAAGTGAGTCATGATGCTGTTTTTGTATCTTCTGATACAGCTGTGTTTATAGTTAAAGTTGAGCCTATGCCTCACCATTACAACAGAACTAACCTTGACATACCAACTGCTCCTTTAAGAAGCGCATACCTGTCATCACAGTGAAGTTTTTCCCATGTTGTCAAAAGTATTCTATATAAAAGTGCAAAGTACAGCTTTGACTTATGGAGAATGTACTGCCTTTAACACTGCTCCCACTATAAACCTCAACTATCAACTCTATTAGGGAAAATGTTATGTTTAATATGAATGTAACTGGTATTTCCTGCTATCTGCTCATGGTTCCTCTACCTCTCGACATTTAATTTTAAAGAACCCCCCTAAAAATGAATATTATTCACATATTATGGGTTTACAGTTCTTTTTGTTTGTGGCTAATATCAGATGCTCTTTTGTTTTTCCGGTTTTGACAGCTGAATGATTAAAAAGCAAACATACAGAGACTTGTAAATAGATTTAGATGACAGGGACAATGTGTTTTTAACCTTGAATGAACATGTACAATATATTAATATTTTATAATTTTTTTAACAATGTAAAAAATACAGAAAAGATAAGCAAAAATGATGTATGTACAGAATATTTGTATGAAAAATGATGTGCCACTGGTTTTTAGGCTTGAAGGCTTGCTGGTGTAGATTTGCTATACAGGATTGACACAGTTAGTTGATGCATTAAGATCTTTAGTTATAAATTAGTAAAGGGAAAAGTTAAAACTAATTAAAACAACAAGAGGAATAGAAAGTAAGCTAAAGGCTGGAATAACACTGTGATGTACAAACAAACGCACAAGCATCTTACTGAAGTGTTTGTGAGGCCAATAGAGCACACTATAAAGGATGACTATTTTTTTAAGAAGGGATAAAATTAAAATTAAAGCAAAATTTTACCTAAAATAGTGTCTGAAATTACACCAGGCTTTTATGTTTGTGAAAATAAAATGTGCCAAAAGTGTCAGGCAGGTTGTTCAAAAATAGTTGTTTAAACTTGCATTACACATGAGCGTTAATGTGAATGCAAATGTGAAGTTTTAGAAATTAGACTGCAGCATTTTATAAATGTAACTAATATGGAAACTAACAAATTGAAAATGATTGTCCCATTTTCTGTACATCTCTTGTTCTCTACCTTTTTTGGAGTTGACCTGTAAATCATTGAAGATAAAAAAAAACAACTGTAAAGATGTTAAAGCAACTGAAGCGCCTGGCTGTTTGACAATTTGAGTGTTTGCAGGAGAAACATCTCAAGCCAACTTTGTCACATCTAAGTCAAAGGAAAAGCTCTGTTAATTTGAAAGTGGTTTAAAGACCTAAACGGGATGTTTTTTTTGTTTTTTATGAGAAAAGGTGTATTAAATTAAAAATGATTCTTATTACTGTTGAGTGTTGGTTTAATAAAACACCACATACTAAATCAAAATCTCCTATAGGATCCTAAAGTTAAATTGTCATAAGGACCTACCATACCTTACAAGGATTATCATCTGTAATCCTACACCGTTTAAAGGAGGCATTTGTGTATTCAGACTCAGGGTCAGGTGACAGAAACCATGACAGTAGTTTTTGACTTCTCTCTTTGAGACTCCCAACTGAAGCCTATTAAATGGAAACTGTTCCTTAATAAAAACTGGGTAATCAGTATCTGAAAACCCCGAGAAGCTGTTAGCGTTGGGACACTGCAGCTCATGTACCTTGTTTGGAAGTGACACAAAAGTTTACGAGTTTAACAAGTTCTAGAGTCACATAGACCTTCAGCCAAATATAGTGACAGCTTTTGTTGAGTGGATTTGTGGTTATGCTTATACAGGCTACGAAAACTACGACAGGTGAGTCATGTTACCTGGAAGCACACCTGCTGGGAACTGTCCGTGGTTTCGTCTTTTTAGTCAAAGTGGGCAGTCCTGTGGAGCAGTGTCAGTGTAAATCTATTATATGCAATAAAATAGACCTATATTCCAAATAAATAAAAACTACACACATTTTTAATAAGAATATTATTAAATATTTCTGGTATCTTTCCTGGAACATTGAATACTGAACACAAGGACCACATGAATTTCAAAGTCTACCTGGAGTCCCACAACACTAACATCAACACTCATCTGTACAGTGAGTAGGCTTCTGATGTTATGAGAAATGACAAAAACATCCATGTAGGGAAAAAATAAAAAGGATGACAATGAATAGGCTCTGGCCTTCTGCCCTCTGGAGGAATTAATCAAAAGAGAAACCAAAAAGACTGAACATAACATCCTATTTAATTGTATTGTCTAATCATTAAATTAAGTCTAAACAAAATATTTGTGTAATTATTTAAGTTAGTCATGGTTTCTTCATTGTTTTTGCAACCATTTTTAGAAGCTCTGTGGCATATGCATCATAACACATTACGTGTAGTGTATTTTATTGTGTTCATAGCAGGCTCGCGGCGTTGAACGATAGCCTACACCCAAGTCAGACACCTGACACCAGGTGCGCCGCTTGGCCCCGCCCTGCTGACGTCAGCTCTCACAACAAAGCGCCACCAAATTCAACCCAGAAACACCAATCTTTTTTTTATTCTTTTTTTTTTAAACAAGACACCTGAAGAGTCCCGGGGATACTGGAGTTTGTTCACCATGGACGAGGCGTTTATATTGTCGGCCTTAAAGAGGCAGGACTCCTTTGTGCGGGGCGATACAAGTCTTGCTCTACCGACCGAGCCGATCTCAAAGCCCAGTGGCAAAGTTAATTCAAATGAAAGGAGCCTTCGCGTTCACCAGCAAGTTCAACTCACTCTGGCACGGAAGACCAGGAAGACTCTGCCAAATGGTATTCATTTATCATTACTTATTGTTATTACCTAGCCACAGCTAAAAAGTGTCCTTTGTTAGAGCAAATTATTCAAATTACACCACAGAAGTGTCAAAGAGGAGTCCATCTGAGCCCTGGCTCAAAACTATTAAATGCTATGAGTGACAGTGACTGCCAATTGCAATTCATCTACACTATGTCCACACACTTTTGTGAGAGGAATGCATTGGTTTATGGTCTGACAGGTTCCATTGGTTTCATCTATCCACCTGAAGGCACATGAGCTGACAGAACCAGAGCCATGGACAACATTACACGTCTTTAAGTTAGCATTATTTAGTGATGGTTTGTGTCATATGCCTATAGATGTCATAGTAGTAGTCTCGCCAATCCCTGTAACATAGTAGTACAGCATTTAGTAAACATGGTGCAAAATACTTAATAATGATACCAGTTTTTCGACTTAAGTATAACTACTGATAAAGAGATAGAAATGTAGCCTACTCAAGTAAAAGTCAAAGTATCACATAAAAAGTCTTACTTAAGTTAAAGTATTAAAGTGCTTGCTTTTATAAAAGTCCAAGTTTTTTTTTTTATAAAAGTCCAAGTATTTGACTCAGCTTTAACAAATAATCAAAACAAAATTTATTTAATTTATTAATCAAGGGTTGGTTGGATAATAATTAAGTATGGTTAAAAACTCAGTCAGAGTATCATTGTAGCTCATGGGAACATGAGTGAAAGTATTGTTCCTTAATCAGTCTGCTCTGTGTCTTATCAGCACAGACACTGACCTTTACCTCTGCTTGTAATGTTTTTATTATCAGAGACACATACTGGATTTGAATAATCACAATAAACTGATGGTGGATGATTTAATATCTAGTTTTGCAAAGATAAAAATGTATTATCCAGTTTTTACTTTTATCCTTTTTGTGCCTCACGTTTGGACAGTACGTGCACATATAAAGAACTTGTGCTAAAGCCAGACAATTGACTTCATTGTGGTGCGTAATAATGCATGTTATGGTAAATAACTGCACATCCTCCAGGTGGCTCCACACAGGGAGGTGCAAACCATCCTTTGGCATGTTCAGAACATCCTCTATTAGATATGTGACTGAAGATCTTATTTAAACATTATGCTACTAAAATGAAGTTCACCTGTAGTTGTCTGTTTAGGAGTTGGACAGATCACAAAGCTAAAAGCTTTGTGATCTGTCCAACTTTGTGATCTGTCCAAAAGCTGTCCAAAAGCTACTTGCATAAAGCCGAGTTCAAGTGTGTTTTGTAAACCTCAGCGCTATAGGTTTGCGTACACATTCATTTTCCATTTAACATTTAATTTAAGCATATGTAGAACAATAACAAAGACAATTTTAATTGTACTTGTGAAGCTTATGTAAAAATGTAGTGGAGTCTAAAGTACAGATATTTGTCTATTACATGTTTTTAGCCTGAAACTGAAACAAATGAAATACAAGCTGCGTTAAGCAGCAACATTTATTTTGGTGTCAATTATTAACAGTCATTTTATCTGTTCTTATTGCATTGGTTGCATTGTATTTTTTCAACACCATTGTCATTTAATAGCACCTCTATCATTCTGACAAAACTTGATTTGTGGCTGTTGAGAAATACAGGTTCCTTAAAACAAGACATTTTTAAAACAACTGCAACCCAATAAAATTTACTGTGATATAAACACTTCCTGTAAATACAAATGATACTGGCATAGGTGAAATGATATCACCTATGACACACATCAACAGCACTGATACAATGAAGACAGTGAGTCCTTGTGGGAGTTACAGCCCTGACATTTAAATGTGTTAATGTTTTAATATTTTCAATATTAAATGAAACATTAAACTTTTTTAAAAACTGTTGTTTCAGGCAGCATTCCTTTACAGAGGAGCACAGCCAGTAACTTTGATTGTTTGGATGGACATTTACAAACTATGAAGGTAACTTGCCAACTTTTTTTTTGCTTTTCTCTTTTCATGCCTGGAGCCGAACTAGTTTTGTGTTATTATTTTTCCTGTTCAATGTTGATCAGATTGTTTTTACAACCGCAGTTGTGTCATGTGTCATAACTTTGTAATGAAGACGCTGACCTGTAGAGTTAAATTCTTGTCTACTTTACATATTGTACGCTGCAATTTGAATAAAGTCAAATGTTGTCTGTGATGTGACTTTATATTTGAAGAGTTCATTTGCAAAAGCAGATAACTTTTTATAAACTGTCACAAAAATATAAACTTGAGTGGCTTTGTCCAATTAGGACGTCTAAAATGGATTTGGGCTTTGAAAACAGCGCTAAGCAAAGAATAAAATACATGCCTCAGTTCACTGATTTTCAAAATGGCCTTTATCTGTTTTTGCAAATGAACTCTATATAATATACTAAATTACAATATCAGATCCATTTATGGTATTATTTATATTTATGCATAAGTTGTGATCTTTATTTATATGTTATAAATGTAGTGACATTACTGGAAAAACGTCTGAAGAGTTTCAAGCAATATCTGATAATAAACTGCAAAAAGATAAGTTATTGTGGCATAATGTAAAAACTCTTCAAATAAAACGCACAATTTAGGCGAATTAAAGTACACAACACATTATTACAACATTGTTCAGATCTAGTAATTGTATGTTGTATTTTATCCACAGGTAAATGGACTAGGCTTAAGCAATCGTTCCCTTTCAATCAGACCATGCAGAAGAGTGGAGGTGACTCCTCCACCGAGCCCAGAGTTCCCACAGAACCGCTTCATGTATGGAACACACCGTGCCGGGATGTACACAGTGCCGGGACCTGGTCAGTTAAACAGGATGGCCACCATGCTCGACCGCTCGCTGTCCTCTGACTTCTATCAGCGCTATGCCTTTTCAGAGGGGCCACGATTCGTGAGACCTCAAAAGTCTAGTGCCTGCTTTCGCCAGAGCTCGTTCAGAACAGCAGCACTTCCACAGCCTGTGTTTGAGGATGAAGTTGAGGATGAAGTATTTCAGCCAAGTCTCGAACACAGTGGCTCTCACTGGAGCCATAACCAAACCTTGCTCGAACGGAATCAACACAGTGTACATGGACTGAACTGGACTTTGCCCAATGACACGTCCTGGCTGGCCCGTTATAAGAGGAACCCGGATGCCCTGCGCAGACTGAACTCCTATCCACCCTCAGTCACCAGTATTGAAGTGGACATGGCCAGACAAGATGTAGAGCTCCCTGTGCAGCCCATACACTCTGGCAATGTCATGACACTGTAAGAATCGCGCTTTTTCACAAATTTTAATATGATTAATCACAGTATAAATGTGTGGGTATAAATTGTTTCTTTTAATGTCTTTTTCCAAAGAAAGTCAGCAAACAAGACTCCAGAAATGACAATAGAGCGGGCCGTGAGCCTGTTATCCCAGGACAATGAGGAGACTCTGGTCTGCGCTGCCAGCTACATACAAAATCAATGTTTCAAGAACGCAGATGCTAAAAAGATGGTAGGTTTAAACATCAAATGATGTTGTGGAGTGTTTACAGAGTGCTGAAGACTAGAAGGACATTAGGGCAAAAGCACAACAAAAGTTTTTTTAAATTAAATATTACATGCAGGAGGAAAGTATAACACAAGTGTACAATTAAGCCTTAAGAGTGCTGAAGCACAAAATGATATCTGACAAATTTTATCAAGGTGGCATTTGCATTTCATGCATCATACTACTTTAAGGCTAAAGGAAAAAGCAAATAGAAAGCAAGAGGGGTGGTAACTGGGCCCCTGTACCACATACTAGATTGCACCACAATACAGTGTTCAAAGATTTAAAGTTGAGCCTGTAACCTTCCATACACTAGACTTATAAGTACTCAGATTATTCGCACTATTCTTATGTGGGAAAATATGCAAGTATGCAGCAAAAGCTGATCTTCCCAAGCTTTCAGTCAATGAGTTTGTTGATTAAGACAAGTCCGCCTCAGTGTGACATTGAAACGACTAATCTCATTTATCATCCGCTGTCACTCCTCAGTAATATTTGGTGTCTGCATCATCATGCGCAGGTTTACTATATGCATGGCATTGGGAAGATCATGCACCTCCTGAGCCACGACAGTGAGGAGGTGCAGCGCATGGCTGCCGGTGCACTGCGTAATGTGGTGTTTCAGAGCAATGAAAACAAGATGGAGGTGATGGAAAGTAATGGCTTGGCTACTGTTCTGAAGGCACTGAAGAGCAACCGGGACGTGGAGACCAGACGGCAACTCACTGGTGCGTTTTAGAGGAAGTTAAACATCATCCAGGCAGTATATTTTAATGTTTCTCTTCTTTTGACTACTGGATTTTCTCGTTTATCTAATATCCAAAAATAATCTATCTGAACTTTACAAGCCTAAACTTGTCAAGTAAACAACACTATTTGGAAAAAAAAACAACTCTTTTTCAACTGGATATTTTATTTTTACTCTACTCACAGTACAAATCTCCACCAAAACAATGAGTGCAGGATACTTATACTATTTCTGTCAAAAACATTTCTTTTACTATATGAAAACTAATTCTCATTATTTATTTATTATTTTTAATATCTTGGTTTAGCATATTTTATATTGTTATTTAAGTTATTTACCATTAATACTGTACTATACTATTTATTACAGTCATTAAAAGTCTCACACAATATTGTATCAGTGCAAACTAAAGGGTGCTAAATGTAACCTTGAGAAAAATAAATTTCTTCCTTTAGGTCTATTATGGAACCTGTCCTCTCACGACCTCTTGAAGGAGCATCTGTCCATAGAGGCTCTACCTGTGCTCACTCAGTCTGTGCTGGTGCCCAGTTCTGGCCTTTGTGAGGGAGAAAACCCCAAAGACGACCTTTTAGCTGATGCTGATGTATTACACAACGCCACTGGCTGCCTGCGGTAAGACATCATTTATTACTGTTGTCTGAAATGAGTCCCACAGATCTCATGTGAGTGTTATTCATTTTGTGACATCGCAAAGGGCCCTTTTTTTACATAATACAAAGTAGCCCTCTCTTTGTTCTTGGTTGAATTGAATTGAATTGTTGTGATCCTTTCTCTAAAACCAGTAATGGCGAGGAACACATATAATTGTATAATTGCTGGAGAACTCTGTTGAAAGACATCAAGAATTACTTGGAGCAAATTATTACATAACCTCCCTTTGTGATGCTCCTTAAAAAGTGTCTGAAAAAAAAGAAAACTGGTTGAGACTGTTACATAAAGATATGACAGTATCTTTCTGTCATTAGAAATCACAGTTCATCTTGTGCAGTCTAGGATTAATAATCATATTATTGATTATAAGACGAACATGTTCCTTTTTAGACATACAGTGCATCTTGTGTGTTTACAAAGCAGCAGATATAAGAGACTCTGCTCCCCTGGCAACTCTAGCCAGATGAAAACAGTGAGAGGCTGAATAATTCATAGTGCTCTCTCTTTTCCATGCCTCACCGGACCGAAATCTCTCAGTTCTGGATGCCCCAACGTTATCGAGTTCTCTTTATCGTGTTCTAAAACCCTTTGAGCTCCTTGTGCATGAGAAAAATGATGAGCTCTCCTCCCATATATTATATTATTATATTTCACCACAGCACATGAGGCCTTATTGTTATGTGACAATGTTAACTGTTGTATTGATTTTCATGGGGAAGTGGGATTACATCAAAAATGGCTTTGCTTTTCTGTGAAATAATTTATCATGATTGGCATTGTTAATGTCAGATAACCCTGATGGTTGTTGTTATGTGTTTATAGGAATCTGAGCTCTGCTGGTCCAAATGGCAGGAAAGCCATGAGGGAGTGCGAGAACCTTATTGACTCTCTCATCTACTACATCCGAAGAACCATAGCTGACAATAAGACAGATGACATGGTAAAATTAAAATATATGTTTTCATTAAAACTGCTCTGATTTTTGTGCATATTCTTAAATGTGAGGTAACATATTTCACACACACTATATCATCCACATACAAATCATCTTTCAAATAGTTCACAGACCTGTGTTTTTGTGGGCTTGGGCATACATTAATCGTGAAATATAGATAACATAACATACAACATCTTCTTCATGACCAGATTATCACCAGTATTTATGTTCTCTTAAGACGACAGAGAACTGTGTCTGCATCCTGCACAATCTGTCGTATCAGATTGAAGAAGAGCTTCCAAGGAAGTATGCAGAGGATCTGCAAGAGTCTCAACAGAATCTGGCTCCTAAATCAAAATCTGTGGGTTGTTTTCCATACCGCAGTGCAAAGATCACAGAGGTAACACAATAAAATAACTCATCAACCTGACAATGGAATAGATTAGGCATTTTTATCTGGGGATATTATATAATTATGCTACATAAATTTAAATGTTAAGTCCTGTCTCAGGGCAGTAGACCCCCTTCATGCTGGGATTGGAGCGTATACTGCATTGCAGCAACATCAGTCTTTATATAAGTGTCTTTAAAGAGATAACGTGAGGTGGCATTGCACTAGTTTTTCCTCAATAACATTTAAATATCTCACAGAAAACACAGTTAGGACACATGGCGGAGCAATCATCTGTGTTTCATCTGCTGCAAAATAAGTGCCCTTTGATGTCGATAGCTATAAACTCATTGAACTGCTGTGAAAGTGGCTGATGTGTTTTCTCTCAGGATCTGGAGCGACAGTGCCCCCTGCTGGAAGAGAAGTCCAATCCTTGTGGCGTGGAGTGGCTGTGGAGTGCCATCACTGTGCGCATGTACCTGTCTCTTATTGCCCGCAGTGTGCGTCACCACACACAGGAGGCGGCCTTTGGAGCGCTGCAGAATATCACTGCAGGCCATGGAGCTGTAAGACCTCAGCCTTGTCTTCACTGTTTAAAAAAACTGCTTCATACAGTGGGCATGCATTCATTTGTTAAATAGATGACATTAGAGATGAAAAACAACAGTAATTATTAAATTGGCTGTTGCAGGTGACTGAAGCCATCTGTTCCACTATTGTTAAAAGGAAAATGGCCTTCAGCACATTAAGAGGACGTTAGACGAGGGAGACAGTGAAGTGAGGAGAACAGCTGTTTCTCTCATAAAAAACCTTTCCCGCTACAAAGAGCTACATCCAGAAATTGGTAATGTTTCTTTTGAAACCTAATTCACTAAAATTGTTTTTTGGGGGATAAAAAGGTATCTCACAATACTACCACAAAAGGTTTTCTTAAATAACTATGATAACTATAGTTTCTACTTACCTCTGTAAGTGAAAGTGAGTCAGTATTTTAACAATTTTAAATTCGAAAGACAGGTACAATGTAAAATAAAATACATAAAGTTGTATTTATTATAAGAAACACAGGTCTTCGTTGTTAGATTAGTCTCTAAAGGGAACGTGCTCTTGTCAGAAGTGCCAATGTAAAATAGTCTTTAAGTAAAAAATATTTTATACATTATTAATGTGGATGCATTTTTGAACAAATCTGCATCCACTGATACAGTTTTATTGATAATATAAAAGGCAAAGGACAATATACAAATAATCAAACCTAATATCTTTAGGAATCGTTTCATATTTATCCAATAAATTCTTAACAAACCATGAATTTAACTTATGTCTTCTGGATTGATGTTGTAGTAAGTCAGGTGTTGCCTGAGATAGTGTCTATGCTGCCCAACAATGACCAAGGTACAGACCTTCCCACTGAGGTGACGGCCTGTCTGTGTCACATCCTCATCAACCTGAGCCAGAACGACCCAGAGAACGCCAGAGTCATTTTCAAGCAGGGAGCGCTCATGAAAATCATCAACATCAGCCAAAAGGACAGAGGGTTAGTCAACCTCCTTTTAATCTGCACAAAATACCATGTGCATGTGTCATAGACAGTTGGCAAAAGAGCACATTCACAAGTGTTTTTTTTTTTTTTTTGTGATGATCTTCCTCCAGTTATGGTCCAAGCCGAGCTGGTCAGGCTGCATGTCTCCTGCTGCACTCTATGTGGAAACACACTGATCTCCACAGTGATTTCAGGATGGTAGGTTACGATGAAACACACTTTGTCTTACTGATTCTACTGTTACATTTGTTGGCAGCGTGGCACATTTTACACATGTATCAGATTCCAGTGGTGCTCTGTTTAGAGATCGAGTAAGATTGAAATGGTATACCAAATAATAAAAATGACAATGTGTGTCCTCAACAGTCTGGATACAGGAAAGCGGATTTTATCAACTCAAGAACAAAAAAGATAAAGGAGTGATCTAAAAACCTGACCCTCAGCAGCAGTTTCTAAAGAAGATCAGTTCCTGCGTGTCACAATTAAAGGTGCTGATGGAATCTCAGAAATCTAGTGCACTATTCACTGTGGTGTAAAATTACATAACCACAATGCTGATGTTATCTAAAATGAACTTGTTAAAAGTTCATGTGACATTGTCATTCTCCAAGAAGCCATTTTCACCTCACTGCTAGATTTCTCTCCTCTCAGCACACATTGCTATTTCTAAAGGACAGCCACAACTATGTTTGAACTTACAGTCAAATGTCCATACATGATTTAATACAGTTTTAATTTATTTCTTTCAAATTCTTAAATGTGCCGAAGAAAGAAGATGAATGAAGAAACAGCTTTGTAATTGTCATTGTGTTTTAGTACTGGCAGCTTAACAGATGAAATACTGCTTTGTGCTGTGTGTTTTGTAACGTACTTCCCACTGTAGATAAATAGAGAACCACAATGAAAATGTACGGTAAAGCTGTAATGGTTTCTTACTGATAACATGTGTTTTCCTCCTGTCCTTTAAATAAACTAATTATTAACTAATGCAGACTCTCATACGGTCATTTAACAGCACATTTATTGACCATGGCTCAGATCAATCTGTTCACAAATCAAGCTATTTTCTTCATTGTAGAATCATCACAATGGAACAGATAAGGTATGAGCCAGGGGAATAAACCCTTGTCTTGTAGTTTATTTGTCAGCTCCCCCTGTGTGACTTTGTGTGCTAACCTTGCAGACTCTTGCAACACTGCAGAACAGAGAAGTGAGGTCCAGGCCTCGTGCCAATCAGCCTGCAAGACTTTTTTAAGCCAGAGCAAGAGAAAGAGCGGTGCTACACTCGCTCTTCACTGTCATGGTTTTACAGTGAAACCCTCCTTTAAGATTTATGGTGTTATGCATTTTTCATATTGTGTACAAAATCAAATACACTCTTCTCTGGAAGCGCCTCTGCTGTGCCTTTGTGGTCTTCTTCAAACAGCTTCTTATTTAAAAGGATAAATTCCCCCAGAGAATCTTTGCGCTAATGAAGCTGCTCCCAACTGGGACATCTCAAGGCCCCACTTGATTTGAGGCAATGTTGGAGATTTCTAAATCAAATTAATGGTGTCCCACAAAGTGATTATGGCTTCCTGTTGGTAATTCTCCTTTTATAGAATCAACAGTGTTTTTCTGCAAAAACAGCATAAAAGAGGCATGACTTATAGGCAGCACTTGGCTTTGTTATCACACAGTTTTGTAACATAATACGTCCTATGTCATTGGTATCTGGTGTTTCTGAACTGTATTATGTAATTGCTCCCTTTTGCTATCCAGATTGCTAAGCCTCTTACATGTAATATGTGGCCTGCTCCCAAGGCAAATAAACACACCTACACCTTTTGTAGGGAAGAAAAGTCTGTTGTCCTGGTGTCCTTTAGGGGGCAGTAGTGGTGCATTGACAGAACTCATCATCTGCCACTAGAGGAAAAAAATATATATACAAACTTGCTTTATAATTCTATATTGCCCCAAGTAGTAAACATGTCCTTATATGTTAGCTGTGTTTCCATTTTACCCATATAAAAATTAAAGTTGGTCATTTGAAAGTGCTTTAGTTCCAGATTAAACCCTTTAAGCCTTTCTATTTAAGTCTTTCCTCCTTTTCCTCTAATCATTTTAAATTCGCCCACTTTAGAAACTATTTTGTTTGCAAAGTTGATGTTAGATTTTGCAAAAAAATACTTCAAATCCTGTTAACAATGAGTCCCTTGTCTCTGTGGAGAAGAAGCAGATTTCCTATTTCACAGTCTTTAGGGGATGAGCCAGATTTAGCTCTCTAAAGTTTAGCTCTTTAAAATGAACATTTTACAATGACACCTGAAGAATGGTATATATAGACCTATGGAATAATAATATATATTATAATTTGGAAATGGCAGCAGGTGTCAGGACATACAAACCAGTAGAGGGAAGGGTCCAGCAGCATTGGAAAGGCCACAACAAACTTTTCCTTCAAATTGATGCCATTGTTAGAGTGCAAATAGCAATCCACTGAGATACGTATTACATTATTTAGGATTATAGACATACCCAGATGTGAATCCTTGTAGCTGCCCCTGTGATCTCTGAAGAATGTGGAATGAAGCAGAAGTCTCTGAAACAAAATGTGGCATTCAAGACCACTGGCTTCAACAAGTAGTGAACTAAACAAACATTCATCTGAGCTTCGGACACTTTCCAAAGACCAAATAAGTACTTTAATATCAAAAGAGCTGTTCACTATCACACCATTTCTCCATTTCTCTCACTGGGTGGAGCCACAAATGGTTTGTGCAAAAAGACCAAATATTGTCAGCTAACATGGTACTAACGACCATTACAATGACCAAAAGATGTTCATGCTTTTCAAACGTTACACATACAAAATGGACATACACCATACACAATGCCACTGGGAGAAAAAGATTAAGCTATTACCATAACACAGTCCTATTAACGACTCTGAGTAAAAAAATTATTAATGCATAAACACAACTTTCCAAAGATTAATATAGAGAGTTTGTAGCAGCAGTACAATTGAGTTTTTGAGTGGGTGCAAGGCTGAAAAGTTATGTATGAATATATAAAATGGAATTCTACTATTGATATCTAAGCCTTTGCTTTAGGCCAAGACAAGTCTCTATCTGAAACCAGCCCTGGATTAGTTCTGCTAAAGTATAGGAGAAGCTGAGCTGCAGGCAGTGTTTCTGAGGGGCATGACCTGCAGCTTAATTTATTGTTAACAAGCTTCATTTATTTAAACATATTGACGGTAAATCTCAGAAGTTGGCTCTTATGCTTTTTATTATTAACATGCTCTATTTTTGCACAGTGTGAACAATCCACAGAGATTTCTCTTTAGCACAAAATCCCATGACCCAAGCCCTGAAATTCAAAAGACTATTCTATTGTTGGTCTTTTGAGTTAATCCTCTTTTTGTAAAGGGTTGTGGCAAAGCACAGCTAATTAAAAAGGCCATGTTTGCCAGATAACAGGCTTTCTGTTGGAGTTTAACAAAGTAGTCGTAGGCTAAAGACTTATCCTTGGAGTATAGACAACTGTAATTAATGAAAATGAGACAAAGCTTCTGCTCAAGACCTTTCCTGATGAAAACACATCTGTTTGGGCCACATAAGATACACAGTGTACATGTAATGCTCAAATAAAATAATTTATGGATGCTGCTCTACTTCTAATAGGTTAAAAGTGAGTGTGTGTAAAGTAATTGAACCCTAAATATGTGAGGTTATGTTCTTCCCCTATCCTGTTTATTTCACTATGAGGCAGAAAAAAATTAGACATGTCTGAGAAAACCTCAGTTCACCACATAAGTTGCCATGGAGGGAAAAAGATGAATCATTTTCATGCAGAAAGCACAGCAAGAAATAACTGATGCAGCAAAGAACATGTTGAGCCACTACAGAAGACCACATAAACTGTTATAAACAAAATATCACAGAACCCAAACCTGCAAGGAGGTCTCAGTATGAATGGAGGACAAGGACAAGAGTTGATATAGTTGAGTACAAATATCAAGCTTTTTAGCTTTTAAGGACAAAGAAGTTGTCATTAGAGCGAGTAGAGTGGTGATGACGCACAAAGCAAAATAAACCAAAGTTTTAGTCATGCTGTATAAACATGTTATTAGGTTTTATGAACTCACTTAAGGCCCACAGAGGGAAAAAACACAGGACTTGTGCCATCTCATCCTTTAACAAGACACTGGCATAAACTGTACTTTATTCAGTGATTTTGCGTCACATAAGAAAAGAGGACTTACTCAGAGATGACAGCGCCTTAAGAAAGTCAAATGATGAAAAACTTTATTGTTACTCTTCTGTATTGCTGATAAAACGGCTTAAAGACTTTTGTTACACAGTTATAAAGAAATTTACAACTCCGAAAAGCAAATTAAAGTTGTTTTTTTTCTATTAAAGTGTACAGTTGTGTTCATAAGTTTACATACCCTGGCAGAGTTTGGGATTTTTTGGCCATTTTTAGAGAATAAAAATGATGAACAAACCTTTTTTTCAACTTTTGAGTGAAGCCAATTATTTTAAAACAATTGTGTTTACTCTTTTTAAATCAATCATAATGACAACAGAAACTATCCAAATGATCATGAACGTTTACATACCATGTTGATTTTGGCCTGATAACATGCACACAAGGTTTGAACGGCTACTAAAGGTAACCAGCCCCACCTGTGATCTGTAATCAGTGAGTCTGTATAAAAGGTCAGTGAGTTTCTGGGCTCCTGACAGACCCCAGCAACTTTCATCCAGTGCTGCCCTGACATTTCTGTATTCTGAGTCCTGGGGAAACCAAAAGATTGTCAAAGGATCTGTGGGAAAAGATAATTGACCTGTATAAAACAAGAAAGGGAAATAAAAAGATATCCAAGGAATTGAGAATGCCAATCAGAAGTTCAAACTCTAATTATTATTATTATTATTAATTTATTTGATTGGGACAGTGCATGTTAATTAACATACATGAGACACAACCAAATGAATGTAAACATGCCAGATTGTAGCCATGGGCTTATTTCCATCCGTTGTCCCAACATTCTCACACATTCATTCACCAGTGCTGTAAGTGGAAAATGAGGGATTCTGTTGAAACCGAATCAAGGTCAGGTAGACCAACAAACATTTCAGCTACAGCTGCCAGAAAAAATGTTCAGGATGCAAAGAAAAACCCACAAATAACTTGGCTGAAATACAGGACTCACTAAAAAAGTGTTGTGGCTATTTCAAAATGCACAATAAGGAGGCATTTGAGGAAAAAAGGGAATGCATGGTCTAGTCGCCAGAAGAAAGCCATTTTTAAGCAAATGCCACAAAGCATTCCACTTACAATACCCTAAAAACAGCACAGAGACAAGCCTCAAAACTTCTGGAACAAAGTCATTTGGAATGATAAGACAAAAATTCTACTTTGTGGCCATAACCATAAACATTACATTTGGAGAGGAGTCAAAATTTGCACTTATCAGCCCGGAAGCTGCGCATGGGACGTACTTGGACGTTCCAACATGACAACAATCCAAAGCACAAGCCCAAGTCGACCTGTCATTGTCTGCAGCAGCATAAAGTAAAGGTTCTGGACTGGCCTCAGTCTCCTGACCTCAACATTATTGAGCCACTCTGGGGAGATCTCAAATGTGCAGTTCTTGCAAGACAGCCCAAGAATTTACAGGAACAGGCTTTTTGCCAAGAAGAATGGGCAGAGTATGTACCAAATTCTGCCAGGGTAAACTTATTACAACCGTAATTTGAAAATTGGTAATATTTAGTATATTTTTTTCTATCTGCATTGTGTCCTGCTATTTTTGAAAGGTTCTTACATAAAATAATCTGAACATGATTGAAGTTTGTTACAACTTTTCTCACCATAACACATCTTCCATTCATTTAGACTTTCTCCTCGTTCCTGGTCGGCCCTTGCCTTCACCACTGCTTGAGGCCTGAAACAGGATGAAACTCCAAATGAGAGAATAGCAAATGAAAAGAGGTTTCACAGAGCTGCTCAGAACTGGCAGCTCACACTGATAATATATATTTATGTCTAAAGGATTGTGTGTGTTTTTTTCACTTAGTGGTTCATATTAACAAAGGGTTAGTGCAACATGTGGTAATTGTTTGAGTCAGTAACCACTTTTATCATTGTGTCAGGAGGAGGCCGTGGTATATGTGCAGTAAAGTGAAAAGCTTTTCTGATTCTGCCTGCTCAGCACAACGGGAAGCTGCAGATTCATGCTCAAAGACAGAGACCCGAGTATTGACTGGAATTCAAATAAGGACACACTCACACCTAGAGTAAACTCTGAGAGCTGCTTTTATTTCTAATTTGTGCCTCTGAATGACTAGCGAGTATGAATTTAAGCTTGTTGCAGTGTATGATAAAAGCATATGGACTAAATGTAGCATGAGTGCCTTATGTCTGAAGCTCTCATAAAGGTAAATAATAGATTCCTTTAGGCTGTACCCATCTAGACAGTCAGTGTGTTTGTGTATCTGGTGCAGCTCAGTGCCGTTCCAACCCACACAAGTGGATTTAATACTGGAGGAGACCTTAACGTTTGCAAAGATGGTAATTATGGCAGCTGTATTTGGTGCATGTGGAGACACATTATCTTCAAAAGTCCTCTAAAATGAACATGCCGTGGTGGTTTGTTTTTTGGACTAAACAAGTGTAAAACTTTGGCTGTGATTAGAGCATTGGCATACACACAAGTGATCAGAAACACTCAGAGTTCCTCCAGTAGTGAATGTTTAAGTAGCCCTATGGTATTTGGAGTTGAAGTTGTATTTTTGAAAATCATACAGGTCATAGTACAAGATTAAATTTAGGTGTCTGGACAATGTATCTACTACTATATATAAATGGGAACTTACATTTTCTACACTATTGCCTTCTGGAGTTGTTAATGACACAATATACCAGGGTTACCTAGGTCTATACTATAATTATAATGATTGACTGAGTATCCAAATGTTTCAGATTAAATGTGTCTGAAAAAATGCTTTGAAAAAGTACTGTAGGTTATAGTTTCTTTCCTTTAGGCCAACTCATGGAACAAACATAATTCTTCAACAGACCTACAATAGCTCGTCTTTGTAAGGCTACATAACAGTTGTTGAAAAACTGAAAAGCGAGAATTTCTGAGGTCGAACTCAAGCCTCACTCAAGTGAATAGCCCACTCGTTGTTTGTGATCTCATTGTTTGTGATTGTGCTTTTGGGAAACCGTGACACTGCAGGCAGTCACGTGACCGAGGAGCGCCAGGGCTGGAATCCAAACACCCGTGTTTAAATGTGACTGTATCAGAGCAGCGCGGGGGTTGGGGGTCCGCTCTGCGTCGCTCTCCTCAGTCAGCGTGCAGTGCAGCTTTAAGCGGTCCGTCATGCCTTGCGGTGCCCCAGTTCTGTTCCCGTGTCATGTACGAGACGTGTGGGCTTCTCACGAACACACGGCAGCTCGGAGTGGACCCTGAAGGCTGCGTGTCGGATGTCCCGTGTTTACATCTACAACGCAGCCTGGGGCGGACCGACGCAGACGCGAAATAAACAAAGTCCCACGCATGTCCCGCGGAGATCACGAAGCGAAAAGTAGAGGACTGGACTCCTGACCAACACTAAAGGCTACAGCAGTCACTTCACATGCGTCTGGAAAGGTACGTTTACAGTTGGGTTGAATGCAGGCTGGTCTGTCTAGAGCCACTGTCATAACTAAAGCCTGTGCAGTTGAGTAATACCATGTGATAAAGCAGGCTAATTAGGGCACAGCTACTTATCTCTGTGTAACTTTGCCAGCAACAGTGTGAGCTTGGTTACGGTTCTGACCTTATTTTACATAAAGATGCATGTCCAAATGGGGAATGGCTACTCAGTGGTCAATGAGGCAGCAGGAAATAAGTGAGTGGTCAGTGCAAGAGTGGATGTGCTGAGCCCTGCCTGCAATGATGAATCTCTTAATAGAGCGGGACTATAAGTGCTCCGTCAGCAGCGCTTTTAATCAAACTGACTCGCACAGTTCCAGTGAGAAGTCCTTGGCCATGCATGTGTGATGGACGCAAGGGCAAACCCACTTGCAGAGGGGAAGACTGAAACTAGGGGGAAACACTCTTGAACCATTGGAGATATATCCTCACTTGAAAACACAGAGTTTTGAACAAGGTATGCTGAGTTTAATTTGTCCTCTTATTCGCCTATAATAGATCAGATTCTTTGATTACAACCATTGACTCTGTAAGCACCTGTGCTCTCATTCCTCCTGTAAACTGTATATGTGACTATTTATAGACCAGGCCAATTCTTCTTGAGGGAAAAACAAAAATTCACAGGTGCACAGCGTAAATCCAGACATATTTATCGCCCAGGCTCCCATCGTCCTGTGGTCGATTAAGCTCTGAGACTTACAGGGTTAAAGGCTTACAACCTCATTCAAGCTGATTAGTTTTAACTTTTGAGAGAGCAGGGCCTCCCAATGGGAGATGTGGGTTTGAGTAATATTCCAGCCAGGGCACATATTGAAGTTGAAAGTTGACACTGCATTTTCAACTTAAAGAAGTAAATGCATTTGATTCTACAAGTGGCAGTGGAAATGGCTTTCTATAAGGTAGTTATTACAGCGTATGTGCACAAAAAACACTGCAGAAAATTGATGATTAATGGCACTTCAATGAAAGCGGGTTAAGTCTGATTACTCTAAGGCTGTAGTGTTTGCTAAACCTGCCACCACCTTGCACTCCTGAACTGACAAAGTCAATTCAGAAGTAATCTCTAAAAAGTGTTTCCATAGTGCACCACACAATACATCTTGGCCCTGGCCAGACTAATGCGTTTTCATTTTAATATAGCATAGAAATGATCTCGATCCACCCTTGTGCAATCATAACTTCAAATGAGCAGCCTGATAAGCGTAGTATACATTGTTTGGGGAAAATTAATCACAGAAGACAGTCAGGTTCCGTCCACACTATTTCATCATTGAGACAATTAAAGCAAAGACTTCCTCTGGTGTTTTCAAAAGTTTATTTGATTCTATAACACCATATGCTTAGGAAAAATGCTGTAAAACATATTTGTGTGGACCTTGAATCTATGGCATTTTGCAGTTTAAATACAAGTTTCCTGACTGAAACCGAGCTTTATCATCAGCACATATTTTTCTAAACTGATCTGCCTATTTCCTAGTTACTGTTCATTCCTTGACTTCCCATCAGCCCTGTACTCCCCACCATTCGCCTCCCACATTGCGAGAAAAACAAACCAAAGGTGACAGGAAAGCACGGGTTCCTTTTAATTTGTGGCCAATTGTTTTGTCCACTTTCCCAGACCGTGCCCTCCAATCAATCCAGTCATCTGTGTAAGGCCCAGGACAAAGCCAGAGCTGTGTTGCCATGGCGAGGGATTGTTTGCATCCAGTCATGCTGCTAGCCATGTGGGTGCACAACGCACACACAGTGCAGCATGCTCTTTTGTCTGTGCACCCCTTGTTTAAGCAGACCCCCTCTCCTTCCTGCCACAACCTCCTGGTACTCCACTCTACTCTAAACATTGTGCTGTTGTTGCATCATCAGCTGTTGTTTGGAGTTTTGCAAGCAGGCTCCACTCAGACACAACAGTACAAATTAGAAAAGAGACTAGACTTTCAGCATGCAAAACTAATCAAAGCAATGCCTCTGGAAAAAGACAACATTCCTGATTCCCATCCTCAGAATATCCTCCTATCTTACAAATAAGAGGTAGTAATTGCTAGACAGTGTCTCCTCCCTGACTCTGCCTTCCTGTGGCATCCTGAGAATGAAACTTTAAGGGAGGCTCACCAAGTCACAACTAAGATTAGCTCAGTGGTTATAGACAGTGCACTGCTCTTCATGTCTGAATCCAAATAGCTCCTTCAAATTTATTCTGAAAGTAAAAGTTTATGCTTTATACAAGGCCACATTTCCATAAGAACCAGTGTTGCTTCATCATAAAAGAAAAGAGATACACTTTTGATGAAATAAGTATATTATTCAGTCTTTATTCAAAACAGTGTCTAATCCCCTTTTATTTAATGAGAAACAAGAACATAGCATGTAGTTTTTAACAATGGGAGGCAAAAACTGGCAACAAAGCTACAGTTGCCACTTTCATTAGCATAGTAAGTTATGTTTTGTTGTCAGTGGTTTATTTTATATTTTTTTTATATATATATATATAAACATATATACAGTTGAACTCATAAGTTTACATGCTCTGGCAGATAATGATTTGACAAAAACATTTATTTCACTCATAGTTAGTGGTTGGGTGAAGCTATTTATTGTAAAACAATTGTGTTTACTCCTTTTAAATCACAATCACAACTGAAGTATGAGGTGTTCAGTTCTCAGACACATGGCCAAAGTAAGAAAGGCTGAAACCCGACCACCTCTGAACAAGACAAATAAGTTGAAACGTCAAGGATGAAAAAATATCTAAAGACAGAAAGGTTTTGTGGACTAATGAGATGAGAGTGACTCTTGACGGACCAGATGGATGGGCTCGTGGTTGGTTCAGTAACAAACACAGAGCTCCACTTCGGCTCAGACGCAAGGTGGAGGTGGGGTACTGGTATGGGCAGGTGTTATTAAAGATGAGCTAGATGGACCTTTCTGGGTCGAAAATGGACTCAAAATCAACTCTCAGACCTACTGCCAATTTTTTGGAAGACACTTTCTTCAAGCAGTGGTACAGGAAAAAGTCTGCATCTTTCAAGAAGACTTGGATTTTTATGCAAGACAACGCTCCATCACATGCATCAAAGTTCTCCACTGCCTGACTTAAACCCTATTGAGAACTTTTTGGCACTTCTTAAGCAGGACATTTACAGTGAAGATAAACAGTACACCTCTGAACAGTGTCTAGGAGGCTGTGGTTGGAGCAGCACAAAACGTTGATTCTGACCAGATCAAGAAACTGACTGACTCAGTGAATGAAGGCTTGTGACTGTTATCCGAAAAGAAGGGTGGCTATATTGGTCACTGTTTTTTTTTTTTTTTTTTTTTTTAAATTTCATAATTGTTAATTTGTAAATTTTGAGTTTGTTTATTATTCTCACCTTAACACATGAAAATAAACAAGTGAGATGTGAAAATCTGTTTTTCATTTAGTTGCATAATAATGGTGGTCATGTATTTAGATATTCTCTTAAGAAAACTTAAATGTTCAGTTTGAGGGTTTGTTAACATTTTGAATTGACCAAGAGCACTGTAGTTGTACAATAACAAAATTAATCCTCACAAATACAACTTGCCTAATAATTGTGCACACAGTGTACTGTGTATTTCCACCTTTAACATCAATGACAATATCTTTTGTGGTAGTTGTGGATGAGGCCTTTTCTTTTCTCAGATGGTAAAGCTGCCCATTCTTCTTGGCAAAAAGCCTCCAGTTCCTGTAAATTCTTGGCCTGTCTGGTATGAACTGCAGGTTTGAGATCTCCCCAGAGTGGTTCAATGATATTGAGGTCAGGAGACTGAGATGGCCAGTCCAGAACTTGCCATTAATTTTGACTGTCTTTGTAGCTCACACATCCCCAAATTATCAGATCCACCTCCATGTTTCACAGTTGGAATGGTGTACCTTTCATCATAGGCCTTGTTGACTCCTCTCTAAATGTAACATTTATGGTTGCATCCCAAACAATTTTCCTGGCAGTGTGGCTAAAATTATTTTTGGTCTACTTGACCGTGGTTTAGTTTCTACAAAATCCCTTAATTTGAACACTGCTGATTGACATTCTAAATTCCTGGGATATATTTTTTAAATCCCTTTCCTGTTTAATACAGTTCAGTTACCTTTTCCCGCAGATCTTTTGACAATTCTTTTGCTTCCCCCATGATTCAGAATTCAGAAATGTCAGTGCAGCACTAGATGAGAGATGCAAGCGCTGTCTTTCAAGAGCCCAGAAACTCACTGACCCTTTATACACACAAACTGATTACAAGCAAACAGATTAATGGTTACCTTTAGTAGCCATACAAACTTGTTTGTGTCAACTTGTGTGCATGTTATCAGGCCAAAATCACCAGGGTATGTGAACTTTTGATCAGGGTCATTTGGATAGTTTCTATTGTCATTATCATTTAAAAAGAGTAAACACAGTTGTCCGACAATTAACGGCTTCACCCAACCACAATGAGTGAATTTTTTTTTGTGTTATTATTCATATTCTTTGAAAAATGGCCAAACAATCCTAAATTCTGCACGGGTAAGTAAACTTATAACTTATATAACAAATTATGGATTGATTGCAAGAAAGCCTACGACTCAATGCCACACACATGGATTGTGGAATGCTTAGAGATATAACATCAACAGGGCATTCATTACAATCTTGATGAGGAAAACCACCCATGAGACCAATTGCAAGCCAGGCAACAAGTGTCCATCAAATGTGGCTTATACCAAGGAGATGCTCTGTCCCCACTGCTGTTCTGCATAGGTCTGAACCCCTCCGCCAAATAATCATGGCTATGGATACCGACTTAGGAATGGGGCCACCATCAGTCACCTCCTCTACATGGATGACATCAAGCTATATGCTAAGAGAGAGCGGGACATTGACTCACTGATCCACACCACCAGGATCTACAGCTCTGACACTGGGATGTCATTCGGGCTTGAGAAGTGTAGTCGAATGGTGACAAAGCGAGGGAAGGTAGTCCACACAGAAGGGGTCTCACTACCAGAAGGAACAATAGCAGACATTGAGGATGGTTACAAGTTCCTTGGAATACCACAGGCAAATGGCAACATTGAAGAGGTAACAAGGGAAACAGCCACTGCTAAATACCTCCAACGAGTAAAGCAAGTCCTAAGAAGGTCAGCTCAATGGCAAAAACAAGGCACGGGCAATAAACAGCTACGCCCTGCCAGTGATCAGATACCCTGCGGGAATAATATGGTGGCCAAGGGAAGAGATACAGACCACAGATGTTAAGACACGAAAGCTCCTCACCATGCATGGAGGGTTCCATCCCAAATCCAGCACCCTGAGACTGTACGCTACCCACAAGGAAGGCGGCCATGGACTAGTGAGTGTGAAAGCCACTATCAGGATGAAACATCCAAGATCCACAAGTACATCAAAGATAAGGCCCCAACAGATGACATGTTTAGTGAATGTCTCAGGCAATGGGGAACAGCAGAAGAGGAACTAGAGAAGGGACCATCATGGGAGGACAAACCCCTACATGGGATGTACCACCGGAACATAACTGAAGTGGCTGATATCAAGAAATCCTACCAATGGCAAGAATGGGCCAGACTGAAGGACAGCCCAGAGGCACTCATCATGGCTGCACAGGAACAGGCCCTGAGCACCAGAGCAATAGAGGCCCAGATCTTCTACACCAGACCCAAGGTGTAGGTTGTGCCAACAGGCCCCTGAGACAATCCAACACTTAACTGCAGGGTGTAAGATGCTGGCAGGGAAAGCATACATGGAACGCCATAACCAAGTGGCTGGCAT
The DNA here is from genome assembly GCA_024349245.1 of Neodontobutis hainanensis. Classification (NCBI taxonomy): domain Eukaryota; kingdom Metazoa; phylum Chordata; class Actinopteri; order Gobiiformes; family Odontobutidae; genus Neodontobutis; species Neodontobutis hainanensis. The sequence continues at coordinate 1,945,049 of JALDNG010000056.1, forward strand.
AGTGTACAGGAACATCTGCATGGAGTACGGACTGGAAACCCCGAGGTCAAAGTGGGAAACACCTCCAAATAGAATGTCCGAGCCAAGATCCTGTGGGACTTCCAGATTCAGACTGACAGAATGGTGGTGGACCAACAACAGAGGAAAGCCGTTGTGGTTGATGTGGCAATACCAAGTGATTGCAACATTAGAAAAAAGGAACATGGGAACTAGAGAAATACCAAGGGCTCAGAGAAGAGCTGGAAAAGACTTTGAAGGTGAAGGCGACAGTGGTGCCCGTGGTCTGTTGGAGCACTCGGGACAGTGACCCCCAAACAACTTTCCAGGCCTCTGGTAGAGGACCCGAGCTCTAAAACTCATCCTTCGAGCTTGGGTCCTCTACCAGAGGCCTGGGAGCTTGAGGGTTCTGTGCAGTATCTTTATAAACCGAGAATATACCAAGATAGCAAAAGTTTATTCCCTCAACTTCAAAAACTTTTATATTAATTGTCTTTGTAATACTTTTTTTTTAACTAACCAGTGTTTTACCACACTTTATTTCTTCATCTGAAATATTACAAACATTAACTCCTTAGACAGACTTCTCTGTTTATCTTTATTAGACTTTTCTTTTATGTAATCTTATAATATAGGACAGAAACACTGGTGACTTTGAACCACAGTCTGGATGACTGGGGCTTTTTATGTGCCATTTCCTTTCCGTCTTTCTGTTGATGTGTCTCTTTAGGGAGTCCCAGCTTCAAGTCAATGTACAAAGACATGTTTATTTGCAACCCACAATTATGACTGTGAGAAAGTGGTTGATCTGTGATGAGTTCCTGTCTACTTAACAACAAATCCAACCTAATGACAAAATACACTTTTCCCAGATATATATAGTGTACAAGAGAGCTCAGTGACCCAGTCAGATGCTAAATATAGATTTATACATTGAGAATGAACCTGCCCAGAAATAGAAGCGCATATGTGGCAGCGTCCTAATTGCTACATGCTCGCCCGCCATGTAGCCTGAATGGTTTATTTATTCACTGTGGCACTGGGAGCATCAAAGTAGCTGTAATTTAGATCAAAGATGAAAAGCAAAGAGAAAATTTAAATGTAATGATGAAATGTGGAATAATATCTGCGTGTATCAGGAAAGAGACTGAGGTGATATTCAAAGTTACAAGCCAGGGAATAAAATGTCTGCAATTTCCAGAGACACCTAGACTTTTATTGGTATTGTCGGAGTTGTAAATGGTTTTGTTTGTCCACTCTGCATATTGGATAACATGTTAAGCTTTCCAAGTGGAGCATCTAAACTGTTACAGTATTAAAACAAAAAAATAGCTTGCAGAAACTAGTACTTATGCACAGAGTTGCTAAAAATATGTGAACATCTGCTCAAGCACAGCTGCCTGCTCCTGCGGTACAGACTTTGCACTGCGACTGATACATGTAAACACCTGCTGGCATATGGTAATAGTTGTATCAAGAGGCCAGACTCAACATGTTATTCACAGTGAACGAGGGAAGATAAATGTCCAAGAAAGATGTGAAGGGAGTCAAATTATGTGGCATTTCTTTTAACTTGTGCATTGACTGGCCCATTTACAGCTGCAGCATATAACCATCTGCTATATTTACAGGTTTATGAAGTACCACAGATAAGCAAATGACTCCAGTCTGGCTTTGCACACATGTGCTTATAACAGCGGAGTGTGGATAATATGTACTTGTCTACAAAACCCGGGAAGGATAGATGAGTTTTACAAGGGTGTGTCAAGTAGTGCTCCGATCTCCATGAAACCACAGTGTGATCTAGTGTCCGGCGTCATTCAACAAACATTTCATTACAACATTTCAACAACAGATGTGAAAATTAAAGGCACCATCACATCATCGGTTTGAGTCTGTTATACAAGCATGTTGTGTAACTCCTTTTAGACAACCCTCCACTTGCAGGTTAGAAAGTAACTAATCAGGAAATACCACATAAATCTAAAGTATCCTTCTTTATGCAACATGCATCCCAGACTTATTAGAATGATCTGGCATAATATCTAAAACACTAAAGCTCACATTTTGTAACACAACAGAATTTTACAATTAAAAAAGTATAAATGAACGGAATAGCGGTCATTCTGACAACCAATAGTCGTCCAACCCTGAATGTGTCCCGAAGTTTTTATTACGTTTGATGGAATCTGTTTTTATATGTGTCTATTAAATCCTGAAAGAATCTCTGTGAGGAGTATCTTAAATTAAACTAGGAAAGTTGTAAGCCTTTTATTTACACTTTTGTGTTTTTTTGTATTTGCTTTGTAGTTTTCATTTGACCACCACACCTCCCCTCTGTCCCACTGTGCTGTATTCATTCTGGAGGACTAATTTACTGGGCCGTAACAAGCATCTGTGATCACATGCATCCTGCAGGATCTGTCTACAGTTACAAATCACCCAGCGTCCCACCGAATGCTAAACCTTCTCCCTCACCAGATGCCTTGAGTGCAGTACGCTGTGGAATCTAATGTGGTCTCTTTAGAAAAAGGCCTAGAGGGGGCCGCTAGTTAAACTGCAACAGCTGTGATGAAGATGGAAGGCACCTAAATTGATAAGGGGGCCCTTGAGCAATATGGGCTAGTCAAGGATCAGAGAAGAGCTGATGGCACAGTGAGGAGGAAGCCAGGCTTCTGCCCTGTAGGGCTGTGGGAGTCTGGGCATTAGACACCTGCTTGCTCTCTGCTCGCAAATTCTCTGATGTGCACTGTTGCGTTGGCTTGCCGTTGTGGTCTTGCCAGCTTTGTAATGACTGCCTCGCTGCTGAGGCACTTGTGTCAGCACTTTGGAAAGGCTCTTGTTCTAAGCACACACCACTGTAAGCTTTCCCACACTGACACCACACCAGCAAATAAAAAATGTATTGGATGGCCATGTTAACGGTTACAGTCACTGCACAATAACTGTGATCTAAAATCCATTTGTAAGCAGCATTACAGGCAACAATAAACATGCACTGTACAATGTACGTTGTTGTGTGTTGAAGGTGTGCACTACTGACTGAAGAAGGCAGGTTTTCTGGTATTACAAGGCACACGGTTGTAAACATAATATAGAGGATAATTTTGTCATGTACTGTTGTTGGCTTGAATTAGGTTGAGATATTCTCTTATCCTAAATAGTTTTTATTACAAACTGTATTAATGGGATATTGAAGCAAGTTAAAAGAATATTAATTCACTGGAACTAATGTAAAAGTTTAATTGTGTCAAATGCTTTTTTTTTTTTCATTTTTATGCTGATGACACAGTTATTTATTGTTCCTCTCCTTCAGTGGAACAAGCCTTTGAGTTCTTGCAGTCTGCATTTGATGCTGATCAGTCGCATCTAAATCAGCTGAGGCTTGTATTAAATGCAGACAAATCTAAAGTTATGGTTTTCTGAAATGGAAAACGGCTACCCTCGCAACTCCCTAAAATAATAACAGCAAAATCCAAATGGTCTCTTCTTATAAGTATTTAGGCTTTGTTATTGATGAAAATCTGTCCTTCAAGCAACATATTGAGCGTCTTGTACGTAAACTGAAGCTAAAGCTCAGTTTTCTTTTCAGAAACAAATCCTGTTTCTGTTTGTACCAGGAAACGTTTCATTTCTGCAACTTTTTTACCTTTATTGGATTACGGCAATCTCCTTTTTATGAATGCATCTGATCGTCTTTTAAAAAAGCTGGACATGTTAATTATTGTGCTTTACATTTTATGACTGGTTGTGGAAATCGTGTTCACAATTGTACATTGTATGCTACAGCTGAGTTTCCGTCCCTGTATGTGTGTAATGAACTGCAAAAAGACTTAAATCTATCCAAACTTGTGACTTTGGGAGAATTTAAATCTATTCTAAAGAAGCGTGAACTCAATGAGCTTGGAAAATGTAACTGTTTTTAAACTTGTACACATTGACTGTAAATATCTTTTGTTTTGTTGATGTCATGTATGTTTTATTTAAATTGTATGTAAATGCTGTTGTCTTGGCCAGGTCACTCTTGAAAAAGAGATTTTTAATCTCAATGAGTTTTTTATCTGGTTAAATAAAGGTTAAAAAAAGAATTTAAAAAATAATAATTAATCATAGTATAGGCAATGTCTGTGTTCTTAGGCAAAGACAGTATGTTATAACTTAACAAATAATGCTGTGCCTGCAGTGGCTAAAACCAGTGCTATGGGCTGATAAAAAAAGTAATAATTAAATGTAATTTGGGTTTAGATACTTATTAAATGATAGCTAAACCATGTATTTTTTGTAAATGTAAAACATTAAAGTTTGTTTTTATGTTATTTTAATTTTATTTTTTTAAGTATATGAGATGTGTGGTGTTTTGTTAGGTGCCTTGGGTTTCCTGAAAGATGCTTTATAAATTCAAGACATTATTCTATTTTTTTTTCTTCTCTGCTCAGCTCAGGCAGGAGCTCAGACAATCAGTCAGACAAGGCTGATCTGGAAGTCATAAAGTTGAACATAGTTTAAAGCAGTGACTATTGTTATTGTTTTCTCTTTCAGGATGGACACTAAAACACTGACACTGGACGGTGGTGTAGAAGAATGAGGGCGTCTGGATGAAGGCCATGGAGCTCAAAGTTTGGGTGGATGGGGTGCAACGCATCGTCTGTGGGGTCACCGAGTTCACCACATGTCAGGAAGTGGTCATTGCTTTGGCCCAAGCCATAGGTGAGCTTGGGAGAGTGATAATTTCATTTTACCAGGTTTTAGAACCAACTAATAACAAAAAATGTAGCATATATTCTTTTGGAGGGTTACATTACCACGCATAAATACTCTTAAAGCAAAGTAGAAACATATCAAAGAGCACCAACCACAAAAAAACTATTTTAAAAATGAAACCTTTTCTGTGGTAAAAATAAAAACATCTATCCAAAGTGTGATTTTGTCCTACATAAATCCCCACAGGGAGATTTCGGCTGTATGGGTTGTGTCCAATATTGGCTATGCAGCCTGTCAGAAGCACTACTCATGATAAATTGCAGTAAAATAAAAAGTGATTTGAGGACACAGAGATTTTCACTAGAACTGTGCTGCGTAAAATGAGATGAGTCATGCTGCAGACTTTGCTTTATTGACATGTGTTATTGTAGAGAAAGAAGCTGACACTCAGGCTTTGTTAATCACTGCATGGGTTTTATCATGCATATTGTATAGTCTCTGTACGTTCAAAAAATATTCATTTAAAATGTTTTTTTTGTTTTGTGCTTTCCTTCAATAGGTTAGATCTTTAATTCGTTATATAGACGGTTTAAAATGCTGTATATGTATTGCTGAAAATATGTCCCCAAATTGTATAAGCACTTTGAGTTACCCAGTGTATGAATTGTTCTATATAAATAAAATATAGGTGACCTTTATCTAGCCAGTATACCTCATTAAACCACTTTACAAAATACAAAACTTCTAAAAGTAGTGCTTCTGAGAGCTGAGCTGGCTGTAAAATGGATGTACTGGCAAATCCTGACCAGCCGTGACAAATAGATTTCCCATAATTCCCTCAACGTCTCTAATAGTAAACTGCAGCAGGAGTTATAGCGTCCACTGTCCATTGTGTCGCCCCTGCCTTTTGTCGTGCCCAGGCCATTTTGATGTGAATGGTCGTAGTGATGAATGTCCCTCTTTTACAGGGACCCACTGTGTAAGAAAGGGTGGTTTGAGGAGTGTTTTTTCTCTTATCTACATGTGCACAGGCAAAAATACACATCTACTTACTCACACAGAGCCATGAACTGCTGAACCCTAGCCTGTTCTACCAAACACAATCAGTATTTGTTGGGTTGAATTTTCCCACTGTTAAGTCCTTATACTAAGCACATTCAAAAAAAAAAGCGTGGGAGAGTTGAGAAGGATTTTAACAGCATGTTCAGTATGACTCACTTTGAAGTCAGACGTGCAAAGGTGTGAGGGTTTTAATGTTTTTATAGTAATAATGCAGCAATTCTTTTAAGTGGAATCAAAGACCTTTAAACTGTGGGTGAAATACTGTGATACATTCCAAATTTCCCTCTCATTTAAAGAACACTTCACTTCTCTACTCATTATAATGACTCAGTGGCGCTAAGCTGATATTTCAGGCACTCATCATCATCATTAGCCATGACTGACAACTGTGGAATAATTTACTGTGTCTTAGTCATATATCAATGTAATCTGTCTGAGTAGACTTTCGTGGTGGGATACTTTGAGCCCAAGTGATGAAATCCTTTTCAATAGATTCTTCCATTCATTGATATTTATGCATTGTAGCGGTTAGAGCCTCTTCCAGCTGCTCTTGGTCTGAGGTGCGGTAGACCTTGGATAATCACAATCTATGTGCTAACATTTATAGACATATACTGACAGGCAACATTCTGACTCACATTTATTCCCTAAGACCAGTCAGTTATTCACCTACTGTGTACATGCATGACTTTGGAAGGTGGGAAGAAACCCCGTGAATGAAATGCACACTTCACACCACTTTGCGAATGTGCACCAGATAGGCTTCCCCGTAATATTTATGTAGCATTGAAAATAGAGACATGTTATACTGTATAAAGCAGCAGTGAACTGTGACTGTACTGTCACACAGCTTAGTACTGCTATTCTTCATTCTTTTTGGTAAATTACCATCATCATAGCTGTTACTTATATAAAAGCAACAGTCTGCTTTTGTAGATTGTGCAGTCCACCTGTTCAGACTCCACTGTCAAGACTTATACAAGAATACCAGTTTCTGGTGTAATAATACGTAAGAATATAAAAAAATAAATTCATCATGTATTAATCGGTTTCACTTTAGAAACCTTTTCTTGAATAAGTCCTGGATGACTTAGAACCACAGACATGTTGTACTAACACTAAAATGGATATAGCTTTAACGTTTTTAGGTGGATAAAATATTAGCATGGTTGCACATTATTGTTGGTGCTGTCCAATCCAAACCATTCTCCCTCAGGTTCATTAGATCTGTGACACTTTACTAATGGCTCTACACAATATAGGTCCTACACCCTTTCTTGACCTTTAAAGCATTTTTCTACATTTATGGATTCAGTTCTATTTAATAAAGTTTAAGTTTATGGATGCACTATTGTAGTTATGTTTATATGTAAAAAAAAGTTGGTAGCAAGATTAATTACAATGTACAAAAAGGTTTATAGCTGTAAAAGGTCATAAAACACATATAGGAACTTTTTTCATATCTATGCTTTATTGTCATCCTAGGACGCACTGGTCGCTACACTTTGATAGAGAAATGGCGGGACACGGAGCGCCACCTGGCTCCTTATGAAAACCCTGTGGTTTCCCTCAACAAGTGGGGTCAGTACGCCAGTGATGTCCAGCTCATCCTTCAAAGAACCGGCCCGTCCATCAGCGAGCGGCCCATCTCTGACAGCCAGACTCGTATCCCAGAGCGAGGCTTCTACCGACAGAGCCTCCCGCCTCTAGCTAAACTCCGCCCCACAGCCGCAGACCGCTCGCTAAAACGCAGGGAGCCTAAACGCAAGTCTCTGACCTTCAGTGGAGGGGCCAAAGGACTACGGGACATATTTGGGAGAAGCAAAGATTCAGAAGGTACATACTTTTATTTGTTCACTAAAGCAACAGTATAAAACAGAACTACTACGTCAAACTGATGTATTGGTTTGTACTTTCAGGTGAGAAGTTTCCCTTGCACACCTCAACTTCTGATTTGTAATGTACTAATTTAATCAGCCAATAACCCCACACTTGTCCTTGGTTGCAGCCAAGCAGACACAGCATCGGGGTGTGAATCTAAACCTGAGCAGAGTGGTTGGAGGCAGTGGGGTGACGTCAGCCCCAGCCAGTCCGTCCAGAGACCTGAGCCGCCTGGTGCAGCTGCAGAGAGACAAGCTGCAGGCCCTGGAGAGCCGTCTACTGGGCTGCGAGGTGGAGCTGCGGGACTGGGAGGAGGCTACTGGCGATGGCAGCCAAGTGAGTCCACACTCAGCTGCCAGTAGAAGTGCTCTAATAGTTTAGTGCACATTCAGTTGGATTTAAGGATTCATTAAAAATACTAAAAGTCAAACTATCTATAACAAAAACGTTTTGTTTCTAGTGACATAATACGTTTTTCACAGGAGGCTTTCATATTATACATAATCTTACTGTACACAACAGTGAGGGAAATAAATTTTAGTTAAAAGGCTGGGTTGATAATAAAAACACTAATACAAAATTCTGAAGAAATACTTATTGTTACTTACTGTTTCAGTCATATGTGTAGAGATTGATGTCAGTCATTTTCCTGTCAGCAGACAGGAAACATGGAGGAGGAGCTGGCACGTTTGGAGCAGCAGGTGAGGAGGAACGATGTGGAGATGGAAGAGGAGGAATTCTGGCAGAATGAGTTTCAGATTGAGCAGGACAACGAACAGCAGCTTCGGCAGCAGTTAGTCGAGCTCCAGGGCCAAGTGCGAGACTGTGAGGCCAAGCTGGCAGAATACTTAACACATATACAGGTGAGCCCAGTGTCTCATGCACACTAGAGTCTGTAAACATCTGCACATTTACATCTCGGACATATCTATGTTCTGTGCTGCTCAGAGCATGGAGACAAAGCTGGAGCAGGAAAGACAGCAGCACGAGGCAGAGCTCAACCAAAAGGTCAACGAGGAAGAGGTACCGAAAACATATTACGCCAGGGAAATATAACAAACAGTGTCATCACAATGCGTAGACTTGAAGATCTTCTAAATTGATTTTATTTCCTTTGACACAGTCTAGAAATCGTGTGCCAAGCTTTGTGTTCACTACATACTGAATTATTTATTTATTTCCAATCAGTTCAAATTAATAATTGGCCAACGATTTACAGTAATTTGAAGTTTATAAATCTCAAACCTTCACTTTCAGAGCCAGAAATACCACTTCATCTGTGGATAATCCTCTTATCCTTGAAAACTTGAAACATGATGATTTGTGCTGATTTTCTTCCTCAATTTTTTTCAGGTCCAAGCCCAGCTGGAGAAAGTACGGGCCAAGCTGGAAGTGCAGAGCCAACACACTGCACGACTGGAGAGCAGCTGCAGGGCACTGGAGCGCTCACTCGGCCAATCCAGCAAGAGATTACAGGTCAGAAAATACTTGAGTATTTTATTTTGTTTATACCACTATGCCCTCAACTACCTTAAAGGACTTTTAAGTTTCCTCTTGCTGTTTGGCTTAAAACTTCTGGCTCTAATAGACTTAGAAATGAGAAAGTGCTGAAAAAGTTGGTTGAAGTTTGCTGCTTGTCTAACACAGGTGGGAGCATAGAAATCTAAGCTCATTAAGTGGTGGCCAGTGAAGCGAGCTTTAATCTCTGGCCCGGAGGGATGTGTCTGGATACTTGGCTGCATATATGCATACAGTATGAATTGAAGTACTGAATGTACAGAGTAATAGCGGTCCAGTTGGGTGTGAGGCCCATGAGGTAATGAGAAGGCAAAGGGAGGAAGCATTAGAGCATTCTTTGCCTGAATAAGTACACAATCCTGGTATGCAGTTGCGTAACCATCTGGGACCAAACTCTTCTTCTTTCCCTTTAAATGTTGCGAATGTGACCATGGATTTTAAATGCAATTTAGGCTTTTATTCTTACATTTTGTGTCCTAAACTTGAGGTTTATTCTTGTTTTATCTTTTGAAAAAGTGTCTTACCACTAAATCTGGGTAATTTAATGCATAAATTAAATTACAATTAAATATAAAAAGTATGTAATCAGTGTCTTCTAGATAAAATTTTGATAGTGCTATTTATTGTAAGGTAGTGGTGTGTTTTCTGTCCCAGGAGAAGGAGCAGGAGCTGGAGCAGCTGACTAAAGAGCTGCGACAGGTTAACTTGCAGCAGTTCATTCAGCAGACTGGTACCAAGGTCACTGTGCTGCCCGCTCAGGCTGCACCAGAGAACTGCAACGGCACGTACACACACACACACACACACACACACACACACACACACACACACACACACACACACACACACACACACACACACACACACACACACACACACATTCATGTATCTACACACTAACACCTTCACTGACTTCCCCCATCACCACCTACATCTGAAAACCAGGCTGGATTTTATAGCCAATCTCATTTCAAGGATATACACTTCAGTGTCTAATTTTGGCTCAAGTTTGTACATAATGCCACCTTGTGGTCGTTTAGAGAATGAATTGTTGTGCTAATACAGCTTAGGTTTGATTACATGGTCTGAATCACAAGCACCACAAGACTGTCACAGTTACCCAAAAGAAAGATCCAGCTTTAATTCCCAAAAGTAAATTCACTTAGTGCTGTCACATATTTATTTTCCTTGTCTCCTACATAAGCACAAATATAGAGTTGGTATTCTTTGTTCTTTTTTACAAAACAATTCTGGCACAAAATAATGTGCCGCATTACTGATGTGAAAAACTCATTTTCCTTCTTTAAAAAAAAAATTCTAGATAGGCATGGTAGATAAACATGAACCATTTTTAAAAGCGACACTGATATTCTTGAAATAAATGTAGTATAATAGGCTTTATCATATTTCCTTTCTCCTGCAGAAGTAGAGTCTGGCTCTCTAAAACGACTCGGCTCCTCTCGGCTCCTACCCAGCGACCTGCGCACTCTTCAAAGCACTGTTTCCTCCAGCCTCAACCCTGAGGGCATCTACGTCTGACCTGAAGCTGTCCAGGACGCAGCCTTAGGCAGCGGTGCAAGATGCGTTTCTAGCACTGTTCTGTGCCAATGAAAAGCCTCTTAATCAACTCCATGAACAGCTCTAATGTTCATAGCAAAGCCAGTGAGAAAAAAACTTTGGAAACACCTCGTGTGGAGAAGAGAATGGACTTGGCCCCATGCAGTGTGGCCGCAAGGAGACATTTCTGCACTGCCGCCATCTTCTCCTCACAAAGACTAAAACTGAAGTCAGTATTCAACCATATACTCTAATAGACAACTTTTTGACTCCTTAAAACCAGCATTCATATATTTGTTTACTGAGCACTTCAGAGATGCTATGGAGCGACCTTTAGTTGGAGAACCGGAAACAAATGAACAGTGTTGATGACAACAATAAAAAATGAGAACTGAGACATGCATATCCAAAAAACATGTGCAATGACCATAGCCATATGTAAATGCCTTACTGGTGTTAAAAACCAGATGTCTATAAATCTAAAACAGGTAGCTAACTATGCGCCATTATCAAATTTTTTGCATCAAGTCAGGTAAATCCACTCAGTCAATGTAACTGATGTCAGTATAACTCAGCACTGGTCCAGCGCTTTTACTTCTTCCATACGAATATGAATTGATTTAAAGAGGAAACGAGTGTGTCTCATATTTCCTGAGTCTTGACACAAATGGGAAAGTCTTTACCTTCCATATTTCACACATAGAAACTGAAGACAAAACACATTTAATGGGCCGAGGTGTAATGGTTTGACATTTTTGGTGAAATAGTCCGGCTGCAGTTTTTTCTGCCTCACAATGTGAAGGAAGCCGTTCATCTTTGTTTCTGCTTCACTGTTGGACACTTTCTCCGAAATGCTTAGAAATGTGAGTAATATGAGTCATGAAAGCGTGGCAAAGCCTTGACTATATTATATACCAAGACTCACCACTGGATGGCAACAGAACATATGAAACTCAGAGTTAACTATGGTAAAGCTGTTTTTTGCATCAGTTCATTCCATGTTTTACCCATGTTTTGTACCAAAGCCTTGTCCATTCGTCCGAAGCCTTTGATATTCACCGTGTTCATGACGCAGTGAACTAACAGGCTGTACTCATCCATGTTCAACAACTTAAAGATGTCTTTTCTGAACCAAAGCTAGTGATAGTTGTAGATGAATGTAATTTCTGTGTATGCAAAACAAACTAGACCATTCAAAGTAGTAGCTTCTAGTTTTCACTGTTTATGTGGCTAGACGTCTTGTGATTGAAGAATAGGTTTAACAAAGAGGACAGTATTTTTTCGAATGGATGCATATCCAATTGAACAAAAACATTGCTTGTCTTGCATTAAGCCTACCCCTTTCTAGTCACAAAAGAGAATGAGTAAAGGAGATTCCCTTCCGTTTGTGTGAGCGGACCGACACAAACTGCATTAGAAGAAGCATTGTGCTGCTGCTGTGAATGTATAATGAGCGAATCCCTCTCTGACGGCTTGACGCTTTGTAGCTCCTTAGTGTTAAGACTAAAAACTAGTGAAATCCATATCTTGGCATACTATTCTTGAAAAAAAAAGTTCACTGACAGATGTGGTTTCCTTCTCCCCTCTTGGTATGCAGTATTGTCGCCATGGCAACAGTTTCAGCGGTGACATGAAGACCGCTAATAGAGGAGTTTAAAAAAAATAATGGCATGCCTTACCGAAGATAAAAAAAATGTAAATAATGTTGACATATCACATGAGACTGTGGAGTATTTTTGAATTCAAGTGTGAAATATGCAGAGTTTCACGCTGCGGTGCTCAAGGCAGCTGCGTGTGCATGTAGCTATACTGTATGTGCGTGTGTGTGTATGTAACACTTCATCTGGCTTTCTTTATTACTTGTTTTTCCCTAGTGACATTTAAACAATATACAGACAAAACAAATGCATATTATTCTGCTTTTTTATTTGTCTTTGGAAAAACAAACAAAAGTCTAAAATATCAGTGTTGAAATGACAATACAATGGGTCCACACATTGGCTATAATTGGTTTGTCTTGTGCCATTAGTGGAGCTTTTTTCTTTTTTTTTTTTTTAAATCCAAGTGCATATCCAAATAAGATGATGATGGACCCATTATGGAAGCAACCATCAAGAGGCAGTGAAGGCTGTGATAGAAATGCAGCAGCCCAGGGATAGCCTGTTTCAAGAGACGCAGCGAGTGAGAGGCCAGACAAAAGTGGGTTCAAAGTAATTACGGATAAATGCTTTTTATGATGTCTCAGTCGTTTGACAAGTTAAATCATGTTTTTACTCCCATTCAGATTGCAGTGACGCTGTACAGTGGGCTGACACGATGCGGTAAAAGCAGCTAAAGTAGTTTTTTGATTTGATCCAAATGGAGAAGAGTGGTTTGTTTCTGTGGTCACTTACATTGTTTACATGATCATTCACTGTTAACATGCCAACTAACACCACATTGATCCAACGCTGAGGTCAAGAAAAATATTTTTTTATTTTTGTTTTCTTTATCAAACAAACATATATTCTATATTGTGTATTTTTGACTTTTTCATTTGGGTCATTTATTTTAGCCACTGTGTACGAAGGACAGTAACAGTCCCTTCTGTGGACAATGTAAAATATCTAAATAAATGACTGAAAGTATATTTAAAACACACAAGAGATCAATAAACTGCATAAAGTGACAGTGATTCTGTTTAATTCATTATTTCTTTAGTTTTCTTTCACTTTAACACCTTAAACACCTGCCTTTTCATATAACTGTGCCCTCTCTTAGAACAATGGCAAATATGGTTCAGGCTTAGGTTCGTAAGGAAGTATGTAGGTAAACCACAAGGGGTCAGTGTTTGATTTTTAGGCTTTAATTGGCAGAAAGTTGCTATTTAAAAAGGATATATGGAGGGGGTTCATGTTAGAAAGTATGGGTCAGATGGCTGGTCTGTTGTGTGATCAAAACAGGAAGTGTGTCCTTCATGGTGCTCATGGCTCAAATACTGATTAGATAGTCACACACTGCACTGCGAATTGTGTTGAGTCAAATTGTAAAATTAGGATGTAGGGAAGCCCAAATGGTAAAAACAGAAGGCTGAAGACAGTGTGTTTGTGTAGCACTGACAGCAGACAGAGCTAAACCTATGTTCACAATGCACCACCATTTATAACTGGTTTCTGGAAATGACTTTGACCTGCATTGTGGCCACACCTCACACACTCTGAGAAGCTATTCTTAACTCATTTTGAAAAGTCTGTTGTCCAAGTCGAGATGAGTTTGGCTGGACAATATGCCACACTGAAGGAGAGATACGCGGGCAACAGGGGCAGAAGCAGATCGTTAGTCCGTTCAAGATAAAGATCGACCAATCCCACAGATGACAGCAGACATGCCAGACAGGAGGGTAGGTCAAAACCATGCACTGATACTCACCTTTTGTTACATCACTCTTGCACAGAAATGTTCATGCTCCTGGTAATTTTAGAAAAAAAGTGTGCCAGATAAGAGATACTGTAGGAAGTGCATAAATGAAAAGTTAGTGTTTTTTTAAATGCAGTCATCCCGTCTCAAGAGAAGCAATAAGTTTATTTTTTGAGGAAAAGCTGCATGCCAAACCATCTGTTGAAAGCAATTGAAGGAAAGATGACCTTCCCTATCTTCAGTGGGGAAAAAACAACTTAATTTTTAATGTTTTTTGAATAGCTGAAAGCTTGAGATGTGCCATTCTTTAGACCCGTACTTCTCAAGTCAAAACACTGTCAAAATCTATTTCTTTGGCCGACAGGTTTCTGCCAACACACCAGTAAAAGTTTCCACAGTCAGTCTTACTTTGGATGAGCACTTTTGAGAAGTTTGAGAACTTTGCTTATCACATTCTTGGACCTACAAGTCATTTGTCTCTTGGTTGCCCCCTGTGTATACCAGTTGTAATAGTTTAAATGGAGCTGAGAGCTGGGTCAGGGGGGCTCTGATTACATCGGTGACCCCCTCACACCAGATCATACTTAAGATTTGGAGCTCTCTACACATCCATCCAACAGGTTGCATTGTCCTCTTTTGCTGTCTTATTTGCCATTTCAACTTGTAGTGAATAGTACATTATACAGTGTGTCTTATTAGGGAATTAAACACTGAGTATGTGACAGCAGCTCTCAGACACCAGCCAAGCCAGCTATTAATATTCTTATTCAGTTATGATGTTTTTTTTTTCAAAACCAGTGAGACTGTTTAAGCAAAGAGTCACATAACTTTGTGGACAATAGATTCAGTACAACTAGAAATGATTTATTTGTTTAAAAAGTATTATTCTGCCAAACCAAAATAAAGTGTCAGTTGTGTCTTTGTAGGACACAGTATGTTGAGTCTGCACCTGTTTGTTGTAACAAATCCACTTCTTTTTGAGCTTTATGGTGTCTTCCTTTATCTTTGGAGTGCTGATTCAATCACCCAGTCGTCCTAGGGCCTGCAATAACATCAGAACAGTTTAGTTTATCTGAAAATATCTGGGCTGCCTTGCTGGGAAAGAGATTTTATTTGAGCGCAGTTTATAAGTGGTTTAAGTGTGATAGGGATGAGTAATAGTCTTACATCTATGACGTATAATTAGTTAACCTTAATTTCTACATTATGATGCAAATGTTGCACCTTAGATAGATTAAACAATTGCGTTTGGAATGAGTTATAGTTGTGTCTGAAGATGGATGAGAATGTGCGTGTGTTAGTGTGTGTGCGTTACTGTGTGTGTGTGTGTGTGTGTGTGTGTGTGTGTGTGTGTGTGTCTGCTCGAGCTATGGCTGCTGCTGTCATTAAATAGCCCCTTGGCCCCGCTCCTGAATTTGTTTATTCTGCACTGGGCATGGGAGTTGGTGGCAAACAGATGGGCATCCATGAATTATGGAAATGACGGGGCTTTGATTAACCACCACACACTCGGCTGGATAAAAGTAGCGCTGCGGTTGCCAACTTGTGTGGCGCACTGGGCCGTGCCGTCACTCACTCAGAGCTGTGATGGACTTGATGCCTTAGGGATGTTGCTTACTGCTGCCATTGCATTAAACAAAACAACAAAGTGGTGTTTTTCTTGATTTAGCTGTTATCGTGGACTAAAGGATTGTAAGAGCCAGTTGGATTTACTGGTTTAGGATATCATTACTTTTTGTAGGAAACCTCTAGTCTAGAAAAACCCACCAGACACAAGGAGGCGATGCAAAATCCACGGGCCCTGTACAAATAAATTAGAAACTGATAGACAGTTTCTTTCTGCTAACCAAGGTTTGCCCCTGCTGTTGTTTTTTGTCAGAGTGACCAAAGCGGAGTAATTGTCACTTTTACTTGTTGAAGAATGATACTCAAAATTAAAGCACAATGTAACCTCACAGGCTTTGCACTCACTAAAAGACTTTTTATCTGGTCAAATATCTGTTCTCACAAAATGGTAGTGTGCCCTGTTTGTCATACAGAGATACATAATTGAGTATATTTGGAATTGGCTGAACCTTTAAGGAGGGGGGAGTCTTACTTTTTTGTATGAGAGACCTATCCAAATGACTTTGAGGCCAGATATTTTAACTCTTTTGAGGCAACATATTTTACGTCAAAAAATATAATCTTGCTTTTAAGATGTTGAGATGTCATGGACCCCTCTTGCTCTACACACACCCTCTGTATACTCCCCCTATTGGCAGTGAATTGAGCTCATTTTTGACTGTCAAAATTACAAATAGCCCCTTTAATGGCCCTATATCTTCTTGTCTTATTTATCTTATTTAAACACAGGCCATGCTGGAGATGAAAACCCATGATATTATTATTCTGCAGCACACTGGAGCACAATTAATCATCTCGATCATGATTGTTTAGTTCTTAAGTAACTTTTATTACAATGAAGAGTCTCTAAAGTGTTTAATCAAAGCTCTGTTTAAAAGTATTTGTTTGGAAGTGCTACCAATTATCTCAGTTTTGGCCCTATCTGCCACCTCCATCCCTCCCTCTTCAGCACTAACAACCACACACACACACACACACACACACACACACACACACACACACATAGATATAGACAAGTGCCATCAGAAGTCCCCCGACACACAACTGTCCCCATCCGTCCACTTTCATAAATGAAGAGAGACAGCCTTATTCCGGAACCAACGCGGAAAAGCAATTAAAAAGGAATTAAGGCTGTGCAGGGAGAAATTGGATATGATACCCAACGCCTATTGTAAATGTCACCGTTATTACTGTGTTGTTGTTTCCCATTCCTTTGGCCGCCTTGGCCATTTCCAGGAGTGACAGCACATAGTCTGCTTGGCTTAATGAAGCCGTCTCCGCGCCCGGCTCGTGGTATGGAAGGTGAAGAGAGCTACTTATTCTCCGCTCATTAAGATCAGTTTGACCGCTGAATAGTAAAAACCCACGCACCTCTTCTGCCTGTCTCTCTCCTTAAGCAAATGTCTGTGAAGCTCATTTAACACCATTGTGCTAAAGCGATGTGAGGGAATGGCCATTCGGCTGTAGATGGCTCTAATTGTGTTTTCCCCCTCACACTGCGAAGGAGTGGTGATTGGCTTTGACATTACCTAATGGGATCCCGGATAAAACAAACAGCCAGGATGCGCTAATGTTACGCTTCCTATTGACATTATTATGGTGCATTAAAAAATTTACACGAGCTAATGTCAGGGGAAACATGGGAACGGGACTATGGTATTAACACCTGCTCCTATCTCAACAACAACAAAATGAGCTGATGACAATGTGTTCAATCAGCAGCTACAAGTCAAACACAAACATTTAAACACTCATCAAATGGCCATAAATATATTTGTTTAATCCTGCTATTTATGGAATACTTTAATGACTGTTAAATTAAGTAAGTCTAATAATTAACCATTGAAACCAACAGAAGAGCTTTGAATCCATAATCTCGCCTGGTTCTCCTGGGTTAATAACAACGGAGACTTTCTCATTACAATCAGTCATGGATTATTCACTCAAACGGATATCGGCCTGGAAATAGGACTTTGGCGACAAGCAATTTCAATTTCCAGTTTAAGCTGTCAGTGGAAAACATAAGACGTGATTGCGATAGGAAAGGAATTACTGCAAGATTTGTTACATCCAAGGTGAGTATGGCTGGCTGTACCTGTAATGTGCAAATGTCCTGTTTTATCACTCTTTAATTCCCCCACAAGACATATACTCCCCAGTCGCTCCCTGGGCTTAAATGATTTGCCATTCCTCCAGCATCCTGCTAGATTTAGATTTCTAAAATATCCTGAGAGAGCTTTTTCCGCCTTGTGCTTCAAATTCATGCAGACTTTCAGTGGGTTCAGCTACAGTCTGATGCTGCTGGCCACTGAGCAGCTCCACTGGAGCAGCCCAGGCTTTAAATGGATTCTTAAATGCACCACAGAGCTGTTTGTTGAGGGGGCTCACTCTGTTGCTCATTCATTTTCCACACATTGACATCGCCACAGTGCAACGTGCAATCTCACATTGGAAATTCAAGTGAGAATGAGTCATGATGATGATAACTCTGACTAGTCCATTAAAGCACTGCCTATGTGTGTGTGCTTGAGTATCCATATGCAGGTTTCTTGGCTGCCTTTGTTCTCACACTCCTGCCTTACAGTCTGTCTGGTGTATTCCTCTTCATGCTGCCGTATAATGGAAGTGGGTGACAGCCACATCTGAAGTCAAGAGATGAAAGACATCATTTACAAGTAGGTGTCTGTGCTCTTTCTGTGTGTCTAGCTCACACACACACACACATCATGAAGTGTGCCAGCAAAATTTGGAATTTCATTTACGAAAGTTTGCTGCTGAGCGATTGCACTAAATATGCAAAGCACATGTTCAGTTTTGTCCTGACATGCTTTTATTAAATAGGTTATTGGTGATGCTAAAATTTAAAGCTACAGTGGGAAGATTCAAGAAATAAATAACACTTTGGCAAATCTCCTTAAACTACATTTTCTCAATAGTAAAAACTTATAGTAACATAAAACATGTAAACAATAATAATATATATATTTTTAATATATATTTTTTTCCATTTTATCTCCTCACTAAAACTTGTTTTAGTTTTTTATTATGAGTTAGACATTTGTGGTGGATATTACAGTTATATGGCTCATTCATTGAGCATACACACAATCATGAAAATGAGCCCATTGTAATCCCCAAATAAAGCCAAGCAATTGCCCTGCCATGGCTATGTCCAATCTAAACCTGTTTTGCATGGAATTATTCCCATGGAAAACTGAAGCTTAAAATGCTATTAGAAAATCCACCATTATGAGTCAATTACTTACTTATGCTTTTTTTCCCCTCTATCCATGATGCACAAGGCTTAACAGAAACCTACATTTCTCTTCAAACATTTTACAATTTCCCAACATTGAACATATAGTGGCTACTTTTCAAAAGGGGTTATTACTTGCTTCAGAATAGACTTCTCAGAAGGCCAAGTATGACGTGTAATATCCTATACTTTGTACTGCTTTTTAAAATTATGATTAATGGCTGCTGAAAAGGCTAAATGCATTGAATGGACTTCCAAGAAAAAATAAACATATTTTCAGTGTGTGACTGTTGCTGTAATAGCTTACATTGACTCAAACTTCACCTGACCATTTACCTTCTTTAGTTTCTTTGTTTCATCTGCGTAAAATCTTGAAAATGCTATTCTTTGCCCAATTACGGCAAACATAACCTGCCAAGTGTGATTGTGTTGCTGTAATCTGCGGTGTTCCTTCTCGCTGCAGCCTTCTGTACCCTGTGGCGTGCACCAGCAGCGCGAGGGGTGAGAGGAAACCTGCTCCGGTGTCAAACCTGTGCACCTTGCCTTCATGCCCTTGAGCGGTAATTGGTTGAATCCCTCTAGAATCTGACTTCAGGACACAGAAATCCACGGCTCCCCAATCAGCCAGCTGTCAGTCATCCTGCCAACTAAACTAAAGCCGGGGATAACTAACAGGCTGAGATTGGAATTTAGAGTTAGAGAGACATAAATCTTCCCGACAAGTTTGTGCTTGGCCAGGTAGTAGTTTTATAAGCAGGGCTACCACCGAATTGGATAATAGTGAGGATGCCAACATCGTGGTTAGGGGAAAGCCACAATCCAATTTGGCTGTCATAGAAAGACAGAAAAGGGGATATGTGGTTTCCTTTTTCCAAATATGTACAAGTGACAAAGTCTACACTAAAGCCTAGTCATAAAAATATTTCATATGCAACCAACTTTCTGAAAATAATGTAGTTATTTATCTGCACACCCACGGATACTTTCGGATAATAGCATTTACGATATGAAAATAATATAACTGCATTTGACATGACTTGAAATATTGTCTTTCCTCCATTTGTCTTACTTTACATCAGCAGGAGGTAGACTGAGCAGTGGAGCATATCCATCCCTATCCCTTTAACCCTCATTCATATAGAACAGGATGTGTACATCTGATTGTTGTTCAGACTACAGCAGGTAAGTCAATCGATACATAAATAAAAATAACATAAGTGACATTTTTGTTTTTGATATCTCTAAGCTTCAGAGGCTTTGTTTATCTTCACACGGTCCCATTTTGTTAGAGACATTTGGTTTTGGCTTGACTCAGACTATATATTATTAATGCGTTAGGTCAGGAACTGCGTGTATTTTTATCTTGCCTTGCAATGGCATTTTACCTTTTACATAAGTTTAATGTGTATGCTAATTCAGGCACATCTCAGATTAACATTCTTGGTTCAGGGAGCACCCGCCCCAAAACAATCTGGATCCTTCATGTGGTGTTATTTGTTGTCCTAAGCATCCAGTGATTTTTAGCATGTACCCTGTTGCTCAAAATGCTTAAACATTTATATAGACTAGACTTAATAGCGCCTTGGCTGAATAAGAATGTACTGTTGAGTTATTTTTTACAATATTTGGCCATTTCATATGTTTACTTTTTTAAACAACCAGATTAAATATGAATACTAACATAGATTGCTATTGCACGTTTATATTCAGTGTGCATGTGGTTTCCATTAAAGTAACAGCAGCACTGTGCTTCAAAGACATCTAAATTTATTGCATTATCTTGAATCTCTCCATTGTAGATTATATTAGTAGTGTCTTTGGATGGCCACAAACACATGCAATATTAAAGACCTTCCTGCACAATATCTGCTCTGCCTCAGAGAAGCCTAATAAACAGCTCTTTATTTGCTGTGGGAGGTCGAGGTGTGAATTTAACTTGTGTTTTCCTTGAGCACAACAAAAGCGGTAGAGTAGGAAAAGCTACCCCATAGTCGTAAAGTCCCCTTCATCAGATCCTCATAAAGCCCGTGAAGTCACACTGCAGATGTATACTTTTAATCACATCACTAAATCTGCGGTGGGTCTGCGAGCCACTGACCCTGCCGCCTGACCTTCCTGCTGGCAGAGGCACAGCAGTAACACGGCGGCTCAGGATCAATAACAAATTAGAAAGTTCACAAGACGTACTGCCGCTGCTCATTGATCACACAGGAAGGACAGCAGTCAACGGTAATCCCATTTAATGGTGATTAATCTTGAGAAATCATCATCTGTTCTCATGATACCATTCTTTTGCTTTAGTGCTACTTTTACTATAACTGATGACAGAATTAGATCTAAGACTTTACACAACTTGCTGGCTGTGGATCTTGTCATATACAATTCATTATGAACACAAAAAAATATGTTTGTTTTTTTACCTTGTGCCTTACTTGCCCAATAAATTGCTGCCCTTTTTTAAATTTCTCAACGTCTAATTTTTCTCTAATCAATGTTGTTGTTACCCTGTCGTTTCTTATTTGTAACATAATGTACATTTGAATTTGTATATTATACATTTTCACAGTTTCACAATGCAAACCTACTTTAGGACTCAAGGCTGGACTGTTGCTTCTCTATTATTTTTATAAGTTGTGATAAGTTGTAAATTTGTTGATGTGGAGGATTCTGGCAAGATAGTCCCCATCATTCAGAGTTACAAAGTGAAGCAACTACTACGTATTTCCACTGTACAGAGACAAAAAGCTTTGAATTCATAAACTAAATCACTAACTCTTTGTCAAAGCGGACTTCCCTACCAAGGATCAGGGTGTCTACCAATCGGCAAATATATAAATTCATGAATGGTTCAAAAAGAAATATTTGTCAGAGGGACTTGGCCATTGTCTAAATGTTACCATGATTATACAATGGGAAGCAAATGGGTTGATCAAAGAGAGGACTATTAGTTACACAGAAGAGTTGTGTACTGTTCATATGTACAACTCAAGGGCACAGTTTGAAATGTGCTGTTTGGTTTTCCTAGTATCTGTTCATTTCCATATTCCTGTAAAGTGTGTTTACCTCTTGTTATGTGTTGTGGCATTGAAGAGGCTTTACAACATCTCCGCTTGGCTTCACGCAGTAAGCCCATGCTGAGCACTTGCATTAAAATTCACATTGATCAACTCTTTCCCATAATTCATTTGTGCTCTGGTGGGAGCATTGTCACAAAGCACAAGTGGCTATCCAGTTGTTTGATGAGCATGATAATTATTTGAGCCATATGCCAGGGCTTAGCAGAGCACCTGATGTGAACCCAGCATCAGGCAGTGAGCGCTCTGTTTGCCGCTGACAAACCTTCCTAATTGACACTCTCTTCATTCACTATTTGCTCCTTTATCTTTGTATGTTTGCCCTTTTTTATCATTTTTCATCTTGGCCGTTGCTCCCACACACACACACACACACACACACACACACACACACACACACACACACACACACCGTACTATTCCCTCTCGCCCCCAACCCCCACCCCTATCCTGTTCACTCGATTATGTCGAGCCGGAGTCGGGGAAAGTGTCACTATGGAAACAGGGGCACAGGCAGTGGAGGGATCTCTATTGGCGAGAGGGGGGAAAGAGACAGAGTGAGGAAAAAAAATGAGAGAATAAATGGCCAGTGGCTGCTGTGGAATCCACCACTGGCCGTCTGACACAGATAACACCGAAAGCCAGGTAGAAATCCACTGAAACCAGCAGTTGGGAGTACAACAATATCATCAAAGTACATCATTTTCTTTCCCTGAGTTTATCAAGGCAGCGGGGAAGCTATAAGTAAAATACCAGATGTGATGAGATACAATCTCTAAATGTAAAAACAACAGTCAGTCCCACCATGTTAGGTTTCTGCACAGACTGTTTGACTTATCTTTTATATTAAATATCCTTTACTTATCTCCATCTCCATCTCTTCCTCTGAGATTTCTATCACTTTAATAAGAGAAATTCATAAGTGATAACAGGTCTGCCTTAGCATATGTGTTCTATTAAAACCCACTTACAGCACTGGTAGATTTAAGAACCACAGTGAACTTTTCAGACTTTATTATTTAAGGAACCCCAGTCTCTGAGGAATCTCATTAATGTTACATTTCCGGTATCCCCAGCATTTGGAGAAAGCATTTGGTAAGTACATCTAAAATATCTGACATACCCAGATTTGTGAAAGGTTGGCACTGAAAACCATCAGGACTTTAAGGTCTATTTGACTGAGGTTTAGGTTAAGACTAGGGGAAGATAGGGGTGTGTATCATCTGAGACCACAACTGGTATATTTTTACACATCATACTTGTGTTTTATTGAAAACCTTTGGTTTTTATATTATAGATTTACAAAAATATTCTTCTGCCTCATCAAATCCTAAACCCTTCAGGCATTTGGACGTATTGTTCCTTTGGTATCTTTTCTAATGTGTCTTTCAAATGGTCTTGGTTTGAACTCGGTCTTGCCTTGTCATGGTCTTGGTCTTGTCTAAGTATCAAAAGAATCTGGTCTCTGTCATGACTTGCTCTCATGTAAATGTGGTCTTTTTTTCCTCATAAAACCTCACAGAAATGTTAGCAATTATAAAATTATAATTCATATTTTTTAATAGTGTAGAGTGGTCCCCCATATTTCTGCAATATCTGAGGATTCTGTTGAAGTGAAAAGCCATAAAGTACTTCCCTTTGTGAGCTTGAGGAGCGGGGTGGCACAGGAGACAGGCAGTATGGGAGGAAGCAGGTTAGAAAAGGGGTGGAGTAACAAAAAGAGGAGGGGGAGGGAGGTATGATAGTGAGAGGGGCTGAGACAGTCGCGGAGCCAGAGCTGGAGCAACGGAGAAGGACGAAGACGAGCAGGCGGTGAAGGAGCAGCTCCGCGCCCCCATCTCAAAGCCACAGACAGACAGAAGAGCATGTCCCGTTTCATCAAAGCGTCCCAGCAGCTCCCAAAGTTCAAACCAAGACGTCTGCCATGAGGTACGTCACCTCTAACCGCTCTCCTTTATGCGTCTCCCTCTTTCATCTTTATTAGGATGCCAGAGTTGCAGCTGTGTTCACTGGGGGAGTGAAGTAGTGCATGGGGCATTCAGCAGCAGGTTGCTCTGTGTCTGAGAGTATATGTGTGTGTGTAAAGGAGGAGATGGGGCAAAATAAGATCTAATTTATCTAAAATGTCAGCAGAGATTCTGCTGAGGTGTAGTCTCTTTGACATTTCCAGACTGATGACACTTGCTGCAGATTCTCTCCTCAGCACAGAGTGACCTGATGTTACAAAGGACAGTGAGCAGACTCCCTTAAACTTGGCACCTAGACTCAGTCTGTTCATTCATGCCTTTAATCTCGCACACAGGACACAGGGCACTGCACAAAACAATACACCACTGTATGCTCTTTGTGTTTTCTAATTTAGTCATAAGAAATGCTTTACAGCTCTTTTGAATGGTTTCACTTTTTTATAGACTCTGCAGGTCTGTGGCTCTAACAGACTCCTGATCTGACCAAAGCCGTCCCAAGTATCTGTCAGCCACTCTCTTCATTAGTGCCATTAAGGTCGGCCTAATGTTATCAGGCACATTGGCGATATTGATCTGCTAACCTCTTCCCCAGAGGACAATGGTCTTGACAAGCTCCAACTCTTAATTTTTTTACTGTGGTATTTTCCCAGCACATTCATTAGGGAGAGAACTACTGAGGGGACCTTAGCAGGGATTGTGGTCTTTGTCAGGGGATCATGCAGATGTCATGATGTAATACAGACTGGACCCTGTTCATTCTGGTGTTCTCTGTGGTAAAATTAAACTTTTAAGAGGAAGCAGGCTGTTGTGTAACAATTAAGTAGAGAATTGATAAATCCAATAGCAATTCACGTCTTTGGCTTGTGGACTAGTCTTATTGTACATTATCTGTGCGTTTGATACAGACCATGCATTCTTACGGTAGTGTGTTGTTTCAGTGCTTTCTGTGTTTGTGATCCTCGTACTATGTATTGCTTTTGAATATTAGTTTGACTAATGACTAATATATGGTTATTTTTTTAAGTAAGGCAAATGATAAAATATATTTTAAAAAAGCTTTGACCCTGTTTTCTTATCCCAAAAAAATGCTGTATTTTGGATGTAATTTTGTCATTCCCGTTATGCCTTTATATGATACACAATTTCATTCTGCCACAAATCCATGTTTTTGGTTCAACATTTCCAATGACTAGAACAATGCAAATTTTCATTATTAAATAGTTTTAAGTCTTTTGAGTGGGCTGGTGAAAAAAAGGGTGTTGCACATTTTTATCCAGAAAGTCTATTAAAAGTAACATTTTGATGATAAAGACCTGACCATCTGTATCTACTACCTTCACTATATCTTCACCAACATGGCAGAAATATTTCAAGCAATGCGATTTAGTTAGGATTTTCATATTCTGCTCACATTTTACTTGTTGAAAAGGCATCCACATTGACATGGTCAGAGAGACACTGTGTGAAGGGAGATGGGCTGCAGTTTGGGCAGGTCGCACTGTAATACCCTCTGGAAGTCCACACACAGTAGCATACAGTCGACTAGATGCATGTATTCATGGGCCTGTGGGCAGCATCTGTATATGTGTATGTGCGTATGCATGGATCGCAAGAAAGTATATGGAGATCAAATGCAAGCAGCTGTTCTCTCTTCACTTCAAACGGTGCTCTGTTGTTGGCACGGCGCTGCTCCGACAGGCCTCGCGCAAGGGATCAAAGGCTAATGAGACAGCCATCGCACAAACGCACCCGACAGACCCATGAATATTGATATGGCTCAGAAGAGAGATGGAGGCAGGGTATCTCCGCTCGCTCACCACCAGTTCCCTGTTAAATGAAAGGGGGGTAGATGGGGTTACTGTACATTTGAGGGGGATTTATCAGAAAACACGGACACTCGGGCTTACTCTTTGTGTATGTCAGTGATTTTTAGGATGTACCATGTTTGAATAGGCAGTTGTAAATTAACAGTAAAAGCAAAAATCCAGTTTATTCATTCTTCTTCATGTACTCCTACACTGCAAACAGCTATGCCAAAAAAATCCATAAGGTGGACCTTTTAGACAAATAAGATGTCATGGAAATCCATTTTCTTCATTTCGTTTTGACATTTGCAGTATGGAAATACAGTATAGCCACCCCCAAACTGGCCTATTTTTTTCTATAATTACTGTTGCTGTTTGACCACAGACCACAGCACTGACTCTGTAGGTTTTTGCAAAAGTTAGAGTGACATTTGTCTTCTTCTCTGCATAATATATGCGCACTCAGTCCCCAGTGGGCCCAATCGTGAAGGTGATGTGTCCCTTACAAATAATGCATAGTGTTTTCTACTCCAGGGTTGCCCATCAGTTAACCCTGTGACTGTTTCTATTATTTGTCAGGATGTTTGGTAGATACATGACATGTTTAAATTAGACTCCTCTATTGCATTACCTCCACTGACAAGCATCTCCCCTAGGCTAAGTTTGTAAAAAAATAAAACAACAAGTAAAACAAGCCGAAAGTGACACTTGGGACCAGAGTGAAGGTGAACAATGAGATGTCTTTTGTGGGTGGTATGTCATTGGGCCTATTGCTGCTGTCAACAGGCAGGGAAATAGACAGTGGGAAGAGGACGAGTGCGGAGCTCCGAGCAGACAGGGTGGGGGAAGACTGATGCGGCAGGCAGGAAGGACGTGTACTGAACGTGGGCGAGTGTGCCTCCATCTTGACTGGAGCTCGTAAATCAAGGCTCCCCTGCGGGGCCTATCTTCCATTCTCAGACCTTCACAACTGCTTGTTCTCCAGGCTGTGACGAGAAGGCCTGTTGTCACGGCGCGCCTATCGATCGTGTGGAATGAGTTTGTCGGACCGGGGGATTTCACCCATCGGAGCGTGGTCACTGAAGTGTCCCGTCTCGTCTCAGTGTGTCTGTCTGTCTGTCTGCGGGCTACATGTTCAGCCTGACGCCCACTCGGCAGCACTGTCAGCTGCGTATCACACTGAAATATCAACGGAGGAACTTTATAACCAAAGACACAGTATATCATTTAGAATTCAAGTCAGTAGCTGTGCAGTAGACTGGTGATGCATGCTGGGAAAGGCTCCAGTCCCCAGAGGCTTTAAACAACCAGAAAATGCCATTCACTGGTTTTCATTCAAATAAAGATAAAAACACTTTGCTTAATCTTTTGCTAATGTTGTATAACAGCTCAGATACAATGCATGCAAATCAGTTACATGTTTGTCAAGTACAAATAGATGCCAACACAAAATCTAGGCTCATTTATTTTAATTAATGGACTTGTCTGTTTGCAAAAGATCAAATCTGTCTAGGAGATTCAAATACATGTGACTCAACTCAGTCAGCTCCTGTAAATGCATTTTGCATCAGAATGGCTGATAGTATATTTACAAGGTGTGGTTAAAGCCTGCTACTGTATTGCTGGTCTACAAAATACTCACTATGAAGGTTTATATTACTCAGAGACTGACTTTGTCCATCACTTGCAAGGAATATTTACACCCAATGTATATAAGGTAATTTAACCCTAACCTTAAAAAGACAAGACGTACTTGTGTGGCATTTGTCACTGCCACCTAACTAACCACCCAATGACTATTAGACAGCCCATTTGTGTGAGTCTTACATTCAAAGAAATGCAAATGTTGAAAAAAATCAAA
Organism: Neodontobutis hainanensis; assembly: GCA_024349245.1. NCBI lineage: Eukaryota > Metazoa > Chordata > Actinopteri > Gobiiformes > Odontobutidae > Neodontobutis > Neodontobutis hainanensis. The sequence goes on from JALDNG010000056.1 coordinate 1,972,750, forward strand.
AAAATGTACCCTGAATGGTTAATGGAAATTCAATAGACTTCTCACCAAAGTCAGTCCTCTTTCAAGTAGATAAAGTAGATAAATTATTCACAACAGCTCCCTCCACCATTTAAAAGCCAATTTGGTGAGTTTTTCATGGAAATAACGATCATCTACTGGTGTTTTGAAATTAAAAATGGAATAATTTACTTATGTTTGACAGTTTCAAAATGAAAGCTGCATCAACGGTAGCACTGTCAAATGAGTTGTAAATTTATGAGATCCTGGTAATGACCACTAATTCTGACTTCTACCTGAATGTTGCATAAAAGAACATATCCAATGTTTTCAGTGTCTAGACACAACCTGCAGAGAACTGTCACAATGTAAACTCTTTCATCATAGCCAGACATTTGAGAGTCTGAAATTAATTTCACCTCCCGAGTCTTAGAAGTGCTAAGTAAATGAAAATGTATTGAAAATGATAATAGCAGTCATATTGCTTTTGCATGTCACAATAGCGCCTCCACGCTCTTTGTCCTAAGGCGCTTTCAAAGCATTTCTTCATCTTGTTTCCTGACTCTGAAAGCCTAGTTTGTAAAACTCCACCGGCGCTGCGCACGAGAGCACTCCTACTCACCCTCCCAGCCTGCTGAGAGCACTTGAAAGCAATTTTCTTTTAATCAAGTTCACTATAAAGGCCCCTCTGATGCCAACCTCAGCAACACGACCATTTTGTTTTTTTCGCCTCCATCTCTCTCTCAACGTTATATTGATTTTTTCACAAGCTGTATGAAATACTGTTTACTGACATAATGAGAATTCTTTTGGAGCTTATTGCTCTTTCAGGACACATCCAAATATAAGTGCACTCATGAACCAAGGCCTCATTTGTCATGCATTTGCAGCCACTTTTAGGCCTAAACCCTCACAACAGGTATTACTAATCACTTCAGCTGTCAGCACTCCTTTTCTGTGCCCTTTGAAGCAGTGCTGGGATTTGTCTTTTATTTATTTATTTTTTCTTGGTATGAAGTCACCTCATGAGGATGTCCTCAGGCGAAGACACTCCTGCTGTATCATTACAGCGAGGAACATATTTTAGAAGCACTTAACAGTCAGTGACCTTGGAAGTAATGTTCCCAATGCATATGAATGTTGCCCACTTGTATTGTTCATTCAGGCTGCGTTTAAACAAGAGCACCTTGTTAGATTGATTGGGGCTGCAGACATATTGTGTACTTAATGTATTTGCACAAAGCCTCATGACAAAAAAGAGATTAACAGTAAAACACAAGATGTTTTGCTATTGTATGAAGTTAATCAATGTGTGTTAGAGATTTGGTCAATTGTATAAAGGCAATTGTGGGAAAAGCCAGTGTATATGGTAATAAATAGTGCTGTAGTCAAGTACTTTAATTCAGCTAATGTGAAATTTATTAGCACATAGTAACATTCGCTCCAAATTTCTCCAATTATTGTCAAATTATTGGAATTATGCGACACAAAACTTGGTTCTTGACCGTCTGGCCTAAAAATACAATACATCTGCTGAACATTAATAAGTCATGGTTTAGTTTTACTGGGTTAAAATGGATGAACCTACTGCACCTATTAACCTCCTTGTTATTTTGCACATCCTGTCTGCAGGTCAAGAGGATCCTGAGCTGTGAAGCCTGTCGCTGTCACTAGAGCCACTGTTTTCTGCACTCAGGTGAGCGCCGCTCTCAATGTGTCTACTCAAAGAATATTACTCGACCCTTTAAAATGATGGATGACAAGCCAAACTTTAGGCAAGTTATTATAAGATGGGAGTGGTATTGGATGGACACGTCAAGTCATTTTATGGATTATTTATGTTTTATGAAAAGAGACACCTGGTCTTGTCTTATTTAAGTAGCAGTGTGACAAATGATGAATGATTTTGAGTCACAAACACAGTGAAATGTTAATTATACAAAATGTCAGGGGACGGTAAGGCTGCATTGACAGAACAAAGTCACTACTCACACTGCAAATCCCTGTTAACCTCTTTTACAGTTTGGCTCCTTTTAGTCATTCAGTTATTACTGTTACTATTCACTCACACAGAGTATTTCAACAGTCTATATTCTGTAGTCAGGACAGCACCAACCAAAATCGAGTCTAGACATGACACTATTCATTCATTCATTAAAGTATTGTCAAGACCAGAAACTAACCAGAACCTTATTTTATGCTTCTTCACCATGTACAAGCCCAAACAAGACAAATAAAACTGTCAAATACATGAGAAATCAGAGCTGTTTGTTGTTTTTAATTTGTGTTGCCATAAAATAATTTAGCAACAATCAAAATCACTAACATATTTAAGCTCCTTTTGATTTTGTCACATTAAAAAGTCCCATTAACCCCATCTTTACTCGACAAAGACCACTCACAGATACTCCACAATGTAACTTTGAGTGACAGCACACACCAGCGTCTAAACAAAACACATACAGAGCCAAATCAACACAAAGATGCAAACAAAGAGTCCAATGTGTGTTTGCCGTTGTCCTTAGAGTCTTTTAGTCCAAATCCTAAAAAAGACAATGGCCTAAAAATTTAACAAAATTATTTATGAGCAAACATTAATATTAGTAGGGAATTATTACTTGTATAAATTCAACCATGCTTAAAGTATTTCACACAGTACTGTGGAAAGATTTCAAGCAGCGGTGGAAAAAAAAGTTAATTATAAAGTATGTTTATTTTTATTAGTTCCAAAAGCAAAGTGAAAGAACAGAAGACAATTCTAAATCAAATCATTATTTTGCTTTGCCTCAAAACAGCAATAGTTCTTGTAGTTCCACTTTCTCAGACCATGTGATCCCATAGAACCAGGCCAGACTCGTCAGGAGGACTTGTTCTGGGATCACTCTCAATAATGAAGTTTTTTTGTCTTTTTGTGAGTAAACAGACAAAAAACTTCAATAGTGAGAATGATCCTTAGGACAAGGAGTCCTAGCTGGAATCACATAGTTAGATTTAGTTCTGTTTGGCCTGGTTTTGACTGGGATTGTCCAAATGTTGGAACAGAACCTTCCCAGATCATTCAAAAACTGAGACCTGTTGCTGTTTTGAGGCAAATTCAAACCAAATACTGATTTGATTTAAAATTGTCTTTTGTTCTTTCACTTTGCATTTTGTAAACTAATTTTAAAAAGCATATTTATAGTTTACTTTTTATGTCCACACCTGCCTAAAACTTGTCCACAGAGCTGGATGTGTGAATAAAGAGTTATTCATACACCATTAAAATAATGTCACATAGATCAACAAAGGAAATGGAAGCTAACCTACCTAATGTGCTTTAATGAAGTTGTAAAAGGAACCACTTTCCTGCCTGTCTACACAATGTCACAGCACTCGAACCCACAGACATACAAATGAATACGGCCCTCATATAAAGAATGAACTTTTGATTAGATGCACCTCGCTCTAAACAGAGTAAAACCAGGGCATGTTTTAGCAGAATGAGACACATTAATGGCCACACTTCCACTCTTCCGTCTTGTACTATTTCTGGCTTCTGTTTTAAAATTGTCCCAGTCGCTTTATTTCCAGCCTGAAAAATGGCAGCGGTGCCAAGCCGTGAGGTGATTACTTGCGGTGTCATACCTGCTGTAATGATGACAATATCCTGAGCCACCACAATAATGGTGGTAGTTGCCGTGCAATAATGAGATGGCTGCTGTGTCCACATGTTGCCATGGAGTCTGCACACTGCAAATGGGCTGTAAATTGACTACGAATGCATTTAGACCTTGTGCATCTATAAGTACACTGCATATAGAGCATGGACGTACACTGCTAGTCAGTGTTGTCTATTATCATTCAGTTAAAATTAGGTCATTTTACCACCACCAAATTCTGAATGTCATATATCAAGGTCAAAACAGAATTTGCCACAAAAATGTCATGTGACTTTCACTCTCTGGCCCTGTTATTGGTTCCTTCTCCATGCTGTCATTTGGGGGTAAGAACATACAACCATTGTCTTTGGTTTTTGCAGTTTTTCATAGCATTTTTTATAACATGTAGACCTCTTGGTTATTTGTGATGTGTTTTGTTGTACTTTACTATTTAATTTTTTAAATTATTTTAATAGTTCAGGTGTGTTGGACACAATGTAAACATGTATATTGAGCAGTGCATTGGACTTGACCATATGTTCAGCTCATAATCTAAACCCTCGTGCTGCCTCTGAGTTTTAATGAAGGCAGGCTCACTCCGCTCTGGTCCCTCAGTGTCAGCCCTGACCCTCGTGGACTGAGCCCCGGTGACACCGTCCAATCTGTGTTAATGAGATGACTCCAGTGTGTCTACAGGTCACGGTGATATTTACGGAGTGCGTTGTAGCGGCAGAGATGCACACCTTCCCACAGCGCTGCCTGCCTTGTCTCATTTGCATAGCTTTCAGACTCTTCTTTTTCCACTGTTCTCGCCGCGCTCCTGCGTTGATCGACAGGCTCCTTCACACTTCTCTCCAGTTTGTGTCGCACATGTTAATTAAAGCCTCTAATTAGCTTTCCCCACTAAAAGGCCGCATTAAATCAGAGTTGGAATGGCAAATGGTTCCTGGCATTAGCATAATCGTGTTTTTGAAGTGTTAAGATTCAGGCATTAGGGATTCTCGCTCGCGATTTTGTTTCAGTGATTTGTTGTTTGGGGCTCAGGGCTCCAGGGGCCACTGCAGGTTGGTTGGGTGGGTTAGAGACCCCAGGACTCTACAGGGGCCAAACATTAATGAGGCCTGCTTCTCTCTGATGGAGCATGCACAGGAAAAACAAACCTGCGATGTGGTCCCCTCAGGTGGTCCAGAGAGACAGCCCGTGCAGAACAGGGCCCAGCTGGAGCCTGTGTTGGAGCAAAAGACAAATACTAGGTTTTTATTATCGACATTATCACCATTTGTATCAGAAATCTCTAAAAATATATTCAGCATTTCCTATTTGGACACTGCTCCAATCACTACACTTAATATAACCCCATGTACAACTAATTACAAGCACTGTTTAAACACTGTAGCTACTTTGTCATGAGTTTTTCATTATCAAAATTTAATATTTAATTTTCACTGTGTTGGAGCGGGGTCCTACAGGAGTAAACAAAACATTCAGTTTAATTCAACACCTCCTATTTTAATATGCTCTGCAATATTTATTAATTTTGCTGCACACAAAGCCATGCCTTTTTGTTTGTCATGAATGGCTAATAAATGGGATTATTACTATGCCACTCATGGTTCTAGCTGGTTGTTTTTCCGCTAAAGGCAGAATGAACTTTTTATCATGTAACACCCACATTACACACACACTGCACAGCATTACACACACGCTTTCATTCATTTTCATTTTGTAATTCAAATGTAAAAATAGTGACTTTTTCAGGAATAATTAATATGTATACCCCAGGTTTACCTAAAATCTAAAGTCTACTACAATTTAACTTAACCAAATAAACAGACAACTAACAACCTGACTGACTTTACAGAAAGCCTTTTGGAAAATACAAATACTTTCAGATACACCGCAAGCAATATCACAAGGACATTTTATCTTATCAGAGCAACACCATTTTGCAAACAAAGTCATGTCAAGAGTCACTTTGTCAAACCCAAAACACACTCATTACTAACGGCCAATACTGACACATTGTTGGTCCGAACTAGAAGTCACAGACCTTTAAGTTGGATTTCTGGAAGCTAGTGAACTCAAACTTTGCAAGAGAGAAGCGGCTGCTTCTTAAGATGAGAAGTAAACTCTCAGTCCTGAATTTGAATCTGGGTCTGACTCAATGCATCAATTACATTAGTGCAACCATGTATATTATATTAATCTTATCATTGCACACTATTTTTATGTGCAATCATTTCTAGCCTTATTTATTTTAGATCACCACTGAAAGCACCAGAAGCCGTTTTTAAATTCAGCATACGGCAGTCACGTTCTACTGAGAGCCAATTAGTGAAAGTTTTGATTCGTTTTCAAAGCTTCATGTTTCCACATCCACAGTCTAAAGGGACTAGTTAGACATCGCCAAACTGTAGGGATAGAAGGGCCTTAGTATGCCATGGACAGACTTACAAATCATGGCAACACATGTCAAAATGTTGGCACCAATGCCAAGCAAAATCCACTTTTTGTCATTTTACATCAGGTCTGTGACAATATAGCTTACAGCAGAGGTTTGGTCTGTGTGGAGCAGTATTGAGTCAGTGCTGTCCCGGCAGACTGACGGCTCCTGAAGTGACGTCCTTGTTAGTGTCTGCTTCTACAGAGAGAGAGAAGCTCTGGGTCAGCTGCTCTATTATGGCCTTATATACCTGGGTTTACAAGTGATTAGTGGTGTGCACATCCTCAGCTCTCAGACATGACTGAAGCTGTCAGCGTCCCATGATTCAGGCCTGGGGGCAAACATGATGCACTTTTCAGGAACTTCCTCTGGGCAGACACCTTGCTCACTGGCATGGCTAAATTATTCAGGCTCAACTTGTCTACCCAAAGGCACGGTGGAGGCGTGCTCATGGTTCGGGGCTTGTGTGATAGCTTCCAGTCTTGTCATATGAGTTATTATTGAAGCAGCCAGATATACCACAATGCAGCAGCTCCAGCCTTGAATCCGCTGCGGGCGTGAAAAGCCATTAAGATGCACTGGAGGAAGACTTGTGCTGTGAACGAGTTGAAGAAACGATGTAAAGGAGGACGAGACGCAGACAGAATTATCATGGCTCCAAACCAGGCACCTCATCATTTCATTCATTCAAATGAAATGATTTCTGTGCCAGTCAAATCAGTTCAGCTTTTTGAAAGACTACAGTGATGTAAGCTACTACTTTTTATGTTCCTCAAGTGAAATACGTATTATGAAGTTACAAATTCCTCGACCGGCTTGATGTATTTGGTGACGTTCCCCAAAGTAAATAATGCTATCTTTAACAAAGTCACTTTAGAAGGCAAATGGTTGAAACACAAAAAACATTAGTAGCTCAACATGTTCCCAAAGTAAAACTATTAAGTCATTCTGGCATTTGCACAAAGGCTGTATCAGGAGTCAGAGTGAAATACTATTTTTGTATCAAATGTCTAATAAGTGCTAAATGTTCTAATAACATAGCTTAATTCAAAGGCCCTGAATGTGCACCTTTCATGCAGACATCTTAAGAAATACTCAACTCTCACAGTCGGCTTCATTCTCTTTTAAATGCAGATGTGTGAGATAAAAATGAATTAATTTAAACAGACAATATTACAAATGCACATGCTCGTTTTATGTCTTTTAAATCTTTAATCCCATGTGCATTGTGTTAGTGCCCAAGGCTGTTCTGGGTTAAAAATATATATAAATTAATGCACTTAACTTGAATACAACAACCTTAAGATCCTGCCACGTTTGTCTAGGGTTATTGCTCTGGTGTGGACAAAAATATTATGGCACAAGCAGCATTCCCTGTTTTTCCCGAAATCATATACTAGATAAAACAGTAATGCTATTTCTCAAATGATACGGCATGAGATTTACTGAAATATTTGAAATCCTTGAGTTGACAGGCATCAACAATTCAAGTCTTGCAAATCCACTAGCCATAGTGCGGAGAGAAAACACCAACAGAGTCACAGCCAGAGACAAGCTGAGGATGTGGGCAGCCCACGCTGGGCGTATAACCCTCACATTCATTATGTGCTGTACACTAGTCAAAGTGCTGTAAGAGATCTACCGAACAGCATGCAGACCAAGGGCAATGCCAGAGGCTTGATTTACACAACAGAAAGACTTCTCACCCAATGTGACCTGCATGAGACTTACTTTGTTTCTCAAAGTTTTACCAAGTTGATGTGTGCAGCTGCCAAGAGGAAGCGCATGCTGTGATTGTTGGCTGTTGTGCTCCCTGAGCAGCAGCCGGCTCGCCCTGCGAACAGGTGGAGCCTTATGAGTTTTACTTAAGCTCCACTGTGAGAGAAGGAAGCCGGGGAAAACGCCAAATCCCTGCGAGTTCAAGTGAATAATTGCTTTTATAAACAGCGGTAATGTAGCATTTTGTTTTAAAAGACAGAACAGCTGCATCCAGTTGGCAAAGCACATGCCATGTAATTACAATAGTTCTGCTTCAACCGGGCCCCTTTGCTGCTGTCACTGCAGTCAAATGTTCACCTGCAGAGACATCACCTATTCTGAAGTACTAGGGTAGCGTTTAGAAATGTTTCACAAAGCTGTACTGAAGGCCTTCAATCCCAATTTAAAAAATGTCTAATTCATTTTGATGCATTTTTCTTTTAGAACAGCAGCCCTTTTTGCCTGTCCACACTCCAGCACAACCCAGTTTTCCACCATAGTTCTCACCATGGACGGTAAAGGCTTCAATAAAAAACCCAACAAACCTAACAAAATGAGAAGATAAGACTAACATTATACATCAATGTAAATCAACTCACTGTCAAAGTTTTAACTTTGCCATAATATGTGTTGTAAATGTTCTCATAAAGGCTCAGTAGTGTAGATGCTGCATAAGAAGGTGGCAAATATTCTGAAAATATATTACATTCAACAGGCTGCAAATTTAAATGTAAATCTCCACACTGCCACTGTTTTTTCTGCAACATTAAATCTATACCAAATGTCATCACCTAAAGATCACCTTTGTAGGTCATCATTGTATCAATCGATGCACACTGCCCTTTAACACTATTATCTATCTCCTGTTAGTGATTATGTATTGAAGGGGGATTTTCCAGATTAACTCATTTTATTATTTATTACACCGATGTATAATTCAAAAAAGTGTAACAAAGACTGACAAGCAGCTGATGATGATAAACCCAATGCAGGAACCCGTTGATATTTTCATTAAAAAACCACACCTCTTTATTTGCGTTAGGGAGGGGTGTCTTAAATATGACAGGTAAACACACGCACACAGAGGCCTGATTGAGTGGAAGTGTCTGCATTGGCGGTCAAGGTCAGCTGATAATGGGCGAGATTGAGGACAGGGTGGGGGTCCCAGGTAATGAGATTTACGACCCTGAGCTGTGGCTGCAACCGAACCATGGACTAATATGATTTATAGGTCTAATAGACGTCAGCGCGCAGCCTGAGATAGAGGCTTCACATTATCACGCAGCAAAGTCATCCGTTCGATTGGGAACCTTTACAACAGATCCACCGCCTTGTTCCACACTTTCACCTGGGTGTGTGCAGCTGTAGCGAAGATAGAAGTTAGATTGTGTGGTTTAAATCATAGAGCCATTTCCTATAGCCAAGTAAAAGCCACTTCATTCAAATTAAAGCTATAAATTTTAGGTCACCTATAGCTGTCTTTCCCTACACAAAGTAAGGTGTGGTTCTTGCTAAGCTATGTGTAAGCCTATACTGGTATAATGCCATTTAGTAATAGTAATACAGCTAAACAGTAAAACACAGCACACTGAATCTGACTAGCCTTGGACATCTGACAAATGAAGATTGAGAAGTTTATGTAAACATTAGATATATCGTTTTTGGGAAGTTGTGGTGGCTTTTATATATGATGCACAATTGTTTAAGCAATAGCAGGTAACTCTATAAACCCTTAAATTCATCCAAATAACAGCCTTGAAAGTAACCATTCTTTTTAAAGACAAAAATGCATCTGTATGCAGATACTCTTTGTTTGTAGGAGCAGCTGTCTCCTTTAGTCCTTTAGTGTTGCATTGTGTTGCTTTAATGTAAAACTAGAACTGGCCTTTTTCAGAAATACCCAGAGCTTGAACTGTTTTTTCAGTTAACGTGAGGTCACGGTTGAGGTACACACAACACACTACAAAAATTGAAAACTGTATCTACCTTGTACATTCCCCATATGGTACATCTGTATTAATTCCCACTACTTCTAACTACACAAAACACATAGAACATAAGGATAACCATCAAAACAAGTCTCCAATTACAAAATGTAATCAAAACTAGATTACGGTAGTGTAAAAAGCGAACACAGAAGGCGATTAGCTGGAAGTAGCAGCAAGTGATGGAATTACTCTTGTACGTGCCACCCTTCGCTGTTGTGCTCATTGTGCTAACGCTCCAAAACAGAATGACATTCATGCGAAACAACAAACAAACAGTGCTATTGTTCCAGTAGAGTGCACGAGGCGGGCGACACAAGGCGCTGCGGCAGCAAGGATGGAAAAAAGCCATTGAACTTACTGCTCATTACCGATACAAGGCTTCCTCGAGCTGCACAACCAGGCAACATTAAGTGTGTGTTGTGTCTATTTACTGACGCTTCTACTGGAAAAAAAACAAAACAACCCTCCAACAATATGGTGACAGCCAGATTGTCTCCCAATAGATGCAGTGCTAATATTTGCACTTGCTCTGCCGTATGCGTCAAAGAAGATGCTAGATGGGATTCAGAGCACATGCTTAGACACACAAACCCATCCAAACACACCCTGTCAGTTGTTTGTTCGTCCCATCTCTGTGTATTTGGAAAATTAAACCAATAAGCCCCCCTGCTAAGCCCAGCCCGGCTCTTATTGATGCACTGGCTTTTTATTGTCTGCAGTCTATTCCGTACATATTCACTGTGGCTGACTTTGTGCCAAGAAGCCACAGTGAAAATGTACGGAATAGAACATAGAACCCCGAAGAACCTCAGCCACCAAATATGTTGTAAAAATCTGATATCTGCTCTGCACACATCCTTTAACTCTTTTTACACAAGCTCCACGTCGTATTCTCATCATTTTCATAAATTGATAGTACAACCCTCGCTTTGTTTCTTCGATCTAATGTGTGCAGAAAAATATGAGCAGCTCATTTGGAGGGAGCATGAGCGAGCGATGCCAAATCATCAAGAGGCAACTTACAGAACAGGAAACACAATTTAAAAGTGTGCCTGCCCCCATTTCATTATCAAATTTTAAAATATTACTTCCCATCTGAATACGAGTCAGACTTTTAATAGAAGAGCACAATATTACAAATGTGTCTTTGAAATGCCTCTTCGTTTCCAAAGCCAATTATAGCTGAATTTAGCTGCCTTTAGTTAGAGAAGTTGAGCAGAGCTTTCACTAACGCAGCAGTTGTGGAAGTTTTCAGTCACCGAATACTTAAAAACTTTTATTTATGAGTCAAACAAGAGCAATCACACTGCCTCAGCACACTGCTGCAATATAGTTACCAGGAATATTTTTTGCAAATAGAAGCTAAAGTGTCCCAGACTTTGATTTACATTTTATATAATATGCCAGAATTGGGCACACACTTTATATTCCACAGAGTCTGGTGGCTTCTGTGACCTCCAGTTTCACTTAAAGGTGTTCTAAATGCATATGGGCATCACATTTCTACCCCTTGTGAAATGTTTGTGGTGCATCCTCTTAGTCTTAGATGTTTTTTTCATGTTTCATTGCCTTGAGTGGCCATTTGGAACGATATTTCCCTTTAGCGGAGGATCAAAAAACAGCACACTGCCTTTTAAAAGAAATTTCCTCCAGAAGTAGCCTCCAGCCTCAGATACACGTAACTGCCATTTCCTGGAAATGAGATTCCTTTGATGGCATTTGTGCTTTTCACACAGACGGCAGTGAAAAGGAACAGAAAACACAGGCGAGAGATGAAAGATGAGAGGAAATAGCTAAAAATATCTTGTTTGTGTTAGCATACATTGTGAACAGAGCAGTCAGGTGGATCACCTGAAGCTGTGTTGCTTTACAATTACAAGCCTCTGTGCTTCGCTGTGTCTCGGAAATCATATTTTATTTCCCGTCACCAATTGTCTTTGTGGTGGAGGATAAGTGCTGAGGGATATTTGTCACAATGACAAAGACAACAAAGTCTCTGAGGATATTGTTCTCATTTTGCAGTAATCCTTAGGGAGGTAAAGTAACGTTTCCAGCACAAACAAAGGATTCAATTTGCATTTTTTGTGAAAAGCTACAGGTTTCTATTTTTTGTCTAATCATCGGTTTTATGAGCTTTAAAGGAAAGTTTGGGCAGTGGATTGGTCATAAAGCCCAGACCTTTGCCATTAGAGATTGGAGATTAACATTGACATGACATTTGTTTCTTTAAGTGTTATAAGTTTAGGCATTTGTTTTAGGGGTTCTGTAATGAATTAAATAACTGTTAATAACCAGTAATTATTATATTCATTATATTTCAGTTGGCACAACACACATCCCTATATTCCCTAATCATAATCAGATATAACTCTTTTATATCTATATATCTATATATATGCCTTTATATAATGATAAAAGACTTTTACACAGCCACCTTGTGCCCTACAAGTTTTATTCATTAAACGTCCCAAACCACTAAATAAACATTCATCTGGAATGTATATACACAATGTTTTCCTCCAGAGGATCAATACTCTGTGTTTTTAAAAGAAACAACAGACACATTTGATTTGGGATATTGAGATGAATAGAGAGAATAAGAAAATCCTTTTGGTTGTTTTCTTTTTTTTTTTTCTTGAAAAACTGTTAAGAGAAACAAATGCTTTGTGTTTCTTTCGAGGCTCTCACAGTGTGGACTTACACACGGCCCTCTTATTAATTTTATTTATTTGTTGGCCACTCAGCTCTTTCTACCTCAGGTAATGTTTGCGGATGTGAGGGCAATAAATAGTGCTCTGGCTCGATGGAGAAAATGCTCTGTTGATTTCTCTATGGTGCCTCAGCTGCTTTATTAAGACACATTTCCCTCCTTTTATACCCCTGTTGGTAAGCTGCACTCTCCTGAGCTTCACACCACTGGATATGTGGAGGAATCAATACACACACAGGATGGAAAAAATAAAATCTAAAGGCATGCCGAGGAAAGCTGTCTTTTCTACTTGGCTGATGCATTCCTTTTTTTGCAAGATACACACAGCTCTCCAAAATGCACGCCTTTCGACATCCTGACTAGTACAGTGGCGTCACTTCAATGCTAAAACATGCTGCTTTGTTTTATCACAGAGGAGGGCAAGCACTGCCAGAGACAGAGCTTATAAAATGGCCGCTGAAAGTCTGAGAGCTGGAGCTGAACCAAGCCCAGCAGACGGTGGACAGGCTCTGGGTTGGATGGCTGGGTTCGTCGGCAGCAGCTTGTTAGGGTGGAAATGGATTAGCGCATGGCACAATGGGAGTCTTAGGCGTGTCCACAGTGTTGTGTTTAAGCCCTGCCTACGTCGCCCGGGCTGCTACACTCATTTAAGCCCAGCGGTGCATGCAGCAGCCAACTCTCTCACACACAGGGCTTTTCTAATTGCCACGCTTTTCCTCCAGTGCTCGCAGCGACAGACTGGATTCGGCATTTGTCAAAGCCACAAATTAACCTACAGCGTTCCACGATTGTGCTGCTTGTCACATGCAGCTGGTAAAGGAATTATTACACTGATGCTGTTGTGTTACATTTCGAGAGATCGTTTACTGTATGTAGTGATTTTTCACAATGAGTTCCACTCCACCTCCACTCCACCTGTGCACACACCTGTTTGGCTCTAAAATGCAGCTTTTCACAGGGAATTTGTCTTCAAAAAGTAAGTGGTACTGTAATGTAGGATTCGCTGAATGTTTCTTATCTGTTCTGCACAATTTAGTGACTTCTATTTGTGAAATTGCAGAATGTAACCAAACTAATATAGTCACCACCGCCACACTTATTCTGCTAAAGGGGTTAATAAAAAAGAAGGCGTCTGGGCATATATTTTGCCACCTTTTGTAACTTCTGCAGCATTATGACTCGTGGATGACTGAGAACCTCCACAGACGACCACACTTATTGCAGAAAGATATTATACTATGAAACCCTACTCAAATAAGTCTTAGATTTGTCCATGCAAAAAATGGATATGGTTAAAATAGTTACATTTTTATTTTTATTAAATCATAGTTAACAGCCATTAAATAGCCCAAACACCAGGTGCCAAGCAACAGCACTGAATGTGGCGGTGTGTGTTTATATGGGATCCAAGCAAATTATCAATAATTAAAGCCGTCCTGTGTAACATTCAGCAACCAGAGGGCCCTGATTCCTCTCTGTGCAACTGTAGCATCATCTTTACTTACAAGTAAAAGTTTAAGAAAGCAAGTTTGGAAGAAAGAACATGTCTTCTGAAACGGTAGGGTCTTTTTAGAGTATTTTACTAGGACTCTGCAGGGTCCAGTGTATTGTTATGTTTTCTGTATTATATCTCTAGTGTAGTAAAGCGCCTCACTCGCGTAATCTCTCGCCATATGCTACTGTCCCGGCAACAGGAAATTATATTGAAGGTTCTGTCCAGCTGAGGGCACTGTCTCAGGACTAAAAACCATCTAGATGATGTTGAGAAAATATATTTTTGGGCTAAAAGTTACGCAGGGTGGCTTTAAGTTTAAATAATACAACACATTTTGTATAATTTGTCAATTTGTTGTTGTGTAATGTAAGTCCACCATCTCACTAGACAGTTGGACACCAGACCAAAAGAGTTTAAGGGCCTACTTATGGTGAAAAGTGCAAGTCCTATATTTTCAAATGCAGCCTGTGTTTGTAGCTGAGTAAATATTCTCAAAGCAGAGTGTTGCCTTAATGTCTCATTGTGAGCTGAATTAAAACTGTGTTTAATGAAAGCACAATTATTTCAGAATGATTAAACAATGATGACATAATTACCTGTGTATTCTATGTAATTATATAGAGCGTGCTGCACCTATACACACAAAACCATGGTTTTGGTTTGAAAACAAGCCTGATTGCAACCAGTGCCACTCACAAAAGTTTCTTCCCATCTATCCATAAACCTAATGCTGATGCAGGTATACAGGGGGTACAGTCTATTAGAAGCAAACAATAATTCACTCCACACCTGAAGCTTACACGCAGATTCCAATTAACCCCAAAGCTGCATGTCTCTGCACTGCAGCACCTGGAGGAAGCTCACGCTGGGACAGGCCATTCACAAAGTTTATCAAAAAGAAAAGCCCCGAAAGGGAAGGACTGCACTGTGATCAATGGAACGAGAACAAAAGGGCTGTGTTTCGATCCTCAGTCCCATAATGCTTTGTGTTGCTGGACTCTATTATTGGAAAATTAGTTGCAAACAGGCCAGCAATTCATGATAAATGGTAGTTTGTTACCCACAGCTGAAAGATGACAGTTTCCACTTTGTAGGACAGTACATATGGCTTATATTTTTTGACAAGTTCAAAGTGATCAGAGCCTGGAGGTACTGGAGATACAGTATGTGCTGCTAATAAGAACAGCAGTCTATTCCCAGCAACTAGAAGATCCAAAATCAGGAAAAGCAGTAAAAAAAGTAACTTTTTCATTGAAGAAGTCCTGGTTGGGTTTGCAAAAATCTGTAAAAGATCTGTTTCTTAAAATAATATTACTTACTTAATAAGCAGAAGTAAAAATGCTCAACAATCATTTCTTGAGTAAAAGTAAAGTGTAAAGTCTCAAGTTTAAAGAGACTCAGTACCTCCTGGTCATAGAGCAATAGTGCTATATCTTGCCACAAAGGTCAATAATGTATTAAAAATTACTTGAAAAAATCAAGTTACTGACTGTTCACAAAGCAAGGGTTATAAGATACCAACTTAAAACAGAAACAGCAGATGATACAAGCTTAGTGTTCACAGGGTTGGAGTTTAGAGCATGCAACAACTGTTCTTAATATTTGGCCTTTCGGAAAACAAGACACGTTCACTGTTTTGTGTTATAATTCCATTTTCATTTATTTATTTTTTTTTTCTCAAAGCCTACAACAAAAAGGCAAACAATGCTTAAGTATTAGGGCACAGACTTAGAACTAACAAATATCAACTCTCAAGCCTCTGCCACAAACTTTTGTATAGTTTCTAATATTAAAAGTAACGCTCGTCATGTGCACTCTGGTGATGTGGACAAATGAGGATTGACAGGCCCCTAATGCCCTCTGCAGCGAATAAATGGATAATGGAGAATCCTGTTGTGATGCCCCCCGTCCTGTGTCTCAGATGAGACACATAGCCATCTGACACAGCCGCAGATTGATTTTCGGTGTGTGCCTGTGTTTGTGTGTATGTTTGTGACAGAATGACAGAAAGATGAATTTATTGTCTGACTTCCATAGTATCAGTCACACTATTTACATATTCATTCCTCGTAATATAATGCGGTGTCAGTCACATTATAGTGCCGCCGCCTCCGTAGCGGAAAGCAGACGTGGTGTAAGTCGTCTGAATCCTGCTTAAACTCTTCAAATGTCAGCCACGCTCTGGCAGACACTTAGTAATAAATTTTGTGAATAAAGGACAAGTTTGGCTGTAACATATTGGCTTCTATATTGATAATTTTGTTGATTTTTCTTTGACAAAGGTCTCTACTGTATAGAAATACTTTGTCCAATAAAAGCTAATGCTGGGAAACGCTTAGGCTTGTGACATCTTTATTCTTAAGTAAACTCAAAAATACTCCATTTCAAATTGGTATAACAGACCCACACTATAATATTTTTACATTTTAGTAACCTTTTGAGATTTAGATTTGAAGCATTCACACTCCCGTTTAAGGAAGGAGAAAATATACTTTTGCAAAAGCAACAAGCTGTGTTTTATACAATGCACATTTTCTAGACGTAATGAGTAAAGGTGCAAGACTAGTGGTATAGCTGCACACTGCTGAATTTACTTTTAACTACTGCCTCTGTTTAAGCTAGCTCAGTCCAAAAACGTGCATGTACTGTTTTTTGAGAAGTTTCATTCAAGGAAAATATTGTTGCATTATATTTTTTTCTATATGGTTTATGTATTGACAAATCAAAATACTGCAGTGTTTAGAAAGAGGGCCACACTAATGTAACCAAAAGCCAAGTGGTTATGTTTCGTTTTTTTATTTTAATTGCACCCTTTTTGGCACTAAAACTTACCCATACTGTACTACTCAAGTGGAAATGGGGTTTAGTTTAAAAAACTTGGGCATTCATTGCTAGCAGGGACTGAATATGTGTTGAACAGCTATATTTTAAAATGACACAAACTGATTTTGATGTAGTCTACAATAGCAGAAAAGCAAGTGTACCATAAAAAATGGATTTCTATTGGAATATCTGTCAAATGTTGAAGTCAGCATTACATTCATGGCGACTACATAGCCAAGCCCCGCACCAACAATGAACACAACAGATTTAACAATTTGCAGTTGGAGGCTGAAAGTGGCATTTATGCAAACTCAAGAAAAGGCTGTTTATTTTCTCCTGCTTGTGATAGAGGACAGTAATGAAATAAAAGCTGCTGAGGGAGTGTATAGACCTCCAGCCCAGCACGTCTGTCTGCAATGCACTTATCAGGTCGGGATTTTCTACCAGTGTCAGTTGGTATAGGAAGCCTTCAAGGGGATGCTGGCTAGTGACAGGGCTATCTGCCGCTGACAGGCCAAAGACCTGAAACCGGATGGCTGCCAGAGATAAGGCTCTGTCAGTGCCGGACACACTCACAAACACACATACGCATACAGCCCAACACTGGGATTCACTTTACATTAACACATTCCCTACCACCATTCATTCACTCTTGTGCACGGACACACACACCCTGTCTGGTAGTCGGCGAGGCTTCCCATTAGCTGTGGTGCAGTGTGTGCCGGGTGAGGAGCGCTGGGGCGAGAGACATCAATTTGCTTCCTCTAATGCGCTCGCTGCCCCCACAAGACATATTGATTATTTCTTCCCCGCAAAGCGACAAATAGCAATTTCGGGGGCATAATGGAGATAGATGGTTGGTTTATAAGAAGCCCCCAAAGAAAAGTTGTAAGGGGATGGAGGGCCGAGGGGGAAGGAGGGGTCTGGTAAGCAGGGGGAATAGGGATGTTCCTACTACTCTGTCTGTGTCCACCATTCTCAGAGTTACTATCATACCTTTGCCTCACAGAAGACCAAGATCTTGATTCAATTATTGCTTTGGGGTTTTATTTGATTGTGATGCATAGTCAGAACATAGAAAGAAGTCAGGAACTGAACCCAGACCGTTACCGAGAGCTGGTCTGCACTAGGTGGCAACGAGGCAACGGCTAAACCTTTTGATCTAATAAAAAATAGGATATATATAATTTATTTAAAGTTAGGATTCAAAGACAGGCTTACCTCATATTAAATATAGGAATTTCTGTTTCTAGTAGTAAGAAAATAATACAAATAAATGTAAATATATATATATATATATATATATATATATATATATATATATATATATATATATATATATATATATATATATATATATATGTTTCATCTACCAACCACCTCAGCTTTTTGGTTCCAAGCAGAAGGTTTATTATAGTAAAAAACAATAAGTAATTGTATTGTTAATGGTGAATTCATTATAATAAAAAAAAATAAACTCAAGATCCCTGCATTCCACCGAAAATGGCGAGCATACCACCAGTAGGCTGTGTGAGAACCACTGTAGTTAAAATGACAGAAATGACCATAGATTGCTCCATGTCATGACGCATTTGCCACATTTCCTTCTTTATGTACTTCCTTTTCTAAACTTAAATAAAGTGCTTCATAATATACCTATAAAGCTTTTAATAAGGGATCGTATGATATTAATACATGTATTCCAGCGCAGGAATGAGGATGTCAGTGAAGGTCTGACAGGTTTAGGCCAGATGTCGAGGCGTGCCACTGGTGCACATTTATCTCGTGTCTCCTCAAAGGACCTTTGCCTCCCTCCGTCTTAATGGTTGTACTGCAGAGAGCAGCTGTGCCGCAGTGTTTGCACTGCCTCAGTCTCCGTCTGTTGCACCCTCTTCATATCTCCCTTGTTAGCATCAGCGCGACGGAGCCACAGGACGCCGGCACGTTCTCGTAATGAACATTGGATTTTAAAGCACGGCAGGTTGCCCCCAATATAACTTGAGATAATTTTAAGTTTTAAGATGAGTGGAGGAGTGATAAATGGAATGTAATTAGCATGCTAACCACAGGAGAAGTATCTTATCTATCCAGGAACACTTCCTCAATTGATAACATTATCACTTGGACAAAATGGCTACTTTCCATCTAGATCTCTATCTATTTCTTTCATTTACTATAGTTCATCTGAGTACTTTTCTCCACTGTGCTCTGTCTTACATAGTGCACCGTCTGATTTGCTGATAGCTGTAGAAGCTTCCTAGTAATCTGAGAGCAGTTATTATATGATGGACACGTTGCTCAATAGACAACTTTTCCTTTCCGTACAACCGATGTCTGCTGGTGATAACTCTTGTAAAAATCCATGATCCAGTCTGGCTCGTGGAGAATAAATAGACTTTGAGACAACTAGAAATCATTTGGTGCTGATGTGATCTACAGCAGGCACGTACATAAACACTGGTGTCAGGCTTGGCTCTGATAGTGTCGCCAAACGCTATCCGGCTACAGCAAAAGCCGAGCCAATGAGGGATTCCACTAGCAGCTTGTACTCTGAGCAGATGGTTTAAGTTTGGGCATCAACACCACAAAGCCAGCAAATGAGTAAATATTTGAATGTTAGTGTGAACATTGCAGCTCTGGCAGATTGGCCTGTGGGTGTGAGGCTGATTTATTAAATGGGTCATGATTGCCAATTTTATAAAAGCCAAAAACAGTGCTATATATGCTTTAGTTTATCACACCATTCACCCACTATATTTTACAAATGTATTTACTAGATACATTATTGTGCAGAAGTTTAAGCAGGTGTGAATAAATTGTGTAAAGTAAGCTCTTACCTGTTAATTTACAAAATGTGTGACCACCCTTTGCCTTCAAAACACCATCAATGCTTCCAAGTACACTAGCAGAGTTTTCAAAGGAAGTACATAGCAGCTGATCTGTGGATGTAGGCTGCTTCAAATCCTTCTGTCTCTTCATGTAATCCCAGACAGACTCCATGATTTTGACAATATGAAATGTGGAATTCTTACAATTGCCTATTCTAGAGAGTACGCCTCAAAACATGTAAAATGCAATGGCTTTTAGGTTTTCTGAGGAGTGTCATTAGCATACACGTCGTGTGGTTTGACAGTAAAGTCATTGAACCATTGTTATTTGACTCTTCTTCTGAATTTTAACAAATTATTATATTTGGAGTTTAAACCATTTCCTCCAAATAAAGAAAATAATATCAGGTACAGTCTGTTTAAAGGTCTAAGTAATGACCTGAATAAGTGTGGTCTTGAACCCCAAACATATGGCCAATGCCGTAGGCTAATATTGTAACAAGGCATTATTGTGGCACAGTCCCACATGTAAAATCCATCTAGGGCTGTGCAATTAATCACATTTGCAATTAAATTTCCATATTTTTGTGTTATTGTATGGAGTATTTTGTGGCGGAAAAACTGGTCCGGTTTTACTTTTTTAATAAAAGAGAAGCAGAAGAGGCCCCTAAGGTGCTTTTGGGGGTGAGGGGAGTCTGAGACTAAGACAGCAAAAATAAAGTCAGGTAGTGGAGCTTTAAGAGCAGGCTAAGAGTTTTAGAAGTCCAAGACCAGTTGAGAAATGGAAAGAGATGCTGAGACAGATTTCTAAATTTCACTACACAAGTCCTGTCTACTACCAACAAAAAACACGTTTTGCAAGGTCTTGGTCAAAGATAGGCTAATCAGTGTTTTTCAAAATAAAAAGTAGTGGTTGCATTTGAAGATAGCCATTTTCCATCCAATCAGTAATAATGATGCTGATGTTAAATCAGTTGTGGTCTTGCTCAGACTTGATTTGAAATTCTCAAGACTATAAATAGTGGTTTTCCGAATACCATTAGCACTACAGGGTTATTTAGGTTCTAGTATTCAGTGAGTACAATGGGCATGTACTTACACACAGCTGTTTTTTTACTCCATAAGCAGCTTTACAAAAGGACACTGAAGCATACAACTTGGTGAAGAGTGATTTCTGATTCACCACAGCAATGTTTTTCAGTCTGAAATTTTGCAGAGGGGAGGTTTAGGGGTTTTTGATCTCTGTTTTTTCTCTCAGAATGCTGTCTCCCTTCAATTTCTTTATCGCCGTGTTAAATCTTTCATAGCCTTCTTTTTACTCCCATCAACTCACAGTTCCTGTTTAGTCACCGAAAAAGTAGCGCAATCACACACAGAGCCCTTGTTTTTGGGCTTAATTATTGATCAGTCAGTATTTTTGACAGACAGCAAAGAGAAGTTGCTAGTGTGACGCACTGTGAATGATGCAGACACAAGCAGAAGGCTGGTTTATGAAACATTAATGTGTACCACTCTCTCTTTATGTAACTTGTCCTCCATTCATGCCCATGTTCGGATAGTCCCAGTGCTCACGCTCATGTGGTTTCAGAGGCTGAATGTCAATGTGGCACATCACAGACCGACTCATTGTTTAATTAAGTTATTCATTAGCGTTTAACGCATCAAGCCAGGTTTAAAGTGTCCTCATTCAATCAAGGTTGAATGCTAATAAATACCTAAATATCTCTAGATTTAAAGCAGTTGCTGGAAAGACCCTTCTACTTCCACAAACCCCACTCCCAACAAAAACATAGCTTTTATTTTATTAAAAACACTGTACCAATTTGCCGCAGCAAAACAGTAGTAAAATAGTAGTAACAAAACTGCGCTGAACATCTATTACTTTTTTTTATTATAAAGCCTATATAGTGTCTTCAGGTTTTATTTTTCATCATTCTTGATTTGCACACTGCGTGTTTAATGTTGCTAGCACAGACCAGACCAACTCAGTATTTAGTTAGAAATGTTATTTATTATAGTTTAACCCTTTGGTTCAGGTCTACTGTGTGACTCAAAGTGATATATTGACGTTGGAAGATAATAAAGTGCTAAACTAATCATTATTCAAAACTATTTCTAACTGGTCTCGATTATTCTGTGGGAACAACCCATCTCATTTAATGTTGTGCACCAAACCTAATCTGTGTTGTTCCGACTTTCAAGCAGAAATTCATAACCATTTCTTGACCGGGAAAATAGTTTTTCCAAATATTACCGACACCACATGAAAGCACAATTAGTATGGTCACGTAAGGTAGTCTGTAAAAAAAATAATCACAAAGTCTAACTGTATTTGCATACAACAAATTAAAGTGAATTGCTTTTCAACAACAGGTGCAAAGTCTAAATGAATGTGAATAAAGCAACCATGACAGGCCATTTTGTTGTTTTTTACCAATAATGGATCACAACTTTAATTGCATGCAACAAGCTTGCAGTGGGCCATTAACCATAATAAATTATTTCCAAAGCCTGTTTCAAGAATCGCAGAAACTTTGTCCGTTCCTGAGGCATTTAAGTCCTAGCCATTATCAATTTAGTTTGTTAAATGAAGTTAATGCAGCCATTTCAAAGTCTAACAACCTCAAATGTAAGCCCACACTTTTAACTAAATGGGATTTTTAAACACCCGTAGACAATCCTCTGTGGACTAATAACGCCTCCGAGCCCGGAAAGATGGAACACACCTAAATGACATGAAGGCGCACAGAAGCGACATAGGAGCACATGCAGAATGAGGTTATTATCCATGTTAGTGTCACAACAGACAAGTTATATATACAGACCCCGGCTCCGATAACAGAACCCATCCGCGGGCCGTGATGAAAACAGACAGGCGAGATGGAGGGGAAGGAGGGGGTTGTTACTGAGAAGATCATAGAAAGGAAAGACGCCATGATGGAGGTGACGTGAGGATACAAAGGTTGGAAGGGGTTAAGGTGAAGAAAAAGGGGGGGGGGGTAAACAGCAGGGCGAATGGATGGATGGAAGGATGGAGATACGATGATGGAGGGGTGAGGGCGCTGGCTATTATCCTGCATCGATTTACTCCAGTCAGGGATGGCTGGAGGCCTAATGAAGTGTGGGATCTGGGGGTTGCCGCATGCGCTTGTCTGAGTCTTATAGCTTTTGGGATGTATTGTGGGATGATGTGTCACCTGTGTGTGTGAAGGTGTGTGGAAGACATGCAGATGCACTTTTTAAATAAGGTCTTTGTCTTCTGGACCCTTGGCTCTAACGAGTCATTGATCGAGCATGAGACACATCCCGTATTTTCAACTGATTATTTTATATGCCATCAGAGTAATGAGGGGCATGTTCATGAAATACTCTGACCTTTTAAGAGGAACTGAAGTAGAGTGAGAAGAGGGTGAAAAAGTTAAATTCCCAAAGTCTAATTTCAATTTAACACAATTATATATAAAAAAAACGTCTATTAAAAAAAATAAGCAAGCACAATAGTGCATATTGTAAATGATGCAGTAGATAGTTAAAATAAATTTGCACACTTTTCCATTAAAGTATGATCACCTTAAAAAGCAATCTTTGCATTTGTCAATTTAGGAAAAAATAGACATTTAAAGCTAAATCCTGTAGAAGGTGCCATTTTAGCTCCATTACTTCCAGTTCCTACAACAGCCCAAAGAGGACAAACTGAGCACTGCTGTGAGAGAAGAACACTCATGTTTTATTTATTTATGTTGAGTACACAGTCTTGCATAAAAGTGTAGTTAATTTATTTAAATAATAAAAAACCCTATTGGTTATCCATCCGACCTATTTTCATTGGGTTTGATCCAAGACAACATCATACATCATGCTTTGAAAATGAGAAGTAAAGGATGTGTAATTACACTGCACTTTCACACCAGATATATACACTTATACAAAATACAACTTAGTGCCAAATGTTTATAAAAAAAATCCTATTTATTGTCCTGTGTTTTTATGAGAAAAAAATAAGATGAGGTAATACATGGTCACATAAAACAATATTTATGATAATCTTTAAACAAGATCCACTTCTGGTCGAGACAGTAAAGCAGTTTATGGAAAAGAAGCCGGTAGTGACACTTTACATTTGCAAAGAATGCATCAAATTTATGCAGTTTTGTTATTGTTATTCTGAGTTGGAAATGCCACTATTGTACATCATGAGACAAAAAATCATAGAAAAACTGTTCTGGTTTTAATGACTTGTTCTTTTGCATTGCATCCTCTTGTGATTCGACAAACAAGCAGCAACCAAAGGATACAATTAAATAAAATGCCGCTTTTCCTCCTGTGGCTTTCTGTGTGTCATATGCAAATGTTTGGCTACCAACTAAAGAATATTTTCTTGCCAAACAAGAGTACAAACAAGTACAAGTCAAGAAACAGAAATTCAGCCGAGGGAGAAATCCACTTAATGCCAGAGACAGCGAAGTTGTACAGCTGTCTCTGTCCTTCTTTTCACTTTGCTCCCTTGTTCCTCTCTTGCGTCCCTCGTGTTCCCCGTCTCCCCCGTCTGCATCACCCTTTTCCTTGATTTCCCTCCTCACACTTCCTGTCCCGGTCTAATCCTGTGCTCGACATGCTCTCTCTTTGTTCTGCGACCCAGACAAGTCATCTTGGTTTCCCCGCGGCCGAGGACAGCTCCGGTGTGCTTGGGGTAATGGAATGAAATGCTAGAGTGATAAACCCCCAAGGATGCTGGGAGAAAACAGAGGAGTGTGTCAAGCCAGGGGTGATAACACTCTATTCGGCTGCGTATCTGTCGGAGGAGCAGGGATTATGGTTTTACAGGCAAGCTTTGGCGATTTGCAGCCCTTTTCGCCGGCTGCGCTGTTTACATTGGAAGGCATCACGAGTGTCAGCGAGCGCCAGGAGAATATTCTCACATCTGTCTCGCACAAAGGTCTTCATTAGTCTGGGCCCTGCCTTCACATTGTGCCCTCATATCTTTGTGGACAGGTAATTTGAGCCGAGACGCTCTGTTGAGGGTATTAAATTGCTAAAGACATGCTAGTTTTGAAAATACACTGGTTTCAAGGTTGAAGAGGTAATTTGTTTTGTCCAGTTATTCACCATATTGCTACAACCTGAGAATAGAAGTACTACACTTGGCATTTTTGAAACAGAGCTGTGACATTTCTAAGGATTACTGCAACAATTTTCTATATTTTCAACAAAACCAATAAGACTTTCCTGCCTCTCTTCTATCCATGTTGTTGTATCCGTTGTTTCCTCATTTTCATGAACAAATGCACAAACTATAGTCAAACAAGAAAAGAGCAAACCTCTAAAGATGATGAACAACTGGCTCACTTGCTCTTTGCTAAATCCTCGTTTAAAGGAGAATTATAGTCGACCTTATATAGTCTCCCTTATTCTTAAAGTTCTTTTTACAGTTATAGAAGTCCGCTCGGTCTCTTATGATGTATCGTAATGAGCCATTTAACTCACTCGGTGACACTTCACTGCAAATTATAGCAAAAACCTCTTTAATGCTTGAAAGTAACCACCTCAGAAGTCAAATGCAACTCCAGTCTCCAGCTGCCAGCCTCACCAAACTATATCTTTCCACAAAATATAATGAAAAAAATGCATTTAAACATTTAGCAAGTCAAATGTAAATCTAGTTTTGGGATCTAGACTTAGGTTTCAGGTGGCAACAGTCTGAGTTTTGCATCCATTTGAGAGAGTGTCACTTTAAACTGGATCAAAAACTTTGGTACAGCAAAAGATAAACAATCATACCTCTGACCAGTGTGGGTATAAAGTTACATTTGTATCCATTGATGATATATATGATTAGTTCTGTCACTGATTATGGTGAGGCAGTACAGTTGTGTATAGTTTTCATGCCTTAGATGGATTAATACACTTTGGTTGGCAATTATTACCCTGAAAGTAATTGTTAAATCCTGATTGGAAAGATGTTGGGGACACTGGACTCATGAGAACACTCAGGCTATATTCTTTGGTCCAGTCGACATGGTCATTATCAGACATGAAATAGGATTCAGACCATTCACGAGACAACACAGGCTTTGAGTTAGGCTTTTGCCGCCACAAACGTACCTGCTGTGAGACAGTGCGGCCGAGGAATCAATAAGAACTGATTGGTAAGTCTGGTTTGTCACCGCAAAACAATTATCAGAGTTCAAGTCCTTTGCTAAAGTTCAATAGATGAAACTTAACCATTTGCTGCAAACATTGTCTGGTGATATTACACTGCGGTCCAACTACTTTTGACCCCAATCTCCCAGACGTGCACTAAGAGGCGGGAGGGGCGAGGTGAGATTACATCTGGACTCTGACTACACAGTAACCCATCACATGACCTTTTGACTTAACCTCCGCCCATCTGGAAACATCAAACAGGGACGATTTCCGAACTGACCTTGACAACAAGGGGAAAATAAGGAGTGGGGGAGGGCAGCTCCTAAGAAAGCCTCTCGCCCTAAAAATAGAAAAGGTGGCAATTAAGTCCCAATCTAATCATCCCTTGGTAAACGAGCCCCGAAGAATCCACCCTCATATCCCCACGGCTTCTTTCACACCACTTCCTCATCATGGCTGGCTATCGGCTTAATTACGCCTCCGCCATCCCCAGATAAGAGAGTGATAGCCTTATCACCATGGCTCATTTCCAAATCCATGAAATTAATAAAGTCTACCTCCCGTCTCAGTTCTGGGGCCAAACTTATATTAGCTGTCACGTTCGAGAACTCAGTGAAGTAGTACTTTCGCCTGTTCTTACAGTTGGCAAAGAAAAGCTACAGGAAACCAGCCCAAGGGAGATTAAAGACAAACAACGAGGCATTTTTGTGTTGTGGCAAATGAAATTTGGGATGTATTTTTTTCACCCTGATGAGACTTCTGCCTTGTATTTTAGTTTTATGATTCCAGTAGTGCCGTTTATCTTTCCGCGCAGTAGCCCTGTTGTCCATTTGGTTCAGTTAACTACTTCATTTTCTTTAATTTCCACCTTGGGAGAAGTGCTAAATTGTAGCGTTTTGTTCCCCTCCAATTCAGACTTTGCTCGCATTATTCTGTCTGTGTGAGAAATGAAGCGCTTATCAATTAGTTGAAAACTGTTTGCAGCCTGCAGTCAGTCTATAAACCTCAGCTTGTTCCAGCTGATAGTTTCTTTACCTGAAGATCATCAGTAAAGTTCTAATCAAATAGGTCTAAGTCTCTCTGCACCTGAAGCCTGTGAATTTTCCTGGTGCTGGCTGCTGTAATCAGTGGGGAGACAGCTGCCTTCACTGCACTGTTCCACCTGCCCGCTCCCTTGAGTACAGGGCTGTGCTCCACCAACCAAATCCACTCCAAGGCTCTTTGCGAGGCACACTGCAGCGTGACTGGCAGGGGTCTCACACATGGATTGGAGGCGAAAGGGAAGGCTGGGCGGAGCCGTCACTGCACGATGCTGGCAGTGGAACGAGACGAGCTCCCACTAGGTTTGGGCTTGTCATTTATTTCTAAACGGCGGCAGATGGTGGGCTTGGCGCTTGCACCATCCTCTCCATCTCCCAAGGTGCACTTGTGTGATGGATGTGGCGAATGGGAGCTCTGCAGTGGAGGCTGAGACACATCTGTGCGGGCCGATAACGGGGGGCAAAGTACGTCTGGGCCTTTTTTACTGAGGACTCGCTTTCACGTATTCCTTATTCCCACACAGGGCTCTTGATGATGCCCATCGTTCTGACTTGATTTGCTGCTCACTTTCATTGCTTTGCCTTTACTGCTCTTATCAGCGGGACACCTTTATGTTTACTGTGCAGTTGCACTTTTAAGCTTGTCACTGCTACCTGGCTTCATGAAATTTATTTGAAAACTCTTTCTAGAATAAGTCTGCATATGAAAACAAATCATCCTATCCTATCTGTTAGGTTGCATAAACTTTGGTGTGATTGTTCTGGTTGTGTGAATGCTGCATCCCAATCTCAGGGCTCACCAAGCAAGTGGGTGAGCCTTAAAAGTCTAAACACACAAAACACTGGAATAATGTGGGGAGATGTCGTTCCAAATGTTAAATTAGGTCCTTCTATTGGCAGTTGTAGCTAGTGTGTTTCTTTAGAAGGTCGTCTGTTCTGCTGTCATTGTACAAAGCAGACTGTGACTTTATACCCAAATAAAAAGATCAATTCTGTTTTGTTTGGATTTAAAAGAACTAAATGTGAACACACCCTTGGGCTACTTTGAAGTCTTACAAAGAAACTTTTCAAATAAACAAGTGAATCCTAAAAAAAAAACATGGGCAAAAGCACCATTAAATGATTTTGTAGAGTTCAAACATAATCCGTGACCCCATTTAATAGCTTCACTTCTAAAAATGGCAGCAGTTACATTTTGCAATTAGGCTATTTGACCAAAAATGTGCTGCATCTTTTAAACTCAAATAAATCCACTCGCTTTGATGATACTGACACTACATCTATAAAAGCAATAACTGTCCACATTTTTAATATGCAAAGGTTTGATCTATTAATCCTCGCTGTCTTTTTCAAGATGAATGTAGCTCTGAAGTGAGGCAGTTTACACAGCCTCGCCTCTGCCTACACACCATGTGACGTGTCGGATCCAAACACACATTAAAGTGAACAATCACCGCATAACAACACCCTTGCAAAGGTCACGTCAGCTTCATCATCCTAATCATCTGGCGCCATCGCTTCCTGTGATTTAGGGCTGCAGTAAAAAGCATCGTAACCCGCCCAACCGCATCATCCCCCCGGCCCATAAACGTCTCCATGGAAACAGGAGAGCGACACGGGGGGACCAGTCCCTCCGATACATCTTTGGGATTCTCTCCGTGGCGCTGCGGGTTGACAAGTCAGGCGTAAAGAGTCGATTTAGCTGCGGCATCGGGGAGGCTCGCGCATTAGCAGAGAGGAAATAGGAGCCAGGCAATACTTAGTGGGTGATTGGCTCCGCAATAACAGAACACCCCCTTTGGCAGCTCGTCAAGCGCCGCTATACGGATGCCATTACAAACAGGGGGCCATTAGCAGGAAGCTGGCCAGGGTTTGTGAGGCATGTCGCTGCCGTACGCCTTTTGCCTCCGGGGGTACTTTAAGATGTGTCCCATCAGCTGTGGAGGGCTTTTTTACCTTTTGGCTCCCAGATAGTCACATAGACTTACAGATGTTAGGCGACTGCTATAGTTAAACTGTCCCTTTCATCCAACTACTACAAAACACTTAAAGTAAATTCCATGTCATGGGGTAAAACATGCAGTACACATCTCCCTTAGGCCCAGTTACATCAATCCACCAGCAGAGAAAGAAGCAATTTAGGGCAGAACACAACATATACACATAGGCCTCAGAGGATCAGACCTAGATCTGAGCCACAAACAAAACCTTTTCGATTTAAACCCATCTGTTTTTATACTGATGCAGTGTCTTCTCTCAAATCATTTAATAAGCCTTAATCGTAGCTCTTTAGTACATTATGCCCTGGGATTTGGTTTTAAACCGATATTCATGCTTCCTAAAAGCTTCCTGTTGCTAGAGGCAGCACTAGAGTCAGGAGCAGCATTAAAATGACTTCCCCACTGTAGGGAAATGTCCTCTGTGATTTTTATGCAGCGTTGAGTAGTAGCACATACTCTGCAATAACTGAATGCATTCATAGCCTGGCTCTATTAATATTCAGTAATAATAAGAAAACTCTAACCTCAGTGGTGGGATGAATATTTTACCACCACTGGGAACTTTTTTTGTTAGTCTATAGGTGTTGAATAGCCTGCTGAAAAACCCATGCAGCACTTTAAAGTGATTTTGGGGCATTTCATTTGCAGTGCGGGCCACCTGTTTCAAAAAAAATAGTCTTGTAATGAGTCATTATAGTTGCCCCTGGAAGTGAAACATTGCACATTAATGCAAGTGGATACAGTGCTCCTAATCTCCTATTGTCTGTCCTATCTTACCTTCACTGTATTTTAGTTCTGTTGTAATTGGCCAAATTGGTCCTGATAAGAGAAATAATTAACAGCTGGTATTCACACAGCCTGCCTCTGAATTAAACAGATAATACGCCAATTAGCAGCAGGCTAAAGGAAGGCTCATACCTGGGAGGCTGCAGACTTGTCAGATGCACTAAGCAGGGGATCTGATAGTGGATCCAAAAAAAAAAAATGGGAGGTTTTTTTTTGTGTTTTTTTTTTTCAGCTCTTTGAAACATCAGTGGGTGTGTATATAATGTGGGAATCCAGTTAAAGTAAAACTAACTTAAACATTGGACACAACTATAATACTGTTCCTAATGGTTGTGATTCAAAAGCAGACTGGTGGAGATGTGACACAATTCATCTAGGTAATGTGGCTCACGGCTTCTGATAGTGACCCATGTTTATTTGATTTGGTGATTTGACATCTGTGCAGCAGTTAAATTTTATGTTTGGCAATGATTCCCCACAGCTGCTGCCTCCTCACTGAAAATATTCCTCTGTAGCAAAGCGAGTGCTTAAGCCACAACATCAGCTGAAGATGCTAAAATGCACTGTGCCTTCATGGTAGAGTGCCCCGATTTAGATGAAAGTATCCAATACACTCTGTGTGTGTTATGCTTGTGAGTGGCCTGCCCTGCACTGTCCCGGTCGAGAGCTCACTTCAGTTCAGTCTCCTTTAGCGCCCATCAAACGGTGCGATCACACCCCAGGATCTTTTTAATTTCTGTATTTCTAGTGTCCCATGGGCGCGCTGGCTGACTGGCATCTCATTAGGAGAGCAGAGTGGCGCGCTGGCGTGTGTGCCCGCAGACAGGCCACGCCACAGGCTGCATGCTAATTGTGGAGGCGTAACCAGCGTGAGTCGACCTTGTATGCTTTAAGGAAGGAGGCAGAGAAGTGGTTTTGTGTAGCGTCTGGTGGCCTCGGGACTCTCTTCTCAAAAAAGCTCTCTGTCCTGACCTTGGGACGCAAAGTCAGCCAAGTCTGACCATTCACTGAAATTAAAAAAAAATCTTACTACAAAATCCCAAGCGTTTAAAAAGAGTAGAAAGCGCTTCACTTATCACACAAAAATATGTAATGAGTAAAGCATCTAAGTGAGTGACAGCCTTCTGACATTCATTTGCTGTTTATCGCAGTTTCAAAGCGCTGGCTTGTTCGTTTGCTTGACAACTCATTACGGTTCAAGGCATCAAGTGAAAGTCACATTCAAAACACATTCTAATTTAACACATTCTGCCAGTTTAATATATTCTATCACCTTACGTGACATTAAATTACAACACGTCTTCTTCACACGCCAAAAGTACAGTCTTGAGTTTTTAAATCTTTGAGAAAAACTTCTTCAACCCAGATAAAAATTCTGATATTTTGAGAGGCTTTTTCTTACTCACAGACCTTTCTGACTCTTGTATTTCAAACATTGAACCCTGACTGGCACTACCTGCAATTTCATCATGATCCTCTCAAGACCAATAACACGACCTTTTGGCACTTGCTGCTCTCACATCTGACAGCCTTGGGAGGAGTAATGAAAAAGGAGAACAGGGAGAAAGGGAGGCAGCAGATAAGGCTGATTCGTTTTTATATTGTGGAGTATGATTCTTTTACCGTTCTTAATTTCTTTATTTAGATGCCTTACATAAACAAGTCTTAAAATTGTAATGCACTCTGGCAAGACCAAAGTAGGCTCGCTATACCCTTAATAAAATACGAATGCCATCTTGAGACATGGGACAAATATTATTGTGGAGGTATATTTAACTTTTTTTTTTATGCTGATTATAGCTTGATATAATTTAGATCTTTTCATTTCAAAATACCCTTTTTTGTATTAAAAAAAAGGTTAAATTATGTTGTTTTATTGTAAATCTGCAATTGATCAATAACATAGGCACAAAGTTGAGCGCTAAGTCTGACACATGCACAGTATTTTAACAACTTACCAGATAATGCCAACCCCTTAGTTTTTTCTCAAAGAAGATGATTCTATTCCTGTCGAGATTCTAGTAAGATGTGGTTTTTACAACTGTGAGAAGCCACACAAACTTATTTTGTACTGAACAGAAAAACATTGTGACTGGAAGAACTCAATGCTGCATTTTCCTTACATACAAGTGATGTATTAAAAATGTGTTTCAATCTCCTGATACATAACACAATTTAAAAACTTGAGTAAGTTCTTGGGCATTTCTCCAGCAATGAATAAATATTATACATTGAACAGATGATTCATGAGCATGGAATTGAGAAGTTTTAAGTGCAGTAAGCATTAGATTAGTTTATTTTTGCATTGTTTCATTACATGTCATTATTTGAACTCTGACAACAACCAGATCAAAAACCTGTTATAATCCTCACTTTTTAAAATTTAGCTTTAAGGTTTGATCCTTAAAAGGAAACAAATGTCCTGTACATATTAATGTGGAGCTGTTCTAGCAACAGCACAAAACTGCTTACACTGCTTTAATCATGGGACTAATCCTACTACTCTAACCAAAAACTATCCAGAGAGACTTCTGCCACCTTTAAACTCTGTGGGTTAGTCAGATCTTCAACTCGAGCGTTACACCCCAAGTTAATCTGTTACTGCTTTACAAAATGCTTCCACCAGCACTTTTTATCGTCCAAACACATGAAACGGAAAAAATCAATCTTCTTCTGGCCCTGCAATGGAGTGTAAAAAAAAAATGCAGCTGCAGAATTGCAGAGGCCACCAAGGTTAGAGGAGGAGAGAATACCACACACTTCCACACGTACACGACGCGCTAATGAAAGTCCTGTGGGCTCCTAATGATATCTGGACCCGAGCGTGCACTACATGACGTACGCTCAAAGTCCAGTGAGATCACATTAGCTAGTGCAGATTCAATAAGAGTAGGACATTTAATGAGCGTCCTTGTGAGGAAAGCACAAAAAGCACAAGGAGGGATTAACGTAAATAACGTAAATCTTTATGGTGATTATGTGAGGGGCCTCCCATTGTTTGAAGCTCTCACCTTTTTACCATTTTTCTTCTCCAGATAATGAAAAAAACAGCGTGCATTTCAAACAAAGGCAGAACAGCAAACAATCTGATGTGTTGATGTATCGACTCTCCCCCTGCACATCACTCCATGATGTAAATTTAATACCACCATATGCTGATGTTTCCAGGCGTCACTGCTGATTAAATGATTTTCTCTCGTCTGATGAAGAAGTCGAAGTTTTGGGCCATTTGTTATGTTGTCTCTCTAATCCAATTCCTATTCAAAGAAGGAGAGTGTTGGTTTTCTTTCCCTGAGCTGTGGATTTTGTTTATGAGATATTTTAATTGTAAATAGAGGCAGGAGCACACCCAAATCAGTCTATTAATATGGGAAACCATGAATTATGAGAGGAAATTAAACTGCTCTGATACAAACACACTCAGTGCTTTAACGTCCCACAAGAATACACATAAGTATTTGATTGGCCTCAAGGGATGTTATATCTATGCTTTAATTTCAGATAGCAAGTAAGCATATCCTGTTACGAGCCATTACAAGGGTTTAATGCTAGTCGCTGTGCAGGGACGCTATTTGTCATGCTCTCAATTACAGGCATCAGTTCTTAAGATTTAGCTGTGTTTGAGATTAGATGAAAAGATTGAGCAAACATTTGATTTCACTTATTAAGCTTGGCACAAGTTTCTTGCCAAATCAACTCAAATAATTAGAACTATTAAGTTTGAATGGCTCTATGTGTATTCTGCTCTGTTCACTATTTACACTAGCCTCACAGTCATTATTGTTAACGTGGTCCAACAAAGGTTGCCCTGTTTTTTTCTCCTTAGCCTCACTCCTGTTAGTTCCTCTGCTGCACTTTACTGACAAGCTCTGATTTATTCCCCTTTACCTGTAGCTCCAAAAGTTGCTTTTGTTTCCAAGTTGCCATTAACTGAGCATTGTTTAGACCTCTGCACACTTTTATGAAATAAAATTAATTATTAAATAATGACACACCGGTCACAGAATGTTAACAATATTCTAAACAGTGCTATGTTTACTTAGAGCAAAGAATTGTCATCGTAAATTTAAGCCCGTTTCTACAGTGTTCCCAGAAAGCCAACTGAACACTGCAGTCTTCTGAGTGGACAATCCATACTGGGGTGAAAATGACAAACGATAAGGTTTTATCAAAAGACCCATTTTTGGATTCTTGTAAAAAAAACATTGTTTATTAGCAACAGCTGCTTCTGGTTTCAGTCATTAAATAGTAAGTCCCTAAACTGTAGGAAAATGTCACAGCTTTGTGAATTTAATGTTCAGAGAGCTGGGAATACAAACAGTTGTACCTCTAGCTACTTGCGCCGCTACACACCAGGATTCTATATCTCACATTGAGACACAAAGTTTGTTGCACTTGAGTCCCGTCATTGATTTTTTGGTTGAGTTTCTTGATACCACATACTAGCATTAAGTGTAACAGTGAATGGGGTAAATTTTAGTTTGACAGGCAGGCAATAGAAAATTAATAACTATTTTAGTATTCCTAAATGATAACTTATATTTCAGTCCATATTAAAGAGGTCAGAAGTGTCTCAAAAAAGAAACTGGATAGTTTGGGAATACTTTAGTCTTACTTCATACTTGCGGTCTGTTAATTGGACAATAGATAATCCTCACATTAGAAGATGAGAAGGAAAAAGAAAAACAAAAAAACAACAGGATTTTTTCTCAAACAAAGCTTGTTTTGTTCTTGTGATAAAATATCTTTGATTGAAATATAAATCCACTGATAAACTTTAGGGTTTTTGGGGGATTAAATAAACAATTTGGGTTGTGTATATGTCTGTCCACTAACTCTTGCCTCTCGAGTTATTGGACAGACAAGCACTCTTGGCTGTGGGTCGTTGTTAATCCTGTTGCCAGTCAGCAAGCTTGTGGTTTTTTGGTTATGGTTACGCACACAAGACGCCAAACCAGAGTTGGGCCATTACTCATCCAACTACCTACTGGGTTTCTGGGCAGACACACCAATCAAACAGAGCCACGGCAGTCGAAAACAGCATTTCTGTATCAAGCCACTACAGAAATAGCAAAAAAAAGCCAAGTTCTGTTTCTCAAATAAGCGTCTGTGTGTTTGGTCTAACACGGCCTGATAAAGAGTGCACTCAGGGCCATGATGTTTATTTGTGACACCCGTGTTTCATATTCTCACCAGTCAGCTCTGTTTTGGAGGTGTAATATAGGCCTGCCAAATCAGCGGTTGGCCCATTACTCATCTCCCTCTGCGCTGTCTCCTGGCTCGTGCTCCGGCGCTAATGCAGATTACAGGGATATATGAGGGCTATTTTGTTCACGGCGGGGTGGAAACGATCACAGGCGTACCCCATCCCTTCTCTGGGGCGCCACTCTACATCTGTTCCCCCCGCGAAAGCCTATCAGAAGATCCATCAGAGAGCGGGCTCTATCAGATCTGAGCTCGACGAGTGTATGCAGCATCAATTATACATGCTATGTGTAAAAAATTAGGTCGCTCTATCAACACGCCAATGGATCCTCGGAGACATTGTTTGGTTAAGTGATTAGTGACTTAACAGAGTTTCAAGTGTTAAATGGTCCATCGATGATACATGACGATATAGATACAAGGAGTGAATGGAAACATTGTGGAATGAATCATAATTTTACCATAATGATGTTTTATTTCTGCACATAAAGAATACATTCAAAGCTTAAACACACTGAATCTTCCAGACCATTGTCCCCCATAACTTGTTAGGACATTCTATATGGGAAATGTGTTTACCATAATCAATAAAGTCATATTTTATGTAGCAGTGAGATCTTTTGTAGCTGTAAGTGATAAACGAGCTAGGCCGTATTAGTCCTATAAAAAGCATTTTCAACTCGCTCTGACAGTGAAAAGAGAGACATCTATTATTGAAATTCCACATCTTTTCTGTGACCAAAACACATTCAAACATTACAAGTTTAATCGTTATGCAAGTCTTCGCTCATCTGTTGGGTAAATAGACCATTCATCATATCATTGGGCTTTTACAGCTTGACTGTTGTGAGTGATCTGTCTGTGAAACGGCTTCACTCGCTGACACGCCCATCAATCACTTTTCAATGAAGATGTCACAGCTCATTGTGTGGACTGTTACCCCCCAAACAATATCCACAAACCTTTTTTTTATGATAAATTAAAAAGTTTTTTCAGAGGAGTGAAGGCCAGTCTGTACAGTAGTGAGACAGACAAACTGCAGAAAGAGTTTTAGAAATCCACTGTCGGCCTCTCAGAGGAGACGTGAGCAGGTGCACAAACGTCTGAGTGTGCTCGATATTAACTTTTCATTAGGCACTGTTAAACCGCCAGTCATCAAGAAACGGTTCAATGCGGGGTGCAACTGCTTTGTCGTAAATAACTGCCTCTAAGTTGAGGCTCCTTAAGTTTAAAATCTTCTTGTGAAACTTTTCCGAATGACTCCCAGACACTTCATTGTGCTGTGTTGTTATCAGACTTATCCAGCAAACCAAAGATAATGAGCTGTGATTTAATAATAAAGCCATCAGATTGACTCATTAAATAACTAAACAGCCGCAATGGAGTAATAAGGTTTTTCTCTCCTCAGATTAAATTAATATTCTGTGTGAAGGCTCCTCATGTCTGCTTTCTCTCTCTTGTGTGTCATTTTCAATACAGGCTGCCGTGAAGATGTGATGCAGAGAGCCGTGACTCCGGGAGACTCGACTAGGTTGGCGTCTGGAGTCTGTGATGTCACGCACCAAATACATGCTCACATACACACGCACAAATGTATGCTCTATTTATATTTCTTTCTCATGGTTTGTTCTCATTCAGTGCCAGACTAGAGAGACAAAGACAAACAAGAACAATGACTTATAAAAACACATGTACAAGATATGATTCACCCTATAGGAAGTTTTAATATAAAGTTACAGCAGCAACAAAGCAAGTCCAATAGAACCAACTGGCTCATTCTTATCCTTCTAGCAGAAGTAAACTCAGCCAACATGCACAATAGCTTGTCAACTAGAATTTCCTCCTGGTATCCGAAAGGAAAAAAATAAGACGATGTTAAAAATCAAATGTTATAGGAAATCTTTACTGTAAGATAGAGTTTTTGTAAAGGCTGCCAACATCGTGTGCAATGGTAGCTGAATTATTTAGTTCCCCAGTAAACATCCTATCTACCAATTCTCAGTTTTATTGCTTTGTATATTACTGATTTCTTGTTGATCTTCATCACATTTAATACGATATGTACTGTATATGTTTTATATGGACATTGTAGTTAGAAACAGGAACCAAATCAATTAACA
This sequence comes from Neodontobutis hainanensis, assembly GCA_024349245.1. Taxonomy (NCBI): domain Eukaryota; kingdom Metazoa; phylum Chordata; class Actinopteri; order Gobiiformes; family Odontobutidae; genus Neodontobutis; species Neodontobutis hainanensis. The sequence goes on from JALDNG010000056.1 coordinate 2,009,725, forward strand.
CGTAGAAGCTGCCTGTATTGATTTAAACCGCAGCCTAAATAGATTTGGGAAATGAACTTCACTCTCCTGACCAGTTTCAGCATTGAACTCTTCTTAAGAAACTTGTACTACAGTAATATATTACCCATTGCACCTCTTCCACAATGCATAGCAATGAGTCTCTTTGGCGTCTAATTAGTGAGATTAAATGTAATCTGCTGCCTCACTAGTCAGACTCTCTTTGCCTGAGACTGGTGTGGATCCTCAGGTCGGTTCCTCACGCCTGACAGTCCCTCGCCCCCCCTTCCCTGAACCACCCACCTTCTGCGCACCACTGTTGCATTATTAAACTTGTATAAGGTCATTAGCATACAAAGCAGGAAACCTACTGCGGCAGAGTCATACATATTTATCTGGACGTGGCGTACACTCATACTGTAACCTCTTAGCACACAGGCGTGACCGGCTTTCCACTGCAGGAGATGGAGCATTACAGCTCTATGAACAGACTATCAAGTGGATATTAATAGGAGCAACATCTGAAAGTGTTCTCCTTTCGAAGTAGAGCAGAGTTTGTTTAGTTCATCAGAGCACTTTGCTTCAAGCATATTAAATATAGCTTACAACACTCAGAGGAATGTAAGTGCAGTGTATTCATCTCGAATCCGACAAACACATATTCAATCAGACAGAAAAACAATCACAAAGCGTGGCCTTGTAAGAATGGGAATCACCTGTGGGTTACCTCTGTCTTTGAATGATTGTGAAATGAGCTCTGCTTCTGTCTCCCTCCCTTGTTCCTTTCTTTTTAAATACCCTCTTTCTCTTGAACCACACTTTCACTCACTGCTCTGGGACTCTCCACAGTTTCCCTCTTTCCCTCAGCCCTTTAGGGTAAACGCACTGCTCCTTTCCACGCCATGGACCCTCTCTCTTCTGTTAATATTCCTTCCTGCCTCCCTCCTTTTTTTTTTCCTCCTGTGAGATTGCTGTTGTGTCTTATGGCTTTTTATTCCTACGTGATGGTCGATGGGTTCATGTAGGAGTAGAAGCCACTAAACACGCGGTGAGCGGCCAGCGGCCAGCGTTTGCAGCCAGATTCCTGTGGATATGACAGTTTCCCTACTCACATCGATGGTCCTGCACATTAACAAGAACACAAATAGTACAAGGGGAAGAGAAGATGGTCTGAAAGTTAATTTGATTGTGCTGACGTTGATTTAACAAGTGGTTTGGATGGAGCGGAGTGTTAAGTGTGTTTGGCAAATCAATCTGAGCAAACAGACCCAAAGATTTCCCACATGCATGCTGCCTGAGAGTGCCCTGAATATCAAACACATTCCTGCGACTCGTTCCACGCCATAGGTTGCCACTGTATAAAAAAACAGAGCAGGAAAGTTCTCAAAATAGAGATGAGGGTGAAAAAGATGTCTCGCTGGAAAGGAAACTCACAGAGGTAGGTCAATAATGCTGTTTAATAATGTACAGCGTTTGATGGTCTTTACTCACATTGAGAACATAGGCTAAGCTGTATAATGCAATGTTTACTGCATGGACCATTGATCCAAAGCAGAGAAGTCAATACAAACCTGGTTTTCAGTTTAATAAATTACCTCAGGTCAAATGGTTTCCACAAGAAAGTTCCCATGTGAAATTGGAGGGTTTGCATGTTAAGATGTCTGTTTGACACATTGAGCCTATTTAAGCAAATCAAGCACCATGCATAAGCACTGCACATAACATCTAGTAAAAAGAACTTTATAAAAAATTATTAGAAAAATCTCAAAGAGTTTGGGTGCTTGTAACAATTGAAGGATGGAGCGTTCCAAATGTTTTTGTTTCATTGCACATACAGCAGCTATTCTGGTGGACTGAAAACGTCAAAAAATGCTGGATGAAATTCCTACAGGATAACACTAATCATCTCATTTCACATTTCTGGAGGTTTGCTTAACATCCTGTGGAGTATGTTGCTCTTTTATTTTATTATTTATTGTCATTTAAAGTGCTCATTATTAATTCAATGAAAACGTTTCTACTTACAGTATGTAATCCTTGTAAAAGGGCAGATAGCCTCCAGATTTAAAGGTTAGAACTGGGGCTATTCCTGCACCACACAGGACCTTTACTTTAGCTACAGCCTGCAAACTATAAATCATCTCACAACCTCTTAAATATCACTTCTCCCTTAAATTGGGTCCAGGAAATTGTGGTCCAGCTCCAGCTTGCTATTAATGGTGTATATTGGTGCTAACTATTTGCCTAAAGTGAACTCAGTGGCAAGCAATTAGGGAGGTATTTCAGATGATTCTGCTGGGTCCAGTTTTACACAAAATGTCATCCTTCTGTTTGTATTTGCAGTAAAACAGACCACTTACTCACAGCTGCACAGAATCTGAATAAAGATTAAATGGCGTGTTGTCAGAAACCAAAAGCTGAATTATTAATCCCCAGACATTACAAGGCTTTGACACAGTCTTGCAGTTGTGTGACATTACTCGCACATTGATTTGAGTTTGCTAATTATTCAACTTGCAATAGATGGGGTCCGCTGAGGTTTAATGATTTATTCATAGCTGTAAGTTATGATCTAATATTCAGTGGGTGGGATGGGAAGATGCTTGTGCTTGCTTTATCAGTTTAATATATTTTTTAGGTTTCCACTCCCACATAGATTCTTCTACTTTTGCTAGGGTATGGAAACACAAGGAGGTCTAAGAGAATAGCAGAGCAGGCCAGACACATTAGCGCAGCGTGAAACAGGACTGGATCCCACACCAGCAGGGCTCTGCACGTCGCTGAAGGTGGGATCCACACATCAGAGTGTCTATGGGAAGGAGCGTGCATTATTTACAAAGAAATGTGAAGGGGTAGTTGGAATAGATCACTGTGTTTGGCCTGAAGCTGTGTGCACCTGCATTTCCAAAATGTCAGCGTGAGATGAAATAAGAAGCCACAACCTCTGTTTCACTTTGACAGCTATGCATTTTTAAATTGAGCAATTAAAAGATTTTATAGCATAGAGATATACAAGGTCATGTTATTGTCAAGTTCAGGTACAGAACATGAGCATCGTCACAAGTGGAGTAAGGGGATTTACATCATACAGCTGGAATTCTGATGTTTGTGCACATGTGGGTTTAATGTGCAATTGTTGTGCAGCTACAGTAGCCACCCACCCGCAGGCTACACTTTGATTTTCATGTAATAAATAATGCTCTTTTGTGTTGTGTGCTTCATTTGTTCCCTGTTGTTGCTGCTCAATAAATTATAAATCATGCCTGTTCAACCTGCCACATATCTCTTGTTTCATTTGTCAGTCAAACTGTTTTTTATTTATTTTTAAATGCCACACGCACTTGCAAGCTTGAATATAAATGGATACTTTTTGTCCTTTTTCACAAATCCACAGAATCAGATTAAAATCAAGGCAAAAAGAGGAAAACAATCTAGTTCATTTTGACCACACAAGTTGAATAACACAATAAGTGAGCCAGCTCCGGAAATAGCTGCAGAACACAGTCTGTTATTAGCATTAGTACATTCTCATAAGATGTCTGATAAACCCAATTAGCAAACAACAAGAGTCCCTCAGATGAACTCTGAAGTGATATTATGTTTTCTGCTATGAGCCTTGGAATGACATTACAGCCACATAAATACAGCTATCATTAACCGCTGCACAGTGTCAGCCCTCAAAGTCACTTAACAGCGGGGGAGCTAAAGGATTCTTTAGCCCAAATCTGATGCAGAGGCACAGCGTGAATCTTTTTTACTTTCTTTTCTTTTTGAGATTTTTGGGCTCGCCTACACACACCAGCTGCCTGTTGTCTGGGGGAATCGCCTCAGCCATCTTCTTTTCTGATGAAATCACAGGAAATCCACAAGCAGCTCAAAGGAGGACCACACAACTTTTTTTTCTTTTTTTTCCTTTCTTACACCTCCTCTGTTCAATAATTCTCAGTGATGGGCCTCTCCTTTGATCTCTGGGCACCTCGTCTCATTCCAATTAGCAAAAGGCAAAGAGGGCCCCTTGTTTGTAGGCATGCAAGCAGTAATTGGATAATCCCTGAAATTTGAGCGAGTGCACTAAAGGGAATCTGTAATTAAAGCCTAAAGTCTGTCAAATATTGACACAGACAAGGCCTGCGGAGTACCGATACTGAAGATGAGTCAACATTATTGGGAAGGTTTTAAATCCAAAGCCTCATGCACAAGGACAGGGTTGGACATTATAAAATTCAACCTCTAGAAGAAAACTGACTATGTTGTCAACATTTCTTACCTTTGACCAGATAATCCCCTTTGTTTAATTAGCTTTAACGCACAAGAGCACTGTAGTCTAGCAGGTGAACTCTGCCAGAAAAGATTAGTTTTACACATTCACCAGCTTGTTGTGTTTCAGGAGTAAAGCAAGAGTTGCACAAGAGTAAGAGCCACTATCAGCAATATCTACAGATAAAAAGTTTTATTCCCAAATAAAACCCAGCACAGTTAGATACCATCTTGTATTTACTGAGAACAAGATTATAGCTGGAAAATACTGCTCCAAATCATTTCAAACTGTATAAAACACTGCCACTGGCTCTAGTCCTCAGTCTACAGATGAAAGTTAAGGTTCCTCGCCAGAAGCTTGAGCAGCATATTTGGAAATGATCTGCACTAACAGCGTGACCCACAGACGTCCCATTGTGAGAGCAGTGTGCTGAGCTGTACAGATTTTCGCCTCAACGTCTCACTGAAAACCATCACAACGAGACGTCTCCTCACCGAGTCCACTTAATGAGAATGTAGCGTCAGCGCTTTGGCTGCAATTACACTGCTTAGGACTCTTTAATGATATGTTAATGGCTTGGCTGTATTACCTCTCAGCTGCCCAAACAACATTAAATACCCTGCGGCTGATTAATCCACCATCCACAAAAACATCCAATTAGAAGGAAAATGTTTGATTCTGCCAATAACTCGCAGCAAAATAGTCATGTGTACAATAAAAAAGAGTGGATATGTGGAGTGGTAGTAGGATCAATGCATTCTAATAAGAGAGTATTATCTATAAACTCATAATGTGCTTGGGAAGAGCTTGTGAACAGCTTTGTGCTACATTGAGCTAGGTTCCAAAATTACTGGTAGCCTACAGATCAAACCTGTGACCTGTTTATGTTATATAATGCTCTGTCTACCCAGCAGGCCGCATTCCCTATACTCTGCTGCTGGTAATTAGCTCATCAAGATATATTTTGTTTTGTTTGAAAATGATCCAACTTAATTGTGAGATAAAGCTAAATTAGTGAGATGACTCTAGAATGGGGCGGTAGAGAAATCCCCAGAGATAAATCATCAAAGCGTTGAACATCCTTTAAAAAAAACTAACAAGCCAAAATTAATCATAAAAACACAAGTTTTCCAGTCAAATACAATTAATCTGTTTTCACCATCTCTCCACACTTCACTCCTAACATCACATAATTGGTCTTGACATGCAACTCACGGGGCAATAGAGTTTATTATTGGCAAACACCTGAAAGTATAACCCATGGGGCATTAATATTCCACTAGTTCCTCTTGTTACATGCACTGAATGGTGAGACAGCCCTATCCAAGGAGCCCATATAGAGGAGAGGAAATCCCATTCTGTCAGCAAACACAGGAAACACTAGGACGAGTGTAGCAGTGATTGTACAACGTGACATGGTGCATGTGGGGACTGTTAGAAACACCTCTGGGACTTTTCACAATACAGTACTTCAAATCTTTGCGAGTAGCACAGAGCTCTGAGGGCAGCAAACAAGACTCAATTAATAGTTATCATGTTAAATGTGGAATTAATTGTGATATTGATTTGGGGTCACATTACCATAATCACAGCACTCTCATTATTGCAGGTGCACCGTAGATGCTTCGAGACCGAAATGCCACTGAAAAACTCATTACTTCAACACATTCCTTTAATTGGTAGTCTCAAGTATCTCACCAGTTCTGCGTTAAAGTTCTGCTGCTAATCCCATATAATTCAACACAGGGATTAATTAACATGGTTCACCACTGTAGTTGTTTCCAAGTTTCAGAGTAAACAGTGCAGCATTAGTAACTCCAGTCAGAAGAAAAAAATATATTGTTTTGGTTTAGGTAGGCATGGATTTGTGTTATAATCTGGTGCAGCAATCTCAACACACCATCCTGTAAACCTAAACATCCTTACCATCCACACGACTTATTCTTATTAATCTTCATAAAGGACACAAATAGCTTACTTTTCTCATGCCTTAAATCTCCAAGAACCATATTATGTATGAGCACTTAAAATATTAAATATAATGGAATTATTATATTTATAATAAGTAAGCATATAGATCAATACATGAGCACAACACAGGAGGGCATTGGTAGAAACACCAGAGGGGCAAAACACCAGCTGCTGGTAGATACAACAGTCGCTCGGGACTGTAAAACTAGGCAGATCAATCTGTGCACTGCCTGGATTGATTACAAGAAAGCCTACAACTCAATGCCACACACATGAATTGTGGAATGCTTGGAGATATAACATCAACAGGACTTTAAGTGCATTCATTGCAAACTCGATGAGGCTGTGGAAGACCACCCACTGAGGCCAATTGCAACCCAATTGTACAAGTGTCCATCAAATGTGTCCACTGCTGTTCTGTATAGTTCTGAACCCCCTCAGCCAAATAATCACCAAGAATGGCTATAGATACCAAATCAGGAATGGGGCTACCATTAGTCACCTCCTCTACATGGTTGACATCAAGCTGTATGCCAAGAGCGAGTGAGAAGTGTGGCTGGATGGTGACCAAGAGAGGGAAGGTAGTCCATACAGAAGGGATCTCACTCCCAGAAGACACTATAGCAGACAGTGAAGATAGCTAAGTACTTGGAATCTAAGATCCGTGCAATTAACAGCTATGACCTGCCAGTCATCAAATACCCTGGTGAAGCTCCTCACAATGCATGGGGGTTCTACCCAAATCCAGCACACTGAGAGTGTACACTACGTGCAATGAAGGAGGCAGAGGACTAGTGAGTATCCAAACCAATTTCCAGGATAAAACCTCCAAGATCCTTGAGTACATCAGGAAAATGCTGCCGATGGACAAGGGACTTAGTGAATGTCTCAGGGAGAGGAACAAAGAAGAGGAGGTGCAGGAGGTACCAACATGGGAGGCAAGGCCCCTATGGGATGTGCCACCGACAGATAAATGAAGTGGTTGATATCAAGAAATCTTACCAATGGCTAGAAAGAGCTGGACTGAAGGACAGCACAGAGGCACTCTTCATGGCTGCACAGGAGCAGGCCCTTAGCACCAGAGCAATAGAGGCCCAGATCTACCACACCAGACAAGACCCAAGGTGTAGGCTGTGGCTCCTGAGACAATTCAGCACATAACTGCAGGGTGTAAGATGCTGGCAGGGAAAGCATACATGGAACGCCATAACCAATGCTACTACTCTAGTAACCCTAGTCAGAAGGTTAGATGCAAAGAATGTGGGAAACATGGTAACTTTGAATATATATATATATATATATATATATATATATATATATATATATATATATATATATATATATATATATATATATATATATATATATATATATATATATATATACTGTATGCACTTCTGGATACACTGTATTTGTTCATTTGTGTTGTTCTGGATGTCTAGTACACAATATTTTCACTGCACATTGTACATTGTATAATGGTATATATGACAAAGTGTGAAACTATGACTCATTGTTTAAGCAACATAATTATGTAACTTTTCATGGTGTATACCCACTAAGAAGAGCATTTGTATAGAACTAGGACCACTTTGTTTTTAAAAGAAGAGATAGTTTCCTTCTTTTATGTCAAGAACCCATCAAAATTATTATTGGTACATAGTGGTTCTTTGCAAGGTTTACTACAAAAAAGAAAGCATTGCAGAGCAAACATAATGGTTGAGACCTCAGGTGATTAACAAGCCTCAATAGTGTGAGACATAAATGTTTCTTTCTATGAACTTAATAGACTTTATTTGCACTTGTGGCAACACTGTTTTAATTGGTTATGTTGTAGATCTGTTGGCAATAAAATATTTTGAGGATAGGTTTTGAAGGAGAGACTTTTTAATGGTATAAGGTAAAAAGAAAGAACAATGTAACGGGACTACAGGCCATAATATGAATGTTATTAAGAGTAACACCAGCCTTCTCTGACAGTTTTACACCTGTAATAGGCTCACAGAAAGCCTCTGTCAGACTGAGAGTGTGAGGCAGGTTTGTGCTTTTAGCTGCTCCTTGTGTGTCTCTTATCACCTCTCATCAGCGGGGGACCAGAAAGGGCTCGGAAGGGGGGGCGCTCATCCGAAGCAAAGAGGAGAGTCGAAAGAAGGCAGCATCCTTATCAAAGGCCTGGGTGCTGAGCCTGAGTTAAAAATAGAAATGGAGGGAGATTGGCATCGATTTCTGCAGGCGTTGACGGGCCGATTGACAGCAGCAGTGTAGCGTCGGGCTGTTGAGCCATCGAGGGAATCCGCCAGACTGCCTATGATGAGATGAGATGGGAAGATAACTTCTGACAAGCCCTCCACCCGCCACCCATCTCTAATCACCGCCGTCTCAAAGTACACACACACATTCGAAAAGTAATTACCACATAGAAGACACACACACGCACACACACACACACACACACACACGCACACACACACACACACACACACACACGCACACACACACACACACACACACACACACACACACACACACACACACACACACACACACACACACACACACACACACACACACACACACACACACACACACACACACACACACACTCACTGCTGCCCCCTGAGCGAGTAATGGGACTTTGGCTGGCTGAGCATCCACCTGTCCAGTGTCTCCTGCCAAGCCAAAGCTCATGCGCTTGCACACATACAAAATACCTCTGGACGTCCCTGAACAGCACCAGCCGCTGGCCTTAAGGGCCCTGGCACTAAATTATCCCCTGTCTGTAAACACTGCCTAATGTCCATGAGACGTCCCGAATGGCCGTCACTGACCTTTGTTTTACTGCTGCAAATGGACTCCTCTAAGTGATTACTGTCATTGCACAAGTCTGCTTTACTGCTCTGTTCTGTGCCTCCTCCCACAGTATGTATGGCAGTTCAGTCATCATGAATATAATGAATTTAGCCAAATATACTACAACAGTCATCTCAAGGTTCACTCTTAAATTCACATGTTCTGTAACTACCATAAATGTGACTCGTCAAATAGATGGAGCAGTTTTAAAAACCTCTGAAGACCCCTGAGCATGTCTGTTATTATACTTTTGTTTCTGAAACAATGTTAGCATTTAAATATTTATCAGACAAATTATACAGATAATATACATAACTGTCATTTGCCCATGTCTACTAAAATATTAATAACTTACACAGGAGGAAATGCAAAACATTGTACTAAAGGAATTTGGTGGCTATATAAAAAGATGCCAAAATGAGAAGTGCATAGTAATAATAGGCAAGAATGGGAAAGAGAGGCACAACTAATCTCACACTCAACTCTCTCATATCTGCTTTTGCTGTGGGTAGTAAAATGATCCAGTAATGTCCAAATAATCATCATTAAGAGCCTAAAGTTTGACCTGCGCTTATAATTAGGTGATTTGTAGCAATCTGCCACAAGGCCTCTGTCAATCTGTCAGCATGATTCCCCCCCAGTTAAAACTTCCTCAGAGACAATTACTCTGGGCTGCTCCTAATTAAAAACTCATTGAAATTTATGAGTGTCTGTTATGAATTATTGAGCTCTGTTTCCTGGGATGGAAGCCATTAGGGAAGTTTTAAGCAAGTGCAAGCGATTTCTTCAGGGCTGCTGTGGATGCGTGGCTTTACAGTTTCCAACGACAAATAACCAGGCATATATCGCCCTCTGCTGGAGAAACTTTTAAGATGTTTGGCTTTTAAGATGTTCTGGCTTCCAGCTGGCTTCATACGTGACTTGAAAAAGACCAAAGTAGACTCAAATCTACAAATCCACATTGAAGACATTGATTCAGGGGGATCATTATTATCATGGCATGCTTTTTTTGTAAAAAAAAATGGTTTCCGGAACATATAAAAGTCCGGTGTCACTGCATAACTTTTCAGGATATACACTTATACAAGAAAATAAATGTTGTTGCAAACTTCATTGAGGCTGTTTTACATCCAAAAATTTTCTCCCTGTTTTATGTCAGCAAACCATCAAAAGGGTTATTGTAATGGTTTTCAGGCTCCATATTTTGAGGTAAGAAGTTCCACTGTTCCTTTAAATGGATAGACAGACATGCACCCCCAGTTTGGAAACACAGCTAACACCACAGTTGAAATCTTATTTAGCACAATGTTCAAAATACTTAACCTCAATTTATGTGTGGTCTCTGGCATTTTTTAGTAATAGGGCTGAGTTGAGCAACTGGTATTTGATATCGCTGTATGGTGGCGCCCTACTCAAGAGGCTTGGTTTATATGGTGTTGGCGAATCTCAAGTAGGCTAATAAGGTGCTCTTTCTGTCTGTAAAATAAATCTAGCACCTAAATTGTGGAGACTCAAATCTTTCAAATGAGGTACAGCATGTCCATGTTTATAAAGTGTAGCTGTGGTTATTTGTGTACAAACCCATGAGTGTTGGTGAAACACACTTAGCGGAGCGCGGATACAGAGCAATAGATGTGTTTTTTTTTCTCATTGAGGCGACAGTAAACTTATCATCAGAGAAGATGAAACATGAAGCATATACGCAGGATGCAAAAAAGGCTACTACAGTCCACTGTGCCTGCTCTCACACCAGTGCTGTGGCAAGTATGACATACCTACAAAAACAATAAGTAAATTGTAACTGTAACCCTAAAACCATAAACAAAGTGCGAGCTACATCTGTGCCGTTTCCACCTCATGTTCAGTGAAGGCAGCACGGCTCTGGAAATAATCAACCATTCAGATAATTAGTAAGCCTGCCCAGCCACAACTTCTCTTTTCCTATTTGTCCTCCTTTTGAAAAAAGGAAAATGGTCTGGTATACCACGCTAATCATTCGTAATTTGTTGTAAGGAAGTTGTTTCTGAGCAAAACATTTAAAAGTACATGGCGGTAAATGTAGTAAATGTAGGCTAGCGTTAGCAGGAAGTTCTTTTGGTACAAATTCAATATCATGCTAGCAGAGGATGTAAAAGATAAAGTTTTTGAGGATTTTATAAGATGACTGGCTTATAAAAAGAAACTCAATCACAAAAGATCAGCAGAAGTAACTACAGCTGGAGTTCAACAGTATTTTTAGGCAGTGGTTGGGACAGTGACCCTGGGCCCAACAGGTCAACGTGGTTGCATGCTTCTGACTTATTGTTTAGTTGAAACTGGGGGTGTTGATGTGCTTTTCATTTACCAGGATCTGGGTTTTATGTGCTAGTAGGCTAACTGCTTTGCAAACGTGAGAAAAGTGCTTATGTCCTGGTTGTGACTGTGACAGTTGGCTGTAGTTTGTGATAAACATGAACATGCATCTATTTTCGGTGGCTCTCTTCTGCCCAGACTCTCACCTCATATAGCAAGTCCACTGATCTCTGTGTGCAGCCCATGGGTTAAACGGCTTCACGGTCAAACTAAAAGTTGCAGTTCATCCTCAGTGTGATGAGGTAAAAGAATAAAACGTAGTAAACGCCAGTGAAAACGTTGGCTGTGGTGATGGCTGTGTACCATGTGTCTTCTCCAGAGGAGGCAAGGTGTATTGTGATTAAGTCTAATGTCTAAATCTTGTAAATTTGAGAGATTTTGTGCAGGATGAGATAAACCTTTAGAACTGTTTTGCAAGACTCTGAATGAAACTTGCCAAACTTTTTAAAAAACTATTCACACAGTGGTAATGTGCTCTGTTGTTGACTGATTACAGAAGCTAATGTTCAGTCAGACAAATATATGCTACACTAATTATTGATTATTAATTAATAGTAGCATTTTCTTTTCAACATCCCCTACTCAAAATGCCTTCCTGTGGCTCTGCATGTGTGACCAGTGGACTTCTGCGTTGTTTTATTGGTGTGTGTGGTGGAAGCTGAAGGGTCCACAAGACAAAGGGACTGCGTTTGGAGGCACGCTCTGTTAATTCTCTGACAACATGAAATAAATAGCAATTAGCATGATGCCACAACAGCATCATAACAATACATATGAGTGCATCAACAGTGATTGTTTATACAAAAGAGATAAAAACAATTCTATTCTGGACATAAGAAATAAAAGGATAACAACTGATTATAATCTGATCTTTTCCCAGTGGAACATATCAAAAGAGGAAATGACACAGGACTGTATTTACAGTTGTGCTCATAAGTTTACATACCCTGGCAGAATTTGTGATTTTATTTATTTTTTTCAAAGAACACAAAAACTTTCTGTCACACATAGTCAGTGGGTGAAGCCATTTATTGTCAAAAAATTGTATTTACTTTTTTTAAATCATAATGACAACAGAAACTACCCAAATGACCCTGATCAAACATTTACATACCTCAGTTCTTAATACTGTTTGTTACCACCTTTAACATCAATGACAGCTTGAAGTCTTTTGTGGTAGTTCTGGATGAGGCTCTATATTTTCTCAGATAAATCAAAGCTGCTCATTCTTCTTGGCAAAAAGCCTCCAGTTCCTGTAAATTCTTGGGCGGTCTTGCATGAACTGCAATGATATTGAGGTCAGGAGACTGAGATGGCCAGTCCAGAACCTTCACTTTATGCTGCTGTAGCCAATGACAGGCCTTGTGCTTTGGATCGTTGTCATGTTAGAACGTCCAAGTATGTCCCATACACAGCTTCCGGGCTGATGAGTGCACATTTTCCTCCATTATTTTCTGATAACATACTGCATTCATCTTTTCCTGTGCTTTTTTAGCTCACACATCCCCAAAAAATCAGCGATCCACCTCCATGTTTCACAGCAGGAATGGTGTACCTTTCATCATAGGCCTTGTTGACTCCTCCGTAAATGTAACGTTTATGGTTGTAAATAACTTTGCTCCAGAAGTTTTGAGGCTTGTCTCTGTGGCGTATTGTATCTTATACAATACGCCACAAATACGGCGTATATTGATGCTTTGTGGCATTTCCATAGTAATGTCTTTCTTCTGGCGACTCAACCATGCAGCACATTTTTCTTCAAGTGCCTCCTCATTGTGTATCTTGAAACACCACTTTTAGAAGTAATTTGTGGGTTTTTCTTTGCATCCTGCAACAATTTTCCTGGCAGGTGTGGCTGAAAATTTTGTTGGTCTATCTGACCAACAAAATCTGACTTTTTATTTTCCACTTCTTTATTAGAGTTTGATTGGCATTCTCAATTCCTTGAATATCTTTTTATATCCCTTTTCTGTTTTATACAGTTCAATTACCTTTTACCACAGATCCTTTGATATTCTTTCGCTTTTCCCATGACTCCAACTACAGAAACATCAGTGCCGCACTGCATGAAATATGCAAGGATCTGTCATTAGTCCAGAAACTCACTGTCCTTTTATACACACACACTGATTACAAACAAACAGGTCCCAGGTGAGGATGGTTACCTTTAGTAGCCATTTAAACCTGTTTGTTTTAACTTGTGTGCATGTTATCAGGCCAAAATCACCAGGGTAGGTAATCTTTTCATCAGGGTCATTTGGGTATTTTATTATGCTTTACAAAGAGTAAACACAGCTTTTCGAAAATAAATGGCTAACCTTACCATTAACTGAGTGTAAAAGAGTGTAAAAAATTGATAGCCTATCCTGTGATAGGCTATCAATTTTTTTCTCTGTTTTATCTCTGTTTCCTATGGGCTTTCCAGTCCAAGTGAACAGTCTGCACTTCCCAAAGTTACGCCTCTGGATAAGTCCAGTGGCTCCATCTGGTGAACAGCGCCGGAGCGGTGCAGCACCGAGCTGATCCGGTCTACAGCCAACAGCCAACCAGGAAAGAGGGCTTGCCATGATCTGGACTGAGGCGGATAAGACTACAGACCTTTGTTCTGACTCCCCTCCTCCTTCGAGACCCACAACAAAATCCTACAAATGCTCAGAGAAAAAGCTAGCTTTGAATTAGTGTGTGTACGCCTTTAATGGCTGTAGTTTTCCCGCAGAAATTAGCACTGTGAGCAACGTTTGTGTGTGGATCGCCACAGCCCACCCAGGAACATCTGATCCTTTTTCTGTCAGCTGCTAATGGAAACAAAACACGGAGCTGTGAATGAGAGCCTACGAGGTGCGTGTACATTTACTGTAAACCCGTTTATTATTCATATAAAGATGCTTTTTTTTAAAGGGCCACTTAAATTACACGGTGCTAATTGTGGGTTACATCGGTCGCTATTCTTCCGATGCTAATGTTAGCCGATGCATGTAGCTTGTCTTTAACAATTGAGTCTTGCCAGGACCTGATTAGGCTTGTACAGGCGCCCACAACATGCTTAAGAGAGTAAAGGGGGATTTAGTGGGTGCTTTGTCGTCGAAGAGCTGCTCTAACATGTTATTTTTTACCGAGCACATTAGCGTGCTACTTCAGTAAATTAAGTTCTCTTTCAGTATGCTGCTGTTAGCATGCGTACGCCAGGAGGCTGCTAATAACTAGGGTTGTATAACATGCAGTCAAAATAAATGACCTCAGCGTTATTTTGTCATTGTATTGGTGTAAAAATGCCACTAGCTTGTTTTTAAAGGTTAAAAATGATCAGCACCACTGGTTACATTGATTCATCTGTCTTTTCCCCATGTTATTTAACATTGTTGGTATAGCTATAGTACTATTTATTCAACACTAAAAGCACTTTCGGATCGTAAATAGAAATATATAAAAGTAACCGTAGCCTTTCTCTAAAGCTTTAACAAAGCTCTTTATGACTAAAGCATGCATTGTGGTTGTGAAATACCATCATTTGGAGTAAGCAGATTATTGCTCTAGTCAATGTAATACCACTGCTGATGAAGACTGACAGTGTACAGCATGCAAATTGTCAATCAGCGGTACTGTTGGATGACTGTCTTTTCCCTAAACATATTTTGCATGGTTCTTAATTCCCTACGTTTACATTCTGTCTGTTTCTCCTTACTAGGTAATGGTCTCCCAATGCGCTATCTTCGCCTCCTAGCCCCACCCCTGCAGCTTTTGTCAGCTACAATCTGGCAAGTTGTGCAGCAGGGACTTGTGGATCACTATGGGATGCTGGAGGAGTTTGTTACCATGGTGACAGAGCTAGTCCCTGAGCTTATGAGCTATAGCCAGAGGGCTCAGCTCATCCTGGGGCTCAGAGCCAGGGTCAGTAATCCCCTTTCTTTAAAGTAGGCCCACTCAGTAAGGATTTCACTCTGGAAACTGTAGGTTTATTGTGAATTTATAGCGCCTCTGCAATAACTAAAGCATTCATTGTGGTTTTTGCTTTACAGCCCATGCTAGTTAGAGTCTAATGTGTCTATAATTATATTTCAGCTTATTCTGGAGATGTGTCGAGGAGATGGGCCAGTGGATATAAAAGCCATTCAGCCACATCTGGAAAAAATTAAAGCTCCCATTACCACTGCCAAGGATTACCGCGTAAGTTTGAAACAGACTTTCATATTTGTTTTATGTTTGCATTAATGATTACTGTGTATATGCAGTCTTTTTTTTAAAGAGGTATTGTGCATCATATCAACAGGAAACCATTAATCGGGTAGAAGAATCTGAAGTTAATTTTGTCGAGCTTGTGCATTCTTTAATAGAGGATCCTTCCAAAAGAAATACCTTTTTCAAGGTGAGATGTTGTATGCTTTTCTTATAGGTATTTTGGCATATGTAAATTGCTATCTGTTACTTTGCCATATAATGGTTTTAATATGCTTGTATGTACTTGTATCTTGCATGCAGGAGGTCTTTCCAGAGCATTTTGGGCCAAAGTATGACACAGCTCTTGAGATGCTTGTTTGGGAGTTCATTACAAGGCTGGAGGAACTTTTGCCTGCTCCAGACTTTACACAGGTGCCATGTTTCTTTTGCATTAACCTTTCAGGTTTTCTTATATTTATTTTACTGCCTGCTGCCATTTAGACCTCACTACTAATGCACATGGTACTTGATCTAATAACCTAGTAAACACATTAATTTGAGCCTCTATAGTCCCTGGTTTTATGACCACATTTCTATGTACATATGCCTCACATACTGTACTTTAATGCACAATAGAAATGTGAAAGAGTCTGGGAGCCACAATGCGAGTGAGAATCTGTGATATCAAACCGTGATATCTATCTGTTTCTGTGACTGCACCACAAAGAAATATTCTCATGTATTTGCACTAATGACACACAGAAGGATATACAGGAGGTTTAACTGCATGCAGATGCACCACACAGTCCCAGTGGACCACTTTTCAATATTATTTTTTTCTTACTCAAAAGAGTCATTAAAAAGGATTTACTAAAGCTGTGACTTAATTTTTTTTTCATTTCTCAGTTGGCAGCTTTACTCAGTGATGCTCCATGCCTACTAGAAGACTGTTTACAGTCCTTTTTTCCTCCAGAAGACATAAAAGCTGTTGTTGAACATCACAGAAATCTTGGCCTTTTTGACAAGAAAGGTGAGTTGCTGTGATTGTTGTTTTGATTCCATGTAACCCTTGGAATTCTTTCAAAATGTAGTTGCATATAAAAATCAGTTAAGTGAAATGAGCACAGAACTGTGAGACAATCACAAATACAAAGAACTTCTGCTTCCCATTTTACATTTACAAAGTCTAAAATGGGTGTTAATATTGCAAAAAAAATACATTTTCTTCATTGCTGGCAGTACTGTTTTTTTTAATTAAATTTTTATAATTAATTTAAGGCTTTTTTAGGAGTGACTTTATCAGTTTAAATATAAGTAACAAAAACAAATTGTTCTTCTCAGATTTGTAATTTTGTCAATTTGGACTAAATAAATAATCTTTCAACAAGATTCTTTTCATTAAAATTTTAGACATCACAGATTTTAGGGCCAAAAAACAATTCATCCTTAATCATCTTTACTCTCTTTTACAGACTCCAGGCTCTTGCCAATGGATGACTGCATCCTCTCTGCTCTATCTTTGCCTCCTGGGACCAAACCTGCCGCAAACTCAACTCTTTTAGCGCTTAAAGGACACTCGGAGGCAGACAACAGAAGGGCAAGCAGTAGGCAGCTACATAATAGAAATCCTAGTCTTTCTCAATTTAGGAAAACAAATAACCACCTGAGTGATGAAACTATACATCTTACTTTATCTGTAGAGACTGAGGATGGACATTCAGCAGCCAATGGACACAGCCAAAGTTCGGCAGGAGGGCGGGTCCTCAGGAAGAGGAAAATTGCTGACGTAGTAGACATTCCTAGTAAACAGCCAACAAAGGCCTTACCTCATTTGTAAGATGTTTTTTTTTTCTCTTTTGGTTTACACATATAGTTGTGCTCATAAGTTTACATACCCTGGCAGAATTTGTTTAATTCTTTTTGGGCCATTTTCCTGGGAATATGACTGATAACACAAAAATCTTTTTTTTTTTTTATTCATAGTTAGTGGTTGGGTGAAACCATTTATTGTCAGATAATTGTGTTTACTCTTTGTAAATCATAACAAAAACAACATAAACTACCCAAATGACCCTGATCAAAAGTACATGCCCTAGTGATTTTAGCCTGATAATATGCACACAAGTTAAAACAAACAGGTTTAAATTGCTACTAAAGGTAACCATCCTCACCTGTGATCTGTTTGCTTGTAATCAGTGTGTGTATATAAAAAGTCAGTGAGTTTCTCCTGATAGACCCTTGCATCTCTCATCCAGTCCTGCCCTGATGAGTCATAGGAAAAGTAAAATAATTGTCAAAGGATCTGTGGGAAAAGGTAAGTGAACTGTATAAAACAGGATATCCTAGTAATTGAAGTGTGCAGTGTTGAAACAAAATTTTCAACTGCCAGGGAAATTGTTCAGGATGCAAATCACTTCATCTGAAATATAGGACTCTGAAAAAAGTGTGAGCTGTTTCAAGATGCACAATAAAGAGGCACTTGAAGAAAGCCATTACTACACAAATGCCTCAAATCATCCTGCTTATAATGCTGATATGGCCAAAATGTAACTTTTTGGCCACAACCATTAATGTTACATTTAGAGAGGTGTCAACAGTGTGTATGATGAAAGGTACGCTATTCCTATTGTGAAACATGTAGCTGGATCGCTGATGTGAGCCAAAAAAAGCACAGGAAACTTGCTTAAAGTTGTTAGTACACGGTATTAAAATCTTAACCTTTTGATCTGGGTCATTTGGGTAGTTTCTGTTGTCATTATGATTTTAAAAAGTATGCACAATTGATTTGACAATAAATGGCTTCACCCAACCACTAACTATGAGTGAAAGAAATGATTTTGTGTTCATATTCTCTGAAAAATGGCAAACAAATTTTGTAAATTTATGAGCACAACTGTTGCTAGTTTCTATGATCTGATCTTGTTGAATTTATCTTTAACTCATTTTCTGTTTAAATTACTTGCTTAACCATTTTAGAAATTCCTCAGTCGACGATGACAATTCAACTGAATCTCCTCTGATCTCAATATGGGGAGATTATACAGGTGTGTGTGTGTGTGTGTGTGTGTGGTTTATGTACTATTAAAGTAGACATTGCATGCTTTACAGCCATTAGGCTTTGAGTAATACATTTTTGTTGCCTTCACTTAGACTGTTCAAAAGCATCCCTCGGATCAGACACAAAGGTTGCATGGTCAGATGAAGAGACTCTCATATTGCTGGACATCTGGGGCATGAACTCAATGCAGCAGGCTGTAAAGGGCTGCCTGAAAAACCCCCACATGTTCTCACAAATATCGCAGAGATTAGCAGAACAGGGTTACAGGAGAACAGTTGAACAATGCCAAACAAGAATCAAACAACTTAAGAAATACTTTGAACAAATAAGCAAGTGAGTATTCAAATGGGGTTTAAGTCCAGCCTTGCCTTAAACTTTTTGCTCTGCTGTGGAATGAACGTTGTGGCAGAATTAAACTATTGTGTTTTTTTTTTTTTTGGCCTTAATAGCACCGGCGGAAGTGCCAAACTGGAGTGTAAGTTTTATGACCACCTGGAGCAGATACTAAGCGCGGATCCTGAGCTCTCATGTGATGCCGAAGAGGTTGATGAAGATGACCTCCGGGAAGAGGATGACGAGTTGCAGTTTATTACGCAGAACATGCCCATGGACCTGCCCCTGGACATTCCCCAGGATATAGGTATGACATATAAAGCGACTATGTATTTAATGATTTGCATAGACCAAATACAGTTCCAAGCACACGCCAGCATAAAGTAATATCTTGCTTGCTTTAGTTTCCTCAAGTGGTCGAACTGCTTGGACTGACCCAGAGACATTGGCCCTCATCAACATTTGGGGTGAAGACAAAATACAGCAGGGATTAAGAGGCGGGCACAGAACCGGGCAAATGTTCAGCATAATATCTAAAAGGATGATGGTTTTGGGCTACTCTCGAACTTCAGATCAGTGCCAGTCGAGGGTTAAAAGACTTAAGTCAAGCTATAAGCAGTGCTATGAGAACAAGTAAGAAAACATGCTTTATAACTAAACTTGACCTAAAGCTAAACGTATGAAAGACGGAGTGAGAATTTTTAGTAATTCAATGAAACGTCTGATTGTTTGCTGCAGTTTAAAGAATGGAGTGCAGGTCGAGTGCAAGTTTTATAATGAGCTGTCCAGGATTTTGGCGAGAGACCACTCAATAGATGAGGAAGTAGATAAGGCACTCGAAGAACTAAAGGATGAGGACCTGTCTACTTACTTCCATCAGGATCTTGGTAAACCCATATTTTGAATTTTCCGTGGAATCAACAACAAAGTATCTATCTAATCTGTTAATCTTTTTTTTTTTTTTTTTTTTTATAAAAAAATGTCCATTTTGTTTGTTTGTCCTCTAGATGCTTTTTTTGGTGTTCAGGATGAAAGGAAGAAAGTGCCATGGTCTGATAAAGAGACCCTTATACTTCTGGAGATCTGGGGGCATCCTCAGGCAAGGCACTTGTTAATAAAATAAAAAACACTGTATAAATTAGTTTGGAATAGTTTATTAAAGGAATCTTATTATTCTTAAATTGTCGGACACTTTATACGAATTTGCATTCAAAATTAGGTCCAGCAAAACTTGAAACGCTTCCCACACAACAGTCACCTTTTCAGTGAGATATCAGAGAAGTTAGCTGCCTGTGGATATCGACGCAGCGCTGAGCAGTGCTACACCAGACTAAAACGCCTCAAAGCCGCCTATCGCCAGCGTCAGGAGAGCATGAGGTAAATTCTTAATGTGTTACGTTTATTGTAGCTTTTTATCGTGTTTGCTATTAATGTTAGTCTATTTGTTTTAGTAACTTGGTACTCTTTTGTTGATCAAATATTACATTAGGAATCACTCTTTAAGTCTTCAAGACTACTAAATATTAATTTGATGTGAGGTTTTATTTCTTTTTGTTCCGTTTTGAACACATTCTGAAACCAACAATGTTGAGAACTGACTTATCAAAACTGTCAAGAATTTAGTTTTGGTCATTTTTCTTGTAAAGAACAAAAAATGTGTCCGAAAACTTTTCAACACCGTTATTCCGATGACCAACTCAAAACATAATACAGTCTTTTTGCTTCCACATAAATATTATAGATCTGGATCAGATAAAGGAACAGATAAATTGGACATTCGATTTTATAACATGCTGGAACAAATCCTGGACACACAGCCGTCAACCTCCTCATCAAAAGTGATGGACACCATTGAACTATCTGAAGACTCCAATAGTAACTCAGTGCCTGAAACAGGTAATATTTTATCCTGTACTTTATCCTCGCTGCACATTGTTATGATGCTTTTATATCATAAGTTTCCCAAATGTTTTCATGTTTCAAGAAAGATTGTTTTGATGGCTTTACTGACAAGTAACTATTCAATTAAAAAAAAAACTTTATAGTTTAATTCCATAAGAAGCACCAACCATTCCTCTGTTTATTGTATGCAGATGGAGAAACCATGTCCACAGAAACTGGTTTATGGTCGGATGAGGAGGTTCGAACTTTAATTGACATCTGGGCTGAAGAGGAAATAAAGAAATCTCTAAGGGGTGATCTCCACAATGGAGAGGTTTATGCCAGCATTTCAGAGAAAATGATTGCCCTTGGCTATTCTAAAACATCGGAGCAGTGCTGCTTTAAAATCAAGGCACTAAGAAACGCCTTTCGCCAGTGCTGTGACAGAAAGAAGTAATCTTTTATCCTGTTGCCTTTTAATGCATATACACTGCAAAACATATTCCAGTATAACAATGTGTTTTGTGTCATCTTTAGAGCGGGTAAAAAAGTAGAATATAGGTTCTATAACCAGCTGGAACAAATATTTGGACCGGTTTTGATAGATGAGCCTGACGAAAAAGATGACGAGGCAGAAAAAGATCAAGGTATAGCCATCAAAACACTCATCAAGTGATGTTCTATTAAATCATGCATTATTTACTGTTTTCTTGCAGTTGTTGCAGATAATGTAAACACAGTTTGGACAGATGATGAGGTGCAGGCTGTCCTTGAGATTTGGGCTGCAAATGACGTTCAGCAAATCCTAAAAGCCAGCTCCCGTAATGGACGCATATATGTTGACATATCAGAGAGGATGGCTGTTCTAGGATACCAGAAGACCGCAGATCAGTGCCATGACCAAATCACTAAACTGAAGAAGGCTTATAGGCGTTACTGCAACAATCGCAGGTACATGGAGTCATCATTTTATTTTAAATTGATCATTCTTTCACTTGTAAATCTACACTTTTCCATGTGCAGTTCTTCAAATCTCAAATTTTAACTGATGTTTGTAGGAGTGGATCACGTAGGACTACATTTCGCTACTTTAATGTAATGGCTCCAGTGCTTGGTGGATTTGGGTTTGCTGATGTTGATGCGACTGCTTTTGACGCCAACCCGGAAGCCTTTATGGACAAGGACCTTGATGTTTGTATGTTGTATTATACTAAATACCTATCTATTGGTAAAGGTTTGAAAAACTTCACTACCACTACTTTGATACCCTAGAATAATTTATTAAGTTTTAGATTATAATTAAGTTAAATTGATTAATTTCACTGTTGGCTTTATTAACAGATTGCTAAGTACAACAATTACTGGATAATTATTGGAACCAAATATTTAAAATTATCTTTTATTATAGTTGGATGATAACAAGTCTGGTAGCTTAATTTGAATTAAGAGATCAAAATCCAATTTTCTTTATTGTAGATGAGCAGCCTTCAACTAGTCAGTTGCTGTCAGACCAGAGCAGAAAGACACCCTGGTCAGACCAAGAAACCCGGCTTTTACTGAAGATCTGGGGTGAAGATCGCATCCAGCTCACTCTCAAAGGCTCCATGAAGAACCGCCATGTGTATGAGTACATCTCTGGAAAGATGAGCGACTATGGATATATAAGGAACTCGGAGCAGTGCTACACACGCATTAAGCGCCTTAAGTCTGGGTTCCAACATGAAAAGTCAGTAAAAAAATGTTTTAATATTTAATTATTATTTGTGCATGTCTTGGTGGAAATGGAAATCATTTTGGCATTGCAGGATATGATTAGCCTGGCTCCGCCCTCCTACGTACTTCCGCTCAATTTCATTTCGCTTTAGTACTTAGTCTGGGATCGCTGTATATTCTTAGGTTTCCAGAAATCAATTTTTTGTAGGACCAATCAGCGAACAGAGGGAGTGACTTGTTGTTTCCGGTCGGTTTCGGCGCATGACATACGTCACAGCCACACGTTAGCGATTGGCTATGGCAGATCCTGAGTGACTCTGGGCAGATCCAATAGTTTTAAACTTCAACAGAGTTCCCGCATTCAAGGAAGTAAACGCTTGTCAATGGAGCGAGGCCAGACTCTCTGTACAAATGAAATGTACGAGAGTCTGGTAGAACCAGGCTAGGATATGATATCATAGACTGATTGATGCTAATAATTTTTTTTAACCAGGGAGGATTTTAGGTACTTCATGGAAATGGAGGAAATACTAAAGAAGGAACTTAAAGCAGACAGTTCAGTTGAAGATGCGCCACTTCCAGACATGTGCTTCACAGACTTGTCCCTGGGGGATGATCCCGATGATAGCACCCTTCTGATGAGTCCAAACAAAGGTCCAACAAATGAATTTTAACTTCACAAATAAAAATGTTTTATTTAGTTTCTTATGTTGTTGTTGTTTTACAAGACTTTCTGTAGCTGTTCTCTGCTGTTTTAGGTGTGTGGTCATCAGATGGGTCCAAGGTCATATGGGGCGATAAAGAGACTAAAGTCCTTCTGGACATATGGGGAAGTGAGGATATTCAAGTGAACCTAAAGAGCAACACTAAGAATAAACACATATTTGACCAGGTCTCCAAGGCTATGGTCAGCCAGGGCTACATGCGCACTGCTGATCAATGTCAGAGCAGGGTAAAGAGGCTGAGAGCCAACTTCCGAAGCTTTGTAGAAGGCAAGAAGTAAGTGTGGTTAGTGTTCATTAACAATTTTCATTATTTCTGTTTTTAACCCTAATGGTTTTATGTTTTCAGAGGAGATAAGCAAGAATGCAAGTTTTTTGACCATATGGTACGAGCATTTGGCAACAAATACATAAACTCTTGTCCTGCAGCTGAGGATGGGGCTGATGAATTTGGCAGTGAACCATTGGCGCAGGCTTGAGTAGTGGATGGAGGTAAGAAATACCCTACAATTCTACCTTTTTATATACATACAGTATATATTTTGAAGCAATCCAAAAATACCATATACCTTTTAGAAAATAATAGGTGTCCAATCTACTCAGTATATTAATTCTTACATACACAGCAAAAGTAGCATAGTTTACTGTTTATGCTTTGATCTATAAACGTGTGCCTTACCTTTTTTTTTTTTTTTTTTTCTTCCCCTTATACAGGATTGTGACTCATTTCTTCACAATAGAGCCATTTTAGACAAGATGGCAACATCCAATAGAGGAGGAATACCTGACATGGGAAAATAGTTTTTGGACAATAACTGTTGTGGTGTTCATTGTTTACAAAGCAGAGGACACAAGGGATCTGCTCATTCTCTCTCAAATTTATATTCACTGTAAATGATTTTACATTCTTCAGACACAAGCTACTTAAGGCTGTGTGTGCATGTGTATTTTTAAGATAATCTTACCACAAAGCCATGGGTTGTGTGGACTCAATAGTATATGTCTGGCCTTGACACTATTACAATTTTTTTTTTTTTTTTTTTAATAAACTCCAAAAAGGCCTTTGTAAAGACCGCCATACATTCATTTTAGTCATGTCTTAGTTTCTACTGTTTGAATTGGTATAAAAATGTGTTGTGTATGTTGTATCTGCAATAATTCAGATATTCTCATTTTTATTTAAGTGGTTATTTATTTTGTTTCTATCTTATAGTCAACTTTTCATGTTCATTGTAAGTTTACAATGCACCAAGATTGATTGATTATAAGAATTGATTTTGAAAACAATAGGAAGTGTGTGGTCTTAAAATTTGAATGGATTGATCATTTTTAACTAAACCTAAGAATGGTTATCCAGCAAATTTCTAAATAAAACGCAAAACTTTATTGGATAAGATGGAACTAGCAACAAGCTGGTGACATGCATATACACTGGTAATATTAATTAAACTAAATGACAAAACCAAAAGGCTCACTGATCTAGCCATGTGGAACACCATTTTTGGTTTATATTAACATGTCCAAGCAGCTAAAAGCATTATTTTCTGTATCAAGTGCCTTAGATGAGTAAAATAACTACATGGTATTTTTGCTGGAGAGACCATTCATAAATGTTAACTTAATGTGCAGAGTCAAAAGTGAATAGACTGCTCCACTTGGGGGAGCCAGTGTCTGTACTAAATATGCTGTAACAAACCTAGTGAAAGTGCACACTATTAGTTCTTAATCTTCTGATAAAGCATTCAAAGAGAATTTAAATTATACCTAGTCCACAAACGTCAAGTCTCACTTTAAATGGTATCTTCACTGCTCTTAAATATAAACTAAAAACAGTCAGCACCACTGAATAAAATATAGGCTACCCTATTTCATATAGTATATATAGTTTGAGTAAAATAGACTCCGGTGTACATAAATATATGGTTCACACACAGCTCTCATAGGCTAGCACAGTAATTACGTGTCTAAATCTGACAGAGTGTCCAACCACTGGTGTCTGGCTGCCAGTGTGTGACTGTGCATGTCAGTGTGTGTTTGCAGGGTGACACTGGTAAAGACCGAGACAGGCTGTCTGAGGGAAGGGTTATAGCCTACTGAGGCTGTTGCTGCTATACTCAGCAAACAGGACTAGTGGCCAAACAGGGCTGCATCACCTACTCAGCTGCACTGCGCCCTCACACGCTCTCATCCAATTAAATTTTAATAACTTTTTGTCCATTTGTTATTGCCATTTAAATCTTAATAAAAAATCTGTTAGTCTCTAAAAAATACTAAAATTTCTCTAACAGTAAAGCTTACTCTGGCATCTTCTGCATGCACATGCACACTCTTCTTTATCCATTAATGTTGTTTGACCATAGAAAATAAAAGGGCTGGACTAATACAAGACATTTTACTGGGATACTATAGCCTACCATGAACTTTCCTTTTAAGTAGGCCACTTGAAAAAATGTAATGTAGAGCCATTCTTTTGATTTTTTTTATTGTCCAGTTGTTGAGTGTGAAGGTTGTCTGTACATATTTTTGTCCATGTGTTGTGCATACACGTTTATTTTTTTATAATTTTCTATTACGGACTGAGTGCAGTATATAAAGGGAATCTGAATAATCTCATTTGTCAGTACAGCATAGTCCACACCCAAATCTGCTGCATGGAGTTTACCGGATAAGAATGTACTAACGGCATACACTATAGCTGGACACATAGACATTGGTCATATAAATGAGATAAAAAATAACCAAAACCAGAAGGCCCATGATTTAGCCATGTGGAACAGCTAAAATATGTACTGTATCAAGTGTCTTTGAAAGATGAGTACAAGAACTGGACATGGGCTAGCCTCTAATTTACATTTAACCTTAAAAAACATTCTATGTATCATGGAGGGCTAAGGTCTCTGGGAGAGGTCTGGTGCATGGGGTCTTAATTGCAGCATGCAGTCTACATTTACATTTACATTTATTCATTTAGCAGACGCTTTTATCCAAAGCGACTTACATTGTTCTACAGTAATTACCAGTGTTACAGTCACTGGAGGCAAGGTGGGTTAAGTGTCTTGCCCAAGGACACAACAACAGTATGAACTGTGGGGAGAGTGGGAACCGAACCAACTACCTTCGGGTTGAAAGGCGACTGCTCTACCCACTGAGCTACTGCCGCCCCCACCAACATCATGCATTTTGCAAATTGATTGTGGGTTGACTTTTGTCATGTGTAAGCATTTAAATTAATAACTGGACCTCTTAAAATATAAGATATAAAAGGTATCGCTTATATCATATATTTTAAGAGGTTCAGTATATACTACCCTGGTAAATTTGCCACAGAGTGATTCAACTAGCCTGAGGGAAGACGTTTTCAACATACTTCTTTTAGACAACTACAGGCAGGCTCATGTTTGCTTTTTGTGTTTGTATCAGGACCATTTACGTATACTTATTAGATCATGCTTGTTCACCAACAAGCCGTTTCATGTTCTGCTTTGTCTTATAAGCACAGAGATGTCAGCATTTAGCAGTGAGGAAGAACCAATGATGGGGCCATAAAGAGAGCCTCCCTCCCTTGGGGTTGTGTATGGGCTTGTTACAGCAACATTCCTCCACTCAGCTGCTTCTGAACAGTACATTCCTGACATAAAGAAAGAGAGGGTGGGTAAAAACAAGAGAACGAGAGAGGTCTAAAGGGTATACAGTATATATAAGCATGGAGAAAGTGAAAAGAAATGACTGTGAAAAGACAAAATCACTATCAAGCAGAAATTGGGCTCAAGGAATGGCATGGAATAGGATTCTGTTGTAAGTATATTGTTTAGCTTACCACTCTTTTCCTTCAGAAAGATCAGGGGTCAGGTTCTGCTCCAGTACAAAGTAACTAGAGCCAGTGCTGGGAAAAGGAAATTGAGAGAGAGAGAGAGAGCAGTGAGCAGCATCTAAAATGGACATTGAAATCTTCTTATAAACAATATTTTTCAAGTAAACATGTGGATACATACACATAAAGACATAAGGAGTACAGTAAAGGATTGTTTTGTGTCTCTTTGGTCTGCTTGACCTTTTTCCACCAATCTGTGGAATGACACTCATCCAACACCAAACAGACAAACATCCTGTCAAAAGCAATTGCTCTCCTTTAGAGACAACCACAATCGCTGATCTATTATATACAGTAATTCATGGTAGTTTTAGTTTATATTTGAGACATGATTATTTTGATTCTCATGATTTATTTTTTCATTGTTTTTGCTAATATGTATTCTACAACTGTAATCCCCTCTTGATAATAAAAATAAAAATAAAAAGTGGCACCTTTAAAAACTTGTTCTCTTCAAAAATATTAATTTATTTTGTATTATTTGTTTTACAGATCAAGAAAAAACATGGACAAAATCTTTTAAATGTTGTCACTTTAAAAGTGCCAAGTTACACAGACAAAGACAATACAAAACAATTAAAATTCAGAAGCATTGCTTGGAGACATGAAAATTAATTGTGACCCCTCTGTCTGGCAAATACAAGAAAAAGAGAATAATGACATCGACTAGAAATAACAAGCAACAAGCCAGTCTGTTTCCAGACAAGAGAAACACAATAGGTGTTTGAGTGCATTTATGTCTATCAGGGGTATTGGCTCTGTTGTAGCTCATTCTCACTTCAGTTTAGGCTGAATAGAAATACTTGTTTGTTGTCACTGGATTAAATGAAAACAAAGTCACTTGAGTTTGCTCTCAACTTAAGTTTGCGCATGTATGTTGGTTTATCAAGCGTTTATTGAATCTGTCTCTTGACAACTACACAATACCAATTTACGGTTTGCACTGTAGCCTACTTCTATTTCTGCATTTCTCATCAGTTTGTTAGCTCTACATTTAACATAAATAAATTATAGATATTCATATTAGAAACCTTAAGTAAGTGCAAATAGGAAGAATTGGAATAAGCCTCACTAGATTGCTATTCACATGAAAGCTGGGATGTCTGATAATATACATTTTTTTGGTTTTTAATTTTAATTTTTAAATCCAGATTTTATAGCCTAGTAGTCTACCAGGCTTATTTGACCTATTAATCTGATGGCTGTTAGCTGCTTCTGTATTGAGAGCTTTACATGATCCATAACGTGACTATCTGTCTTTCAGTCTTCCTTATTGTCATGAATGTTAATGGTCAGACATGCTGCTGTAAAGGACACGACAAGATACAGAAAAATAACACCTTTTTATTGAGTTTTTGTGTCAATTTCCGATCGCGTTGAAAGTTTGTGACGTCTCATGTCAAACTAAACAGACAAACCGTTTAACCAATCATATACAACCAATTTTAGACCTACATACATTCCGGCCAATAGGCGCTAAGGTTCTGGTGTGGTCTGTCCAATCAAGAACGGTTATGTTGGGAAAGAGGCGGGCCCTTTTCTCTGTTGGATTTGCCCAGTCCGGATGTTCCCCAGTAGCGAATAACGAAGTGTGTGAATGTGGCAACCGAGGTAGACAGGGAGGGGTGGTAGACTGACCAGACTAGGATTTTGTATTTTTACTTTGTTTTTTCTTTTCCTATTGAAACGTCAGTCTACTGTTCATGTTAGACTACGTCTTTAAAGTTGTTTGTACCGCTGATATCCCGGTGGCTGTCGTTCATATATGGGACTGAGCGCTAGCGTTGTGCATGAGCCCTGAAGAAAGAAGGAAAGGGAGAAACATGGGGCTATAATATAAAGGTGTTGTGTTGTGAAGCGACGATGACTCTCAGGGAAGACCCCTGAAGCTTATTTATTTTAATTTATTCTCCCTAATCCCCTTCCCTTTTTGTATATTTTAAAATTATCTCGCCCCTTGCCGCTTGCGAGGCTATTTTTCCAAGTAAAAGGGGCAACGCGATACGTTCAGAGAGGACTTTAGGATGGAGCAAGCCGTCATCCTGAGAAAGTTTATCCATGGGGTGAAGACCATGAGCGAGGGGGACGTGGAGAGAGGAGAGGACAACTTCGGCTGTGACTTTATGGTGAGTCAGACACCCCACAAGCCTCTTTAGCTCACTTAAACCTCACTTTTGTCTTCTCTTCTGTTCACTCCACCATGCCGCCCCCTCCCTGTATTCTGACTCCATGTATGTGCCCCCCAGCCAAGAGGTGAGACGGGGCGGCCACACTGCCCTCTTCCTTCTCCTCCCTTTTCCAGGCTTTACATGGCGGCCTAGTATTGTCTCCCAAACTGCACACCGGCTGCTGCTTAAAAAAGAAAATAACCATCAGGAAAAGCTAATTTTATGCCCTAGGCTGCATTTAAACAATGTTGTGGGGAAATTCCAATTTTAAGTGCTCTATCCTTGTAGCTATTTACCTACATCCTCAGCGTGTAACCTGGCAATACATTATTCCAATTGTCTAGACACTAAACTAAACATTTTTGAACAGGCAATAGTATAATAAGTATAATAATAATATTTGCCCTGCTTTCTGTCTGGACTGATTTGGAGGAACAATAATGAATGTTTCAACCTGTCAGTTTTGAAGATAACTCAAAATACTGGCCACTGGCTGTCAGCATTGACCACACTGCATCAATAGATGTGTTGCAAGTCCTTACTCAAAATAGGCTTTCCACAGGCTTGTGAAATACTCTATTTTAGCACTCATTTTTAGATGCTTTCTATAGTTTGTGGTGAGATGTATATATTGCTCTTGCTTAAATGATTTAAACCCTGCAATGTGGATATGAAATCTTCACTTATTCCCTATTTTGCTAATCATGTACACTACTGCAAACACACACACTCCCCTCTTTTTACTTCCCTATTTCGGGAGAGCTGCTTGCTGGAGCTTGCAGCATTCTTTCTTGGGCCATTTCATAACATTTCGTTCTAGCATACAAACTACACTTTTATCAGCTCATAGGCACTACACCAGTCTGGACAAACCCTCTGCAATTAGACTGGGTCTCTCTGTCTAAACAAAACCAGGCTTGTAACTTATTCTGAAACGGGCAGCATGTGTGTCTGTGCCTAATTGTGGTGGTCTGATTGCTTGGGCCTGTTTTTTTCCTTCATGCGTGAGTTTCAGAAAACAGGGAGTTAGCGGAGTGTGTGTGTGTGTGTGTGTGTGTGTGTGTGTGTGTGTGTGTGTGTGTGTGTGTGTGTGTGTGTGTGTGTGTGTGTGTGTGTGTGTGACTTTGAGGAAGTGTTTTATGGATGACAGTGAGAGAATAAGGAGCAAGGGCAAGTATTTTTCAATTAGTCACCCAGACAATTGGTAGCACAACAAAAGGCTGTGTTACCAGTCTATAAAATCCAGCACTTCATTTATAGATAAAAGCATATCTCCTTTTGGCTACAGCTTCTCCTAGCGCACTATATCTTTTAAACAACATATTAAAGAGTTGTTTGCTTGAATCCAAATTGTACTCAAGTTAATTACAGGAATTATTTTGGGGAACGTAAAATTGCTTAACACTGCTCGGTTATTGCCTTCCAATAACTAGGTCCTTGAACTACATTTACTCTCAGCTTGCAACTCCAGAAAGTGATGAAAGAGATTCATTAGCAACTTAAATTATTCACTAAACACAGAAGCTTGTAGACAAACCTGCTCTGATGGAGTCCCGGGGTGTTCGTGTGCCATTGTTCGGGCACAATTAAGACCTACGAGCGGCAGCTAACATGTTCAGTAAGTGTCAGTGTAAGTATAGAGAAGCACTCCGTACCGCAAGCTCATGGGGTGTGCTCCTTTTCACACTGAGTCACCAGCAAACTCTGACATAACACCCACTTTAACGGCCTATTGTTGTTTATATATAGAATGTGTTTTATAGACATAATTACAGCATTGGAGAAGGGCACGCAGTCACAGATTATACTTGTAGTTTAGTTCGTTGTTTGAGCTGTGAGATAGAACAGGAACAGATGTGTTTGCGCTGGCAATGAAATGTGCTTGTTCAGGTATTCAGGTGTGGTTGTGTCACTGCACTGGCAGAAACATTATTGTCATTCTTTTTGAATTCCTTTTTTTTCTCTCTGTAAACAGTTGTCTGCTTATCTAGTTATACATCTTGTATTTTTATAGAGTTCAAATGTAGTATGTGTAAATTAAGATGCACACTGTCTTTACTTATTTAACCAATGACTTTTCAGTGAAAAGATGGGTGAGGGAAGGCCCTTAATTTACAACACACAAATATAGGTCAAATATATATATATTTTTTAGACACAATATATTTACTAGTTCAAAATTTCCATCCTGGACACAAATTTAATACAATATACATAAAAATCCATCCTTGTGAATACAAATTTGCTTTAGGAATCCCCCACAAAAATAATGGATATAAAAGTATGTATATATATATATATATATATATATATATATATATATATATATATATATATATATATATATATATTACCCTAATTTTTTAATAAATATTAGCAAGATTTATTAAAAAAATGTGTTTTCAGTTTTTATATTGACCATGTGGTCTTTCAAAACAAGGATTACAGACAAAATGACAGGGAAATATTGTCGAGTCCAACAATCTGCCTCATGACGCAAGTCTCTGCTGAAATTTCAGTGCTGGTGCAAAAGCAGATTCCACAAAACCAAACAGTGACTATCTTACATGTTTCGCAAGGTGCTTATCACCTGGCTTGGCCAAGCCACCACTCTTCATAGCAGCTATTATATTTTGTCACACAACCTTTTTAACAGACATTTACATATGAAACTAAGCACAGATTTAACAGTTATAACAGATTTTTATATGATTTATGTCATCGCTTTTTAATACTATTTAAAAGAAATGCATTTGAACTGTTCTTTTGGAAAATTGCCACAAAGACACTCGTTTGTGTTCCGTCTTTCACTTTTCTGCAGGATAAACTTTGTTTCTGTTGGTACTGTTTTTATATCTGCTGTTAAAAATCACCTGTAATGTTGTGAAGAACTGATGCAGTGTGATAAGTTAGTTGAACTTCTGATAGACCTCTTTTAAGGGAAAGCTGTAAAATCTAGGCCAAACACAGAATTTAAGAAACATGCCAGTTCGAAAATAGTTTTTTTTCTGTGTGCGGTCTCAAAGCTTTATATGGTAGTGTCTTTTTCTAAGATATGAAAGCGAGTTTATTCAGTTATCTAAATACATTGAACATGCTTCACTTTGACTTGTGTTTCTGTTGAAGGTGTCCTGTGTGCCACATTAGCAGACATATTCACATATGATATACATATGAGACAGTAGAAGGCACTTATCGTGTCGTGGCAGAGGTGTTAAAAACTAATCCCACTTTTGGGAAACATTGCACATTGCAGGTTAATCGAGTGTGAATTCATAAAATTGTTTTAAAAAAATGTCAAAGACAACAACAACCATAGCTTTGAGCAGCATCAGAAACATTTATTTTTCTGCAAATTATATTTATCTCTTATCGGATGGTTTCTGAAAGCACCAACTCGGTACCTTCCTTACAGAACACCACATGGTTCCATGGAAGTTCTTTCCCCACCTTTGCAGGAGAGCCTCAAAGAAAATGAAAGTCTGCAATGTTGGGCACTCTTAAAACACTTGCAAACGGAGGCAAGAAAATAAGCCGCCGTGATGCCAAACGTGCGACTCTGTTTACTTGTGTGCTGTGGCTTTGTACTTGTGAGGTAATAGTTTCCACGGCCAACAGGGGTTTCCTGTCTTTATCACACCATCAAAAATGCATTTCTATCTGTTATATAAAATCAGGTAAAAGTACACACATCGTCAGGTAATGGAAACAAGGATACATTGGGTACTCTAAATATGTTTCTTATGTCTTATCTTATTTTTTAAATCTGGGGGGATTAACTGAACATGGATGTCTTCAGATGTATGTGACTGGCTGTTCACATCAATAGATTGAATCTTTTCTTGTGGCTTCACAGCTCTACAGTATGTAAACCTGGGTGATGTATTCTACAATTGCTGCTCAAGAACTTCTTTCAGAGCATGGTATTGGTGCTTACAATTATTATTAAACACACCTGCCTGAAGATAAATGTTTCTAGAAGTGATGTGACACTTTAGTTTGAACTTTTAGAAGGCTTTGGGTGCAGAAGAGAAACTACTCACCTTCTGAATTACCATTGCCATAGTAAAGTTGTGCTTTAGGGCCATTTTCAAACAAACTGTGACTGAAAGCTTTGTGGAAGCTGGTTGGTATTTGACCATTGCTTTTCACATTTGACATGTTTGTGTTCTTATTTTAGTACAAATTCTCAAATACAAGTGACTGAAGCCTCATTAGTTGTGTTTCTGCATCACTTTTGTCTTTAACTCTTGTCTTGTTTGTAAAACATTGAAGCTTGGTCAGAGCTTTTATTGGCCTGTTTGTGTGTATGGGTGCACTCAGCAGGGATCCACTGCTCTACTCTGTGTGTGCAGAGCCTGCCTCGTGTTAATGTAACAAGACTTCCCAATTTCTTTGGTGTCACAAGCCCTTCTTCTCGGTGGCCCGCCCCCCTCCCACGGCTTAACCCAGAAACCAGCCATTTGCCCCTAAGCTGGCTTTTTCTCAGAACAGAATCAACACAATATTTCCGCTGTGTTTGAGGCTTTGAATAATGAAAGCAATCAGACCCTCGTACAAGAGCAGAAGAGTTTATTGATCAAGATAAGCAGGCGAAGAACATGCAGGATAGAATGCTCCATGTATTTGACTTTATAGGTGGAAGGAAATGGATACACGGAGGAGTCATCTCGCCCATGAAGACACATAAATCAAGCTGTCAGCGGAATCTGCCCGGCACAAGTGTATTTAAAGAGGACATAGTTTCCCCTACTGTTTAAGGAATCAGTGTTAAATTATTAAGTCAGCAAACGAAGGCAGTCTGTTTTATGAACTTGCCAAGAACATTTACACACGTGCTAACAGGAGGCACTAAATGACGTAGGTAAGAAAAAGTAAAAAGCCAGCTTTATAAGCACATGGTCAACATTCACCCCATTGTGAATTTCCAAGTAGAAGAGTAATTAAAACATGCACACATGCGATACACACACAGACACACAATGAGCCCCTGTCCTAGATGATTGAGATTAAACACTGATGTCCACATCTGCTTCCTTCCACAGGCCTAGTTTCATGGTGAAAATGACCACTAGGCAAATACAGGTAAAACTAAGTATAAATGCGCAATATTTGAGCTTGAACCAAATTTAAAAATTCAGAATTCTCTGGTTGTCTTAAGGGCCTTTGATGCTCATATGTCTCTAGTTTTAAGGATTTGTCAGTCAATGTAGAGGGTCATAGAAGGTACTCGGTTTAACGATGATTTCAAAGGCTCAGTGATAAATGAGGAGGGACGTGCTGTGAAAATGATGTGGGTCAGGTCTTCACTGGAAAAGTCACATGGCAGTCAGCTGCGAACCAGCGCCACTCAAACTGTAGGGGTTCATTACTTAAGGACTCACTCTTGTCAAACCTGGAGTAAACATGTTATTCAAAATGAGCTGTTATGACAAACCTTGACAAACCACACACATTTTTGCCTCATAATTTAAGGTCCGAAACTATTGCCTCAGTGTGGGGCCAAGGAATAGATGATACTAATATTGCTTTTGAACATAGGGGAATTCTGGGTACTTTTTGCCTAAGGCTGCACCGTCTAAAGAACATGTCAGGTCATTTTTAAAATCAGGTCATTTTTATGTATGTACACTGGTGCT
Source organism: Neodontobutis hainanensis (assembly GCA_024349245.1). Taxonomy (NCBI): domain Eukaryota; kingdom Metazoa; phylum Chordata; class Actinopteri; order Gobiiformes; family Odontobutidae; genus Neodontobutis; species Neodontobutis hainanensis. Next base: position 2,044,693 of record JALDNG010000056.1, read on the forward strand.
GGCCCTTTTTGGGTCAAGCTTTTGTTTTGCTATGGAGAAAAAAAAGCAGGTCAATGGGAAGGAGGTTGGAGCAGTGCATTTGTAGCAGGATGATTTACAATTTACTAAACAACTTAAACTATCTCTTTCTTTGCGGTCTCATGGTTCCTTCATGGCAAAAGCACCACTGCTCAGCTTGGTCACAGCTCCTCGGCTAAGTTGCTGGCTGGAGGTGGCGAGTTCAAGCCTCTGATATTGTTTCTTGGGGTTAGTCCTCCTGGGTGTGTATAAAATCTTCTTCTGTGATTGGCTTCTCTTTTGCATAAAGGATTTTTTTTTCTTTTTTAATTTTATTGTCTTTTCAGCCAGGCATTATACACTTATTTAAAGCTGGACTCACATTCAGGTTGGTTGCATTAAAACTCGCATTGCTCTTGAAGTTTGTCTTTAATTTTATAGACTTTTACAAAAATTCTTCAAACAAAGCTTTACATCTGGAGTGTCCAAATGAATAAGTCCAAAATGTTAATTTTTTTTCCTTTTGTAAAAGAACATTGAAATATCGCAAGTAATATTGTTACCACAATATTTCTAAAATGGATATTGCACATATTGGGCAGCATTACTTTAGATTGAATTTGCTTTTATACATGCATACCAAAAAAATGTATCTGAATCTGTGCCACTCTTACGGTTGTCCCAGTTATGCACTACCCTTACACCCCACAGTTAATAATTATCTCTAGCTTGTGCGAGACCATTGTAGGAAGTGGCCAACCTGAGGTGAATGTGGTTTTATATCCTGTGTTAAAGCATGGCCACATCAATGACCTTATGCATTACATGTGTAAAACTGCACACACACCATACATCTCTGTCAGGGCTCTTCAACTAAAATTGGTTGCAATCCACATAGTTATTTTTCTCTGGTAAATATAAATAAAAATATAGTTTTATTTAAGTAAAGTTCCATTTGTTTTACACTTGCAGCCTCTTGAACACTGTGGAGACAAATGTAGGTATCCACTGTCCTTCAGGAGTGACACAGCTCACAGAAGAAATGAAAATGCTACAAACTCAAAAGAGGCTACAGTTCCAGGTCTGTTTATTAACATCAGCCTGAAATCCTGCATATTATACCTTTTTAATGTTTCTTTATAACTGTGTGAGAACATTTTAAATGCAAAGCCATCAACTCATGCCAAAACATTCATTGTCTGCATAATTATTAGGCAAGTTGTATTTTTGAGGATTCATTTTGTAATTGTACAACTACAGTGCTCTTGATTAGACCAAAATGTTAACTAACCCGCAAACCTGAATTAATTTAAGTAGTAAAAGTGAATTGTTGGCTTTCTAAAGAGAATATGTACATGTACACCACTATTTGTGTGCAGAATTATTATGCAACTAAATGGAAAAACAAAGATTTTCACATCTCACTTGATTATTTTGAAATTTTAAAGTGAAAATTGTAAACAAACTCAGAATTTACAAATAAATATTTCTAAAAAAAAAAAAAAAAAAAAAAACTCTGACCACTATTAGCCACCCTTATTTTCGATAAAGGTCAAAAGCCTTCATTCACAGAGTCAGCCAGTTTCTTGATCTGGTCAGAATTAACTTTTGTGCAGCCGCAACCACATCCTCCTAGACACTGTTCAGAGAGGTGTACTGTTTATCTTCACTGTAAATGTCCTGCTTAAGAAGTGCCAAAAGTTCTCAATAGGGTTTAAGTCAGGTGAAGAAGGGGGTCATGTTGTTAGTTTTTCATCTTTAAGGCCTTTACTGGCCAGCCACACGGTGGAGCACTTTGATGCATGTGATGGAGCGTTGTCTCGCATAAAAATCCAAGTCTTCTTGAAAGATGCAGACAAAAAGGTCCAACTAGCTCCTAGTTCCGTTAATGATCCAACCATGGGCCCATCAATCTGGTCCGTCAAGAGTCACTCTCCTCATCTCATCAATCTACAAAACCTTTGAAAAATCTGTCTTCAGATATTTCTTGGCCCATTCTTGAAATTTTAACTTATGTTTATTGTTCAGAGGAGGTTTCTTACCTTGGCCATGTCTCTGAGAACTGAACACCTTGTACTTCTTGACACTCCAGGTAGGTTGCAGTTGTGGAATATAGCAGCACTGGAGGATAATGGGTTTCTGGTAGCTTCATATTTGAATTTTTTCAAATCTTTGGCGTTTAATTTGTGTCTTTTGTTTTTGACAAATTTCTGTCCTCGTCTATTATTACCTGTCATTTTTAATTTAATACTTTAATAATACTTATAATGGCTTTTCGTTTTGCTCCCATATAGAACAAATTATGTGTTTTATTTAAGAACAGATAACGGTAATTACACAAAAAGTGAAAGGATATTTTGTGCTTTAAGTGGGCCGGTACGCACCTGTACTCGGTACCGCCTCTTCCAAATGTAGCTCTTGAGCTTACCGCCACTTCTCCGTGCGCCCAGTACGTGCTTTTAGCGTACCGGTACGCTCATTTGGACATCTGTTTTAATAGAGGTTTTAATTCTTTGCCTGCACTGCCGCTTTTCAGAGGGCCCTTCACAATGCCCGCTTTCTAATTTGTCCTACTGAAAGAAGAGACTACATTACCCATACACCGTTAAGTTTTACAAGTGACAAGCACATGCGTTACTTTTGCCGCTGTCAGTGTCAACAACTCAACGTGTCCTGAAAGGGTGTGTGAATCGCGCACACACGGCTCGGTAAAAATACAAGTACAGTGAACAACACTTAATATGCTCTCCTGGCTTCAGACTCAGTACTAAAAGAACACGGTCAGAATCAGATGACTCATTGGCTGACACCCCACCAAGCCAGAATCGCTGCAGGTCAGACGCAAGCTAATGAAAGCAGCGGTCGAGAACGAGTCACTCTCCTCCTCAATCTCCTAATCAAGTGATTACTCCTAAAGGTATTTTTTCAGAATCCTTTTGCAAATATTATTTATGTTCAGTAGCTCTTTCTAGCTCAAGCAAATTCACAAACTAAAAAGGATTTATTATTTTTCTACGGTTGTCTGTTGACTGCTGTATATAAAACCCCCCTTCGATATAGTTGTTGGTTATAATAGAGTACCGGCATCTCTTTTGGTCCACTTAAAGCACTGGCTTGAACTCCGCCCCTGCTCAAAAAAACCCGTCAATGACGGAAAATATTTGGTTAATGCGACCTCTGATTTATATAGCACTTTTCCACCAGTGTTACAGCTGACCACTGGGGGCAAGGTGGGTTAAGTGTCTTGCCCAAGGACACAAGCACAGTATGTAGGGGAGAGCTGGTTGTTATGAAGTTTTGGGATGTTTTGAGCGGGGATCGAACTGCCCACCCGTTGGTCGAAGGACGGCCGTTCTACCCACTAAGCTACTGCCGCCCACTGTTTGCTAAAAAAACGTTTGATGGTTCTATGATAACGCCCCAATATCTTAGATATTTCAAAAGTGCTGCATACCTGTGAAAGACTTTTTATAATTTTTGACTTTTTAGACTGAGTCAGTTAAATCTTTTTTTATATAATATTTTAATTAAATGCTTATTCTTCTTGTTCTAAAACAGCATTTACACTCACCTAAAGGATTATTAGGTACATCATACTAATACTGTGTTTGACCCCCTTTCGCCTTCAGAACTGCCTTAATTCTACGTGGCTTTGATTCAACAAGGTGCTGAAAGCATTCTTTTGTTATGTTGGACCATATTGAAAGGATAACATCTTGCAGTTGATGGAGATTTGTGGGATGTACATCCAGGGCACGAAACTCCCGTTCCACCACATCCCAAAGATGCTCTATTGGGTTGAGATCTGGTGACTCTGGGGGCCATTTTAGTTCAGGGAACTCATTTTCATGTTCAAGAAACCAATTTGAAATGATTCGAGCTTTGTGACATGGTGCATTATCCTGCTGGAAGTAGCCATCAGAGGATGGGTACATGGTGGTCATAAAGGGATGGACATGGTCAGAAACAATGCTCAGGTAGGCCGTGGCATTTAAACGATGCCCAATTGGCACTAAGAGCCTAAAGTGTGCCAAGAAAACATCCCCCGCACCATTACACCACCACCACCAGCCTGCACAGTGGTAACGAGGCATGATGGATCCATGTTCTCAATCTGTTTACGCCAAATTCTGACTCTACCATCTGAATGTCTCAATAGAAATCGAGACTCATCAGATCAGGCAACACTTTTCCAGTCTTCAACTGTCCAATTTTGGTGAGCTTGTGGAAATTGTAGCCTCTTTTTCCTTTTTGTAGTGGAGATGAGTGGTACCCGGTGGGGTCTTCTGCTGTTTGAGCTAAATGTTTGAACAATACAAACTTGTATGTATTGTATTAGTCACAATTTTTTTTATTACCCAAATTAACATTTGTTAGGTTCAAATGAAAACAAATGGCGTGAGCTAATTACTCGCATCGTTTGCGAGTTTAAATGAGATCAAATATGCAATGACTCGAGTATATTACGACAGAATAAAGAAGTTCCCCAACAAATGCACAACTCACCACATCGTTAGACGTCCTCACTTCCCTCTCGGCTAGACATGTCCAAAGTTTGTTCAGTTCTGAAATCATTCTGTCATTATCTCAACAGCCCGACCTGTGGTGTCATTCAGCTTTAACACTTTGAGCTGTATTTTTTTGGGGGTAAAAATGAGTAGTAATGAAGTTTTGCCATTGCAGCCCGACCCTCAACATTTTGACTACGATTGTTTCTAACTCATTTATCTAACTTGTTGAATCTGAATCTGAATCATGTAAAATGCCTTTCATGTCCGGATCCAAGCCTCTCAAGGTTTGGATCCAGTCTGTGGTCCGCCATTTGGGCACCCCTGGTATATATGATCTTATGTTATACACTTATCCTTAATAACTCTTTCCTTCAGGAAGGCCTTACTAGTATCTTATCTCTGAGTTTCATTTTCACTTTCACTTTAAATTATTTCATTAATGTTTGAGCCTGTGTTTAGTCTGTGTGCACTTATCAATGAACCTGAATAGATATTAATATAAAAAAAATCTAAAAAAAAAAGATAACGCTTTGGATTTTAATTATTAAATGTATTTTATGTAAATTAATAAATGTTGGAATTTGCCCTAAGCCATCTTAGTCCAAACTACAAGCTCTATTTGAACAACAACAAAATGATGGAAACTCATGATGCTAAGAGTTAATAGAGCAGGCCTAAGCTCTGAAAAATCCCAATTGCCCTATTCTTGACTTGTTATAGATATATGTTTTAATTAAAAGATAAAAAAAAAACAAACGTGTGACAACACTAATGCCCACTTATGCTATCCCTGCTCCAGTGCTCTAAATTGACCAGTGGCTGTGCAGTGGGAATGGCTTCACACAATATGCATGTACCGCATTACAGTTGGACATCTGACACGCGCTGCTAATCTTTCTCAATCTTTTTGCTAATTAGGGTCCATCAGTTTAGACTGCTGAGTCATGCCGATGGTCGGGGTGGGGTTTCCTTTTTGGACTGATTAGGGAGCTCCATTAACCAAGAAACAAACAGTGGACACCTGACACAGTTAAAAATGACACGTTGCACATTTGTCACAGAATACATCACACTTCCTTCCTGTCATGAAAGTTGTACAATTGTGTTTTTTTTTTTTTTTTTTTGAGTTTCATTTCTAAAGCGGGATGTAAGTACATGAGAAATAAGAGCAGGCTTATTGAATGCGCTGAGGGTTAAAGCAGAGCGACAGATGCTCTAAGCCACACGGAGCCCTTCAGTGTGTGTGTGTGTGTGGCTGTAGCAGTGCATCTTTTCCCTGCTTGCGTGCAGGGCGGGAGATAGATTTTTCTGAGAGCATTGTAAGTGGTGACCTATTTTAGGTTGTATGTGTGTGTGTGTCTGCATTGGAAGGTGACCGTCAGTGCATCCTTTCTATCAGTAGCGCTCGACACCCACACTTCCTGACCGCGCACACACAGTTTGAACATGAGCATATTTGGTGCCAATCAGTGCTCAAGGTAGAGAATGCGTTTCTTTTCTTTCTTTTCTTTCTACATTCATGTGAATTATTCAGTGCCCAGGGACGTACAGCAGCACTGACTTATTCAGCCAGGAGAGTGAAAGTAGGTTACACCCACTAACAACTACAGTTCCCTCACTTCTTACCTGCCTCTGCTCCTTTAGTCTTCACCAACTACTCCATTTACACTCGCCCCCTCTCTGTCTTTGTCTAACCTCTAATCTTCTCCTTTTTTTCTTTTTATTTGTGTGCTCTTGGCTAGTAACTCTCCTGGCATCCCAGAGTCATTTTAGGCCAAGTTAAGTCATCGCTAAGAAATGTGTCTGGGAGCCCATGTGACTCAACCCTAAAGGGGGTCTGTCTGTGAGTCTGGCAGTGGGCATTTTGGGGGAAACACCCTGCATGTTTGTGGCACTGGAAGTTGAGCAGGAAACTGACCTGGAAGTTGATCACGCTTTTATTAAAACATAAAACGGTTAACATAACATAACATGCTTGAAAAAGAAGTGTAATGGGATCAGGAACAATTTGGACAATCTATTTTGATGCATTTATTTTCTGCATCTGTATGTCTAGAAAAGTCAATCACATGATAATTACTAATGAGTTTGCTAAAGTAAAAATACAGCACATGATGCATAACTTGACACTGTGCAACAATGAAGAATACACTTAAGTTGGGACAAAAACAGGGTTTTACTTTCCTTTGCTGTCTTCTCAGAACAGAAGCTAGTGTGATGTGACAGTGTGTAAAGAGGCCTCATGAATGAACAACAAACATCGACTAAAAAAGCCCATTAGCTCAGTCACCCAGAGCCTCTTTGAAAAAACAGCCATTCCTCTGTTTGGCCCGCTAACGCTGTCTTTTCCCAAATCTTGCTCTTAGTAATGGTCCCAACATTGTATCTATCTCCTGTTTTTGCCCCATTTGCACTCTTAAAAAGCACATTTATCAGTCTACCTATGTACAGTACTCTTATGTTTGGTGTTTTTGAGTATCACATTGAAAGTAGGAGGAACCGATTCTTCCTTTGGCAAGGTGTCGAGTATGCTGTCCAAGTTGGAGAGCATGAAAAAGCAAATTTTCAATTTCAAGGTAATTGAGAAAAAAACATTATTTATTCACATTCTGTTGTGCGTGTTATTTTGGTCTGAACACATTATAAAACGCATTATGTGCAAGATTTGCAACATAATTCTCTGCACCGCATGGCAACACTTTTCCATAAGAATGTGGAAGTGCACTATATTGTTGATCTTATTTATTTCAGTTTATTAATGTATGACACAGCAACAAATGTTAAAGACCACAGTTTGGTGTTTTCTTCTATTCTCATAATGTCTTTTGCGCATTGGAGGTCTCACAGATCATTGTTCCCTGCCTTTACTGCTAATTGTGTGTCTTCAGTAGTTTTCCTGGGCTCTGGCCCAGCACAGAAGCAGACCTCTGTTAGAAATTGAATTCACATGAGGCTAGTGGAGCTGTAATAGTATTACCCCCACACACAAACACTCGTGCACAGCTGTGTCGCCGCCCACTGTCTGTTTGTACCTCTTCTCTCCGCTTCCTTGTCTCAGGCTCATAGAGGCAATAGGTTTGAAGTTTGTTTAAAGTGTCTCTACTGCACTCAAAACTGTCTGTATTTGTAGTTAGGAAAGTCAGTGTCAGTGTCATTTTCCACCATTTCTGAAATGATTGGTATACACTTCAAGAGTAAATTGTTAATTCAATTGTTAACATTTTCAAACAGAACACATAGTTACTTCTCGTTTTTTTTGCCTGTTTGACTAAGCATTTTGTTATGTCAGAGGTGACATTTGCCCACATGCATTTCTGTAAAGGTTACTTCCTGCGTTTAGTGTAGTTAGGGTTATTAGAACAGAATGAATCTCCTAGACTCGATATCCACATTAAAATGTGGATTTACAGTTTCCCTGTGTTGCCCCAAGTTGCAGTGACATGTGTAAACTATACATCCTTGGAACAGGAGGGAAGCCTGCAGTCAGTGCCAGAGGGGAGAGACGAGATGAAGAGTTGGAACATTTTTCACACAAGGCTCCAGAAGCTCAAACGCCCACGCTGACTTTCTCAGACTCGCAGAGAAGACTACAGAGAGGAGAGTGAGGCAACGCAGGCGAAAGTGGAGAGATGCCTAATTTCCTCAGTGTCTTTGTGAAAGAGGAGAGACCTGATGATCTAAGAGAATTGAAAAGGCCCTCGAGAGCAGTTCATGAAAATGCAATTAGTGTCCTGTAGCGGTTTTAATATAGAAGTCTTAGAGATTTATTTTTCTTAAGCATTGAGTGTTTTTCTGTAAATTGACAAACAAAATGGTTAAACACTTTACCTTTGAACCATTCTGGACTAAGACAGACTGTGCTCTGCCGTTAGGTCATGTTAATTTTTTCTTCCCATTAAATGAATGTATCTTTATCAGTGTCATCTACTATTACAATAAACCTTTCTTAACTTCATGCATTGTCAGAAGAAGGGTGTGATGCTGCTGTGGTTTTGGGGAGCTGTGTATAAAAGTCTGCGTGGTTAAGATGTGTCTGTGGCTAAGAAAAAGCCTGTAGTATTCATGTATAGACCCGTATACATTACTTTTAACTCGGTTCAGAGAAAATAAACATTGTCTTTTTCTTGTTTTTCAGAGGTTACGGCGGTTATCAACCAAATACCGGACGGAAAAGATCTACCCCACCAATGTAGGAGAGCGAGAGGAGAATGTCAAGAAGAACAGATACAAAGATATACTGCCATGTAGGTCTTTGAAATCAAATGTCTTTTTATATTTTTGGTCCAAGGAAGTGTCTGGGGAGGGGGGAGTCTGGGTGTCTCTGCTTAGACCCATCCCTGGATACGCGGAAAATAATAAATGAATGGACAAGTTTTTATAAGGTGCCACTATTATTGGCCAATAGGTGTGTTTTATTGTATTCATTGGCCTGATGAGTAGAGCTGATATTGTATTCTGTCTAAGGCTGCAACAACTAATCGGACTAAACGATTATTATCAATTATTAAAATAATTGTCAACTAATTTAATAATCAATTAATCCCCATCTAGGGTATTCATGGACTCTGAAACTTGCCATTTGCTGAGAGAAGAGGGTTTTATTAAATGTCAGTTTTAAGCCGGAACAATAAAACACCTCAAGTTTTTTACCACTTGTCTTTGTTAGTCCACCAGGTCCTCGTGCATTTACAATCGATTATAGAAATAATTGTTAGTTGCAGCCCTAATTCTGTCGACTAGTTTGTTTGTGTGCCTGTGATACTATAGAGCACTTAAGAGCAGCTCCAATTTGGGCAAGGGCACTCGGTAAGGAAATGGCTATCAATATTTTAAATGGTGTTATCAACATTGGCTAATATCGTCTATCAGCTACAACAGCAAGATATATACTGGATATTGGTATCCACCCAACCCAACTTTTAGAATTTAAAGCATTTAATCATTTGTTTTGAATAAACATAAAACCACAGAGCAGTCATACATAAAGGCATACTGTAATTAGGAATGGGCACACATATTATAATTTTTGGATATTCAATCTGCAATATATATTCGAAAAATTAAAACCCAATTCAAATTTTGCTAAATTATTTAATTAAATTAAATAAATACATAATGAGCAAATTGTTTATTTTTTTTGTTTTTTGTTTTTTTTTTATACAAAGACCACAACTGGCAGTGTTTTATCTGCAGTAAAATAAGTCCACACAATGCTTAGTCTTCCTGTTCCTGCTCTGTTCTTCCGCTGAGTCACATGACGACACACAGAGAGTCACATGATGACACACAGAGAGCAGGAGGATTGAGGTGACACAGACCTGTCCACTCACTCAGTGGAGCAGCAAAGGATCTGTTGAAAAGAAAAAAAGAATGTCTCGTAGCCTAACTGCAACTTTATTCCCATTGTTTGTCTTAAAGAACCAGTCAGTAGATTTGGTTCATTCATCACGTCATGGTGTCCTCCTAAACGCAGCAAAGTTTTAAATTACTTTGCTCGTTGTGTGCAAAATGTGTCAGGATGTGTGTAGCCTATAAGTTTGTTTCTGAATATGTACCCCAATACACTAATATTTTCTTTTTGGAAAATGCCCATTACTAACTGTAATGCATCTAATAGTAATATTAGTGATTGTGTATCATTTAACTAACATCATTAACAGCATACTGTTGGAGCATATGAGAAAACTGCAGAAATGTATAACCTTGCACTTTTATACTGTATGTCCTCCCGTCATCCATTTGCTGTTGCATATTGTTTGTGACTCTCAGTCTTCCACAGTGCTCGCTGGACTATAACCTCCGGGAGAGTTTCCCCAACAGCTGTCCTGCTTTTTCATACGTTTATTCTCTCCCCCCTTCCTTCCATCCCTTCTTTTTGTCCATGCATCCATTCATTCATTAATGCTTTTAGTGAATGAGTTGGGTTTATCCATAACAGCTGTGTATGCTCACATGTTCAACACAGGAATGAGGATATTACTCTGGGCCCGTTAAACTCTTTATATTCCATTTTCACTGGATTTACACCCCACCCCCCTTGTCCTTGTTTGACCTAAACTGCCTCAAACCTTCCTCAACACATCTACTGTTTCTACTGCCAGGTTCTGAGTTAACTTAATTCATTTATCTTTTTATCTTCACAGTTGATCACACTAGAGTTAAACTAACATTAAAGACGACCAATCAGGACACGGATTACATCAATGCTAACTTTATTAAGGTAAAAAGACTTGACAGAACACAGTAATTTTATTGTTTATTGCATGTTGCCTCATTTTGACCAATCCTTTTTTTTCCTCAAAAGGGTATAGATGGCCCAGAGGCCTATATTGCAACTCAGGGTCCACTGCCGAACACTGTTATCGACTTCTGGAGGATGAACTGGGAGTACAATGTTGCAGTGAGTTTGCTTCATTGGGGGGAAGGCAGTGGCTTATACTAATCAACTATGATTAGCTCTGTTACGTCCCTGCGTTATAGAAAGTAATGCTATTTGATGTTGGACTATAGAGCAAGATTTAAGTGGTTAATTATGTTCTAAGGATTAAAATCATCAGTAAATATAATATACTTGTCAAGAATTAGGCAGATGGAGTGTTCTTATGCTCCTCCAGATGGATGGGTAGTCTTTCAGGGAGAAATAGGGACCTGTGATTAGCTCTAACTAGCGCTCTGAGCTTTAGGTTGCAGCTGTGATGGTTACCCCTGTCGGATAAAAGGGAATGATGAGGTGTAACGGGAGTGTGAAATGTAACATGAAAATTTAGCTCTCTTGCTTTGTGCTATGTTTCTCTGTAAAAGGAAAAATATCAAGCACTTTTTATTTACTCAAACTGATTTACTTTGGATTGACTAATTTAAGCATCCAGATGTGGTCTTGGAATCAAAATAAATAGATGTCGACAGTAACATGTTATATTTGGAAGGGCAAGATTTGGATTTTAGATGTTCAGTCTAAATATTGATTGTAATGCTTCCTCTTTGTGTCTATACAGGTTATTGTCATGGCGTGTCGGGAGTTTGAGATGGGAAGGGTAAGCAGCAGAGATTAATCGTGTGTTGTGTGTGTGTTCCTATCAGCGCATTTGTGGAAGGGTATATTTATGTGCCGGCACGCACATCTGTGTTGTATTATCTGCACTAAAGCTATGTTTTTTGTTCCACTCGTCTGGTTGTTTATTAGATTCTCTCAGACTTAGTCCTTTGAGGGTTCCACAGTTCAAATGCAAAATAATAGTCAGGCCTTGCTTCACTGAAAGTCATTTTCCTGTTTTCTCTTTATTGTATGAGACAGCGTGTACAGCCTGTCACTGAGCACATGGTTAAAACTGTACCAGACCTGACAGTTTTCTCTGAACTGACTTCCTCCATTAATGGTTGTTTGGTATTTTTTTTCTTTTTCTACTGATGTCCTTGTGGAAAATCTGTTTTTTTGTTGTCACTTCAACTATATTATTTCAAAGCAGACTCGAAGCTATGGTGTGTGTGTATGGAATCTTATTCTCAGCCAAAACTAACATTTTTTTTTTCTGTTTAGAAAAAGTGTGAGCGGTATTTCCCACAGCTAAGAGAGGAGTCTATGAATTTTGGACCTTTCAGAATCTCTTGCGTAAGTATCTGTAACGTCCCAGCTGTAGAGGAGTGAGTAGGCTCTGCTCTCCAGACATCTGAATGGCTCACATTTTATTTGGGGCATCAATGGTGATGTACATGTTCTAACTGTCTTGGTTTTCTAGGAATCGGAGCAGGCCAGGACAGACTATTTTATCAGGACCTTGGTTGTGGAGTATGAAAATGTAAGTGTACCTCATAGACTACACTGTTATTCATTTTCTTGGCTTTTGAGTTGCACTATTTATCTCTGTCTTTGCAGGAAACACGGAGGATAACACAGTTTCATTACATGAATTGGCCAGACCATGATGTCCCCTCTTCATTTGACTCTATACTGGACATGATAGGACTAATGCGAGAATATCAGGACAATGATGATGTCCCTATTTGTGTGCACTGCAGGTAAAAATCTTATATGGACAACCAATTTGAAAAGTGTTTGAAAAAATCTACTGCTATTCTGTAACATTGGATGGATGTTTTCACCAATAATATCTCAAATCAGTCAGCCCCATGTGCCCCATTTATGCCCCACATTAAAAAAGGCAAGCCATTGGTTTTCCTTTTGTATGTGTAAATAGCCAAAATGTTTCTACATTTCATTTACACGCCACACACGCTTTACAAAGCAAAAGTAATGAACAAAGTGGAAGGGGTGCTAGGTGAATTCAAATCTAAACCTAATGCACATGGCTAATTTGCATATATAAACATGATACTACAGATTATAGACAGACTATTTATCTTTTTGTGCATTTACTGCTATACACACAGCTAAGATGTCAGTGATTTTCTAAGCTGTGTCCCATTTATGCTCAAGCTGTCTCGGTCCATCTCACCTTTTTGACCTTTAACAAAAAGTGAGCATAAAAGGGACTTATGTCTGACACAGAATAATACCAACATAATTGTGACTTTCTTTCACTTCAGTAGCTGACATTAACATTAACGTACACAAAATACCAACGCTAAAGCTTGTGTGCTTATACAAATGCACACAGCACACACACTGTCTCCATGTGTGTGTAATCAGCAGTAATGAGCAGCCTGAGGACACTTCCTGGTTCCTCTGTTTCACAGCTGGACTTAAAGCTGTGTCTGTGGAGATGCTTTGTGTGGGATGATGTTTATTATATTTTATGGAGGAACGCCGCTTGTTAGGCTGGCACAGCACTTTGTGACAGCATGAGATAAAGTTTTATGATTTTGCGCGTCAGACATAAAGTCCACCTTAATCCCAGCTTCTGTGTAGCTGCTGTCTCCATCCTGTCTGCAGGTGCCGAACCATATATACATACATAAACAATTGATTTTTTTCACTTGTTTCTTTTTTTTTGGCTTGTGTACCACTTTGAATTGTTATATATTGATTGTGTTGTGTTCGTGACGGGGAGTGTCTGAAAGGTCTAACCTCTGTGTATGATTACAGTGCAGGCTGTGGGAGGACGGGTGCTATCTGTGCTATCGACTACACATGGAACCTCCTAAAAGCTGGGGTATGTGAGCCACACACTCCTACACATAGCTCATACAAGTACCGGTGCAAAAAAACAGGCTTCTTTAACAGGTTTTGCAGGTTTGACCATTTTTATGCTTTTCTTTTGTAAAGAAAATACCAGAAGATTTTAATGTCTTTCGGTTGATTCAAGAAATGAGGACACAACGACACTCTGCTGTTCAGACTAAGGTTTGTTTTGACATATTTTTGCATCTCTAATTGTACAGTACACAAGGTGGTGATAATCTTTAGGACATTTCTTTCTTTTCATCCCTATTTGCCTTCAGACAGATGAAAGATGTTCTGAAAATAACACGTCCCAAAAAAGACAAATGGCTTATAGATAAATTATGCAAAATCATAGTATGCCCTTTTGTGTAAACTTTGGTTTGAATTTGAATCTTGAATTTTGACCATCTGAAGCAGCTGGTCTGTGCTGCTGTAAAGATGAAACTGAGGCCGAGGAAATTGTGATGGCTTCAAATCTATTAAGGAATTAAAAAAACTGAGGAATAAAACATGTCGTAATATATGTGACCATTAATTAGAGAGTGCAGTCCTGGAAATGTCCTGCGATTTGATTTCTTAAAGAGATGGGTAACCCTCCTCTGTCTTTTAATTTCATACAAACATACTCTGAACCGTCATTGTGAAGAAATTGACACAATGGAGACTGACACTGTTTTGGCATTGGTGTTGTTTGACCAGAAAATTTCAGGGAGACGGTAGCTATAATGAAATTTCAGGAATTGTGCGTTTTACGGACTGACTTAAGAGGAATTTAATGGGATTAAACTGGCGTGCATCAGTAAAGGCACTTTCATTGTTTGAACACACGTTGTTCATAGGCTTGTAAATGCTTTTGAGTAACAACATAAGCGTTGTTTTTCTATCGATTGGTTCAACCTGTTTTTCACTGCTGTGCTTTCTCCTTCACCTCATATCTCCTCAAGTTATACGTTTGCCTTTTGTCCACATGTTTCCAATGCCTTCTCTGCCTCATTATATTCTTTCTTTGTCCTTGTCCTCATCTGTCTAGGAGCAGTACGAGTTAGTTCACAAAGCCATCGCGCAGCTCTTTAAGAAACAACTGCAGCTCCTGGAGAGTCCGACCACACAGATACATGATGGCATGGTATGAAACAAGCAAGCACACACACAGATTATTGTGTATGCTGTCTGGTTTTGAAGAAAGACAGGATGTAGCCGAGTAACACACTCAGATGGGGAAAAAACACAAATAATTAGTCACATGGGAAAGAGAGGGTAGGAGGGATAGAAGAGAGGCCTTTTAGAAAACATTGCATGCACAGAAAATAAAAGTTTGTGCTGGAGAGTGATCTCCTCTATGGGAATCTCAGTGGACTGCATAATGTTAGACTTATTTAAATGGGCGGGGCAAGAACTTTGCTCTGTCAGTCATCACTTGTTTTTTTTTATGCACTTCTTAACATTCTCCATTGCCTCGTTTTACCCTAACAAGCCTACACATTCAAGAAGTGTCCTTAGTTGTCACTGATCCACTGCCTATTGTCCAACTGAGGAGCAAAGTTACCAAGTTAGTTGCTTTATAGTGAATGCACAGTCGCCTTCATCTCATATTATTGTATAGCCACATGTTGGTGACAGAAAGCCTGAGGAACAAGACATCAGTGAGATCTGGTCTAAGGACAGAAGTCATAATGAAGGAGTTTATTGGCAGTAATCCAAAAGCTGACTTCCTGCTTAGGAAGTTATGATGACATCACCTCTCTCCCATGATGCACTTTGAGCCTGAGAATAGAAACATCCGTTGGGAAAGAGGGTCTCTTGAAACAGACAGCCGCACAGACACACTATGCATTACATACAAGACACTGGCAGCTGTAGTCTTTATTTTATATCCAGATTTTAGTCCAAGGACCAAGTATAAAATTCTTCCTACAGTTCCTCAAATTGTGTCATATCATTAACAATCTATGTGTTTTACTGACTCAGTCCATACTCACACCCAGTGACTAAAGCTACCACGTACTGTAGGAGTATAATTCCAGAATGAACAATAGCCTACGCACGAACATGTTTTACACGTTTTTCATCTTGCACATACCTGTAATTGTTGATGATTTCCGATCATATTGCCATTACAGGTAGAAAGCATGTATTGTAGACGACCAAATGCGATAGGATCTCTTTCTTTGTACGTGTCAGTGCACACACAAAGCCAAAGTGACCGGACCTACCCCGTCTGTCACATGTTTCTGATGACTGAAGTTGTCCTAATATGTTTTTGTATCTTATTTTGTATTTTTATTTACCTGCTCTAACAAAAGCAGAATTCAAATATTGTAAAATATATAATAATATAACTATAATGAATGTAAAATTGCATTTGACTGCAACTCAGATTGCTTTGAAGGATAACGATATCTGTCCACACCCAACAGCTTTGCTTTAAAATCTTATAGTATCTGTGAACAAATCAAAATTAATCAAACAAGGAAATCTAGTTAATGCATTGACAAGTATTTTTTGGTTGTTTGTGTTTTTATTGGCTAATGTTATTTGTTGTTCATGTTGTGCAGGAGGAAAGTAGTCCAGACAAAGCTTGCCAACAATCAGACAATGAAAGATGGGACATGCCTCCCCCTAAACCTCCACGCATTCGCAGGTAAGATATTTTTTTGTGTTAAGACAGTTATGACTTGGAATCCTTTTTTATTATCTGCAGAGAAGAATCCCAAAAGTGGCATTTCAGGTCTATCTGTGCTGCCATAATGTTGCATGACTTGGTTCGTCACAAATCGTTTACCACTAGCAAATTGGATGTAGGTGAGCCTTCCTCCACAAAGATGAATGAACAAACTGCACAGAAGTGAACAGTAGGTGTGAAGTGGCCCGTCACTGAAAACAGTAGATGGTTTTGTTTGTAGGAGGAAAACAAAACCATGGAACAACAGTTTGTGTGGCGCGAACAATGAAAACATATTAAAGTGGCCAAACAAAAGCAGTGGGTGTTTTTCACCCCAAATGATCCCAGGCTTTTTCTGTCAGCCCACAGATACTGAAGTAAAGTTGGAATTTGCTGTTAACAACTGCTGTTGCCTGAGGAGAAACTGTATTCATGTGTTTCTGTAACCCTTTGCAATAATCTGCCACAGTCCATTGTTGAATGTAGCACACTCGTGGCTCTATCAACTAATGACCTTGTGTCTTTGATCTGTTTCTATAAGAACAAATACAGTCAATAAAACCAAATGCTCTGAACACATTCTATACATGTACACTCTAAAGGTTTAATCTTTTACAGTGCTTCTCTTTTGACCAATGAAATAGCTCATCACATTGCAATATGTGCCCACAGCAGGGGTTGTGCTCCACTTTCTCACAGCTACTTTATCTCCACTACCACTTTCCCAATTCTTAGGATTTGTTCTGAGACGGTGTGGCCTCTCCTCTGTTATATACATTCTTAACAACTCCCTTAACAAGCTTGATGGATAAGGTTGTTAAAATAGCTGCTGCTTTAATGTCACTGGGACATGTAGTCACCAGGGAGACATAGGCTTACATTTCCAGATGTGGTCAGTGGAATATTAATCCCTTCAGATACTTTCTTCAATGTCACTGTTTTTAATGAGTATGACAATTATTGTTTAAATAATTTCTCGAAACTGACTAGATCTCACGTGAATTCTCCAATGGCACCACATTCATGATGCACTTCCTCCTCGGGGTGCTAGCTTGTTTTATGGGTAAGCAAATGTTTTTCAGCAGTTTTATTTTGGGATATAGCTGGAAATAATTTGTTTACAGAAAAATGGCCTCCCCGTTCATTTAAAAAAAAAAAAAAAAAAAACTTGAAATTTGAACTTTTGTATTGCAGCTATAATAGTATTTATAAGATTTGGGAGAAGGGATGGATAGAACAAGCATATGGCAATACAACTCCCACCTACCTTACTCTTTCTCCAGGTGTGTCTTTCATTTTCTATATTTCTCATTTCATTGTAATCCCCTGTATTTCTCAAGGCCCAGTTTAAGCCAAAAAGTATTTCTAGTGATGGTGAGGGCTATTTTTATCAGCAGAGCCCACATTCTGTCGGCCACACTCCCTCTGGGTCAGTCAGGGCTGTTTTTTTAGTGCAGGGGAAAGTTTTGTGTGTGTGTTGGGGAGCGGAGAGTTTGTATTAGAAACAAAAAAGCTGCAGAACTCCAGAGGCAGACAACAAAGTCACAGCAACCACACCCCGAAGTGCCTTTACATATTGTGCATCAAAGTCCTCCCCAGAATACAGTAAAACATACACAACTGAGCTATATAGTTGTAATATTGATATGTATGGTTTGCCGCAATGGGACCTTTTATCTTGCTTTCTTCGTTGGTGGAGAGAAGGTTGTTTGCTCTTGTTGTTCCTGTACTTTTCATTTCCTAGATCTGCAATACAGGTTTCTTAACCTCACACTTTCTGTGAATGTATACACTTAAACATAAAAAAAGACATTAGAGCACCAAACACATGTATTGTTTTTTGCGGTTTTTTTTATTAAATTTTTTTGTAACTTTTTTAGCAAAGCATCTTTCCGGTACCCGGCATTTGGGTTCCCTGCTCATTTTCAATCAATTCTATATTTGTATTTCTGTGACTTATTAGTGTTTGTTTCAGTAACAGCTCAGCTTCCCCTCAGAGTCATTAAAGTTTCATCTCATCTATAAAATCTGAAAGATTCATATCCCCATGGAAACACTCAGTACTGCTGGGTTATTGTTAAATATATATTTTGCTTGCCTAGGCAGTAACGATAATGTTGAAGACCGCCTTTGTCTTATGAGTCATTCATGTTTGATTAATTTCATGTTTAAAGGAATCACGGTGTAATTGTTGAAACCGTGGTTGATCTGAAGTTTCCAGTGGCTGAACTTGACTAAAAGTTAATTTAGTTACATTTCAGGTAGTACAGCATGGGTAAAGTCAGAACGAAACTGTTTAGTACAGATGAGCCCTGAATAGCTTTGTTTTTTCTACTCTATTGGATGCTATGTAGACAGAGAAACAAGATTTGTACAATTGTTGCGAATGTTGAAAAGCTAAATTAACCAGCAACTAGCCACTTTACAAGCCTTCTAGAATCTAATTGCAGCTCTAGTTGCTCAACAAATGAAAAGGAAATCCCCACACTTATTGCTTGAAACCTTTCCTGTTCGTGTCGTTCGTTTGTCTGTATTATGTAGTTCTTTTGCTTCAGTCATGTGCTCTTAGTTTAGCTCACCAGTCAACAACACCTCCTTGTACTGTTCTCTGACTTTATGTTCTTGACTACACAAGTAAATGTGATTGGTTTTATGTATGACTGTGGCTCACTCATGGCCTGTAAAAATAGATAATGCTCACTCAATTTGATATGTCAATGTAATTACTGCTAGCTATCCTGATAATGCCCTATTTCTGCCATCTACTGGTAAAAGACTGTGTACAGTGAACAGCATAGATTTGTACTTTGATAAAAAATGTAGTTTAATTCAAAAAACATGTATTCAATATATTTCTAATGCCCATGGCCATTTTATATTTATTGTGTGTATCCTAAACAAAGCCATAGTCTGAGCACAAACACAAAATAATGAGTTTGTTACATTGTCTTTAGAGTATGTTTGAAATGTGTAACTGGTACTTCCATTTTAGTGGAGTGTCTGTGTTTCATTTGGTTAATGTGGAAGTGTAAGGACATATTAAATAACTTCAAAGCCCTCTCTCACACTGCGCACTAATATGGCCTCAGTATTTGTGCTAAAACAGTTGTCTCTCTCTTTCTTTGTCATTGTGTGTAGTTCACAGACAGAAGGTGATGTAAAGGAAGAGATTCTGCAGCCCCCAGAGCCTCACCCAGTGCCCCCCATTCTAACTCCCTCTCCTCCGTCAGCCTTCCCCACTGTCACAAATGTACGGCAGGATAACGACCGCTACCACCCAAAACCTGTCCTACACGTCTTGGCGACCTCACAGAACAACTCGACTCAGGTGAGTTGTTGAGTAGCACTATTACGCACACTCCTGTTAAACCCAATACATCTGCCACATCCCACTTGTTAAAAAATGTTAGCATTACTGCATGGGAAAGCAGTGTGTCTCTGGTTGCATTTTCTTAAAACTGTATTTGTCCCTAACTATTGTTTACTAGAAACCCCTTTCTTGTTCAGACTACACTGCCTTGACTCATTGTGGACACCTAATTTGATTGTTCAGTTGTTGTTGTTAGTAAATTGGCTTATGGTCAAGTGAAATTGTTTTTAGCTCACAATAGCACTTGTTCATTTTAAAGTTAAAGTATTATTCCTTTGAAACATGCTTTTTACCTACACAAAAGTCTATTAAATTACAGTAATGAGTCACTGGTGTTTCCCTTAATAGTTATCTTAATTGAATGTCTTGTCTTCTGTCTTTTCTATCTTTTCAGAATCAAGAAGTGGACCAGCAGAAGAACCAATCAGAGACCTGTCCCAACACAAATAGTTTGTCAGAACTAAAGGACCAAGATTTACAAAGTCTTAAACAGCAGACCCAGACGCTAGATCTAAACGACAACTACAACAACAAATCATCCTCAACGTCTGCAAAATCCGAATCAGGTCCAAGCCACACACCTTCGTCTCCTCTCTCTCCGATTATGGAGTGTTCTGGGGTGCCTCGTATCGAGAGGAAGCTGAGCATCGAGATTAAAAAGGTGCCACTGCAGGAGGGGCCTCGTAGCTTCGACACGTCCAACTCTATGGGGATAGCTGCTGCCTCGGCCAATAGTGTAAGCGTGCTACACAGAAGCCCTGCTTTCAAAACCCGCACTGGGCCAGCCCTGCTGACTCCAAGCTCGTCACTTTCAGAGGACTTGGGCACAGAAAGAGGAGCAAGCGGATGTGGGGATTGTAAAGGGGAAGCTGGTGTTTTAGTGAGACCAAACCATCTCCCAGTGAAGAACAGTGATAAAGGGGACACAATGGAAGTAAAAATGGGTCATGCTGCGTGGGCTCAACCCTCAAACAGCCCCGAAAAACATCTTTCCAAATCCTCCTCCTCCTCCTCTGACCGCATCCCTCCGTCCTCATCTTCCTCCTCACACCTGTCGTCCTCCTCTTCATCATCCTCTTCTACTCCTGTTAGGACTGCTTTGAGTTTCACCAACCCCCTGCACTCGGACAACTCGGACGAGGAGGTTGACGGAGAGTTGGTCAGTGTAAGGGAAGGTCTACATCATACTAATGTATCCACAACGACAGCCATGGTCTCTTCTGCTCACCAGCAGCCCATACGGAAAGTGTTGCCCATGTCGATTGCAGGGCAGAACACGCCACCACCACCCGCCGCATCTCCTGCAAGTAAGTCCGTTACCTTTATAAGACATCACTTAACAGAATGCCACAAGTTTTCTACTAAACTCGGCAAAAGTTATGCATTTTTGATTGAATACTCACTTATCTTGATGTAGCATTAGTGTATTCAAATTCTTAACTTTTATCAAATTATTGTAAAGGCAATCTCATAGTTTTGTAACGACATTGCAAAGTTTTTTTCTGACTTAGTTACAGACAGAAGTCACAGACTACATGCAAGTATGTGCAGACACACAAGTTGTGTCTGTTTGCACATACTGTTGTATTGTTCTCACTGCTGTGTGAAGCAGAAGAAAACATTAACTTGTATTGTAAAGCAGTAATAAGGCATGACTACTATGACTAATCAGTTCAAACATCTCTACTCTTCTTTTTAATAAGTACATATGTAAAGAGCAGATTTTCTTGTGTATTGTGCCTTTGTGTGTCTGTGTGTGTGCATGTTGAATGGTGGAGGACCCGCACTGCATGATACTCGCATCTCCCTCTTGTGCACATAGGGTGGAACTCAGAAGTGTGACACTATTTGCTGTTTTCTCATCATTGGTGTGGCTGCTCATTGGTTTCAATCTTTTGCGATGAGAAGATTGATTCTTCTCCATTGATTTCAAAATCGGAAGATTCTGAAATCTGATTGTTGCCGCGATTGATCTGCAGTGGACTGGACTGGACTGGCAGCTTGTTTGGTTGTAATTTTCGGATAAACTCAACACACTGGAGTGTTGGTTTGCTTGGCTTTCTGTGGGCTGATCATTTGTTTTGGCTGCGGTTGTGCTTTGTAAACAGAGATGGAAAGCTAAGGGCTGCTTTATGGGCTGCTTGCAAAAATCCGAAGGCTTTGAGATGCACTGGGCAAATAACTGATTGCTATCAATGAACTGATCAATATTTGCTCAAAATGTCACAAATTAAAGATATAGACATACATTGATTCTCTCATTAAGTGTTTAGATTTATAGGTTAAAGGATATTTGCTGAAGAGACATGTTCATCTTAATTATGCAACAGATTAAAGGAAGCTTAATGTCAAGCTGTAATATTGCTCAGTAAAGACTGCTGAGTTTGACCAGAGCTGCTGCATCTGTTTTCAGACTCGGCATCGAACCATCTTGAAAATAAGATAATCTTTTCCTCATTACATGTTCTCTTGTACTGCTTCCTCATAATATTCAGTTGCAGAAGCCAATTACAATAATAATGACTCATGGGTATTCTCCGAAGCAATGTAGATAGAAAATATTGCCCTCAGTCCAGAAGGAGATTGTCAAATAATGCAAAATTTGGACATGATAACATCACGGATATAAGGAAATAAAGCCCGCCTGGAACATGTCATGGGGTTTAGTTGAAACTCATATGGCTGTTATATGTTTTATTAGATTATATGCACTGTCAATAAAATGTTATGGTAGCTGCAATATGTGGGACCCGTGTTTAATTATATGTAAAACATTTGTGTAGGTGTTCTGCAAATATAAATTATATTATTGTCAGCAATCCTTTGTCATTATAAAAAGCATTCAGGAACAAATATAAGTTGATGAAAATGATATAATCTTTAGGGCTGGGCAACCAATATGCTTTATAATATTATTGTATATATATTTTTTTTCACTCCAAAATAAAAGTCCTACAAAAATATGATTAAAGAAGCCTTTAAGTAACATTATAATGGTGCCTACTTACTCCTCTATATTTTATGTTTCTTGTGGGCCATTCAATAACACTACTTCTCATTTGACCTTTGACCTTTTAACCCAGACTGCTGGGACAGCGATGACTCTCCTCCCCCTCTCCCCAAGAGGACCCCTGAGTCCTTCATTCTGGCCACAGGTGCGTTCACATTGGTCATGAACAACACAACAGATATATTTCCTAGAGCTGGTTATTTCCTCAATTAATATTGAGTGTTTTGTGTGAGTCAACGATTTTTGGAACTGAAGTATTGTTGATTGTTGTGATTGTTGTGAAAAAAGATGATGGTGAGTTTAATTTGTTGGATCAAACTTGTATGAGTAGCAACAATGTATTTTTTCTGTGAATAAACAGATAGAGAATCTGATTATTACTTCAAACACACAGATGGACACATTGCTGGCTGACTGACTTGCCCTTTGTTGTTTTTCATGTGTTGATCATGAACACAGGCCTTTTTAATAGTTCCATTTTTGTAGCTTGAGGTTGTATTGTTTTGTACCACTAGAGGGCGTTAGTGTCGCTATTTTCAGCGACACTGCAGAATGAAATGAAAGCTGCTTAGGGTAAAATCACACCATGTCTTGAAGGTTTACAGTGTTTTTAAATGTGTATTTAATCTATTGTTTTTCATAAAAAAGAGAAATGTCAGCTGTCATTGTTTCTGCAGAGCTTTGATGTGAGCAGGGAACTTTGATGAATCTTTAGCTGAGTGGGTGTCTTAAAGTATTGAATGAAGGGTTGGATAAGAAGTGTACTATAAAGCTGCTTTTGTGTGTGTGTATGTGTGTGTGTGTGTGTGTTTATGTATGTTTGAATTAACTGTTTATCTGAATCCTTTTAATGTGTAATTAACTTTTTATGTCCGTCTTCCTGTTAGATCCTTTGGAAATAAAAACACCAGCCTCTGCTGAATGGAAAAGTGCACACAAAGGTATGACACAAACATTATTATACTTGCTGCTTTCTGTAACTGTTTAGCCATGCCTGAATGTCTCTGGGTATTAGTCCTTGTGCTGTGCTTGCGCCTCCTTGTGTTAACAGTGATTACTCAGCAAAGCAGCACAGGAAATAAACTTCTACACATTAGCCTGCATATAAGGCTTTCAAAATTGGTCAAAGTGGCAGCTATGAGATTGCATTTAAGTAATGGCATGGAATAATGGCATAGAAAAGGGAGAAATAATTCATATCTGTAGAGAAGTGCAATGAAAGTGTGTGCATACGCATATCCGTGCTAGAAGCATTGTGTGATGATGGTTCCTGCCAATTTACTGCTTCAGTAGTTCTGCTATGAGTTTATACAGCAGCGGCAGAATAATGTACAGAAGAATTTTGCTGTAAAATAACTAACTCATACAGGAGGATTTATGAAAAATAAGTCTCTCATTTGAATCATGCATATACGTTTAATAATATTTTGCATAATTAGTGATAGAAGAGTGCATGGTGGCAGAGTGATTAGCTCCTGCCTTACAGCAAGGAGCTGACTGACTCCTTTCTGTAAGGAGTCTGTGTCCCCCCGGCATTACCGTGGCTTCTCTCCATGGGCCCTGTCCACATGTAAGTGGTCTGGTAATTGGTCATACTGGAGCATCTAAAGGTGAATCTAAAATTGGCCCTAATAAATGAATGCAAGTGTCTGTGTGTTTTTAGCCGTGCAACTAACTGTCCATTGTCCAGGGTTTAATATTTAAAATGTATAGTAGCTACAAAAATGTGTACTATGTAAAGCTGTTTTTGTATACTTAAGTAAACTCTTACTCAACACTGAATTATGCAACATTAAAAGCTAGACTTGTATTTTTTTTAGATACATCAGACTGTGCTAAGAAGACAACCTCAGCTGACTCTGCGTTTTCCGGCAGCACGACGACAACACAGGCCACAACAACAGATAGCAAAGCAGACCTGGGTGGGTAAGTGTTGTGTTCTCACTTGACCCCTGCTTCTTAACGTTACCTTTTTGTTAAATATTAATTCATGGTTTGACCTTTTCAAGAAGGTCTAGCAATGTTTGAAAAAAACAGCACTGACTGCAGAACTAATGTATTTGTATTTAAGTGATGGTTCTGAGACCAGGCAGCATTTCTGCCTAGGACATAACAGCTGGTGTTATTGTTCAGTTCAAAGGCAAGCACCCACTCTTAAAATTAAGGCTACATAATGTACCACAAATCAATTCAGCAACCGCAATAACCAATGAATCAATAGTGTTTACCTAATCCATGTGACATTCAAACTTAGCCTGTCTAAATAACTGGTCAATGACAGTTTTATACAAGTCGGAGGCACCAATGGAACCAGTTACTGCCTAACATTCTAAAAAGTTGATACTGTTATCAGAATAAATTGCACAGTTCTCACATTTGGCATGTTTAAACAGCATGCAGCACTTTGTAAAATCCACTTTAACATCTTCCAGGGTTCGGTAACCGCTGCATTCAGCCCAAAGGACCTCGAGAGCCACCCTTGGAGTGGATATGATGGAGCGGCCCGTCTGCCTGTCCTCTCTTGACTTGGACTCTACTGATCTCACCTGGCTGGTCCAATCCCAGTGAAAGACGGCACAAATTTACATAGAAGCACCGCCTGTGTATTTCTGTGCCAACATCAGCGCTCCCCAAAAAGTGCCATTGTGCAAAGCAGAGGAACATTTACTGGTGGCTTGTCCATTTTAGAACAAAGACCACACTCTTCTCTCCAGCTGGCTGATATTAAGAGGTATTGACGTCTCTAAATGCTGACCTGGGACTGGTTCTTGTTAAGCATTAAAGGGTTTCCTGATTAGCCCTTTTGATATATTAGAGGTTCAGACACACAGATTAATACTTGCCAATGATTTGACAAATTAAACAAAGAATAAGGGCATTTCTTACATGTGTTGTCTTTAGGCCAAAAGGAATAATGTCACTTTTGTACCATTAGTCAGGAATTATCTTGGACCATGTGAAGCTGTTTCCCAGGTTTAACTGAAGGCCCTGCAGGTGTCTGCTTTCTCCTACTGAATAAACTGAATGAACAACAATCTTCAAAGCGATCCTAGATAATCTGCTGCCCCATGATGCAACCTTTTCTGTTGGGGTTGCCAGGGTGCTCTCTTTCTTGTCTGTTTCCCTCTCCCTGTGTGCTGGTGCTACATGACTAAAGCAGAATGAGAAAGGCTAGAATTGGCTGTTTCTCACTTTTTGTCTGGTTTCTCTTGGGAATTATTTCTTTGTCAGCTGTAGTAATAGCTTTTCAGGACTTCATATATTATGCTGACCTCCTCTTAACCAGAGTCATTGACCGATAAAGTTTGGACTGGTTAGTAGTAGTATCTATGTTGAATGCTCCCATTGGCCATATATACGCATTTGAAGTGGTTCCTATTTATTTTTGCTGAGTTGAGCCAAAGATGGATTGATTTTCCGCCTTTAATTAAATATTTGTGGAAGTGAAGTGATCTAAATGACAATTAGCAATTTGTCTTGTCTTTATTTGTACAATGTTTTAAGTCAATAAATAGAAGCAAATAACTTATCGATGGACTGATAGTCACATCAAATAATAGGAGCATTTACAGTTGTGTTTTCTCACTAAAGCTATTTTCAATCAGTGTTACAATCAGACATGACTACTGGCCAAACTCCTCCGCTCTGACTCTGGCTGTTACTGCTGGGACCATGAATCTGCCTTAGTCTGCTTCTCAGAAAAGACAGCCAATGACAGCCCTCCCTCATGTCTTCTTTGGGTTTTCTGCTCTGTACTTGGCACTGATATTAGTTTTAGGAGCTTTTTCTTTTCTCCTGTTGGTAAGGCACTCGTAAGTAGAATCATGCAAGTCAATGTCAGTGTGTCCGCGTGAATGTCACACATCACCTGAAAGTCTTAAGGGAATTGACAAACTGATATAAAGCCTATCAAGAAGCTGAGCAACAATGTCATTCCCCACATTCCACCTCCTGAATGAGTCTGACTTGTATGGCTTCTTCTCCGACAGCCACATTGTGCTTGTACCTGGTTCGGTTTGTGCTAAAACAATGATCCAAAAAGGACAATATCGACTATAGGGACCCATAGACTACTGTTTTCTCTGGATTATATTTTGTTCCTCTTCATTACCACCATAACTACACAGTATATGCATTGTTTTTGTTTTTAAATATACAGAACTGTACAGGGCAGTCTTATAATAGTTCAGATTTTGTTTTTGCTATCTCTTAAATATAATTAACAGAAGATGTAAGAAAGTCAGTGCATGATCATGATTCCTTCTCCCACACAATGTTTCCTTCCTAAGTGTAAATTATTCTTCTCCTTGAATAGTCTTCAGGGTTGTTTTATTTTATTTTTGAATGATATACTTTAGAGAGACTTTGTTTAAATAGGCAGAAGTAAAGCATTGACTGCCAGCCAGCCACCTTACAGAAAACTACAATAGGCTCTGAAAAGATTGTAATAATAATATTAATGACAATAATAATGTTTTTTTTTGTTGTTGTAAATTGTATTCTAAAAGTTATTTTTGTATACACAGTTTGTTGAATCACAAGTCCACTGCTCACCACTTGATCTGAACCTCTCCTGAGTCTTCCCTTCTTCACACCCTGACTTTTCCTGCCTCTCGGCTCGCTCTTTAATGTATAACACGCAGAAGAAGAGAACCCCCCCCCCAATGCCTACTCACTTTCATCTTTCTCCTCCGCAATTTCATTTAGCCTTTTTCATTTTTTGAAAGGCCCTCATTTTCACATGATTATCTACCAAAAATGTACCTACCTTATTAATGTCATAGCTATTTTTTTTTCTCTCAAACTACCGTTTAGCATTCTACCTCTTGTTTCATTGTCTTCGTTACCCCGAAACTACATTTTTCTGTTTGTCACTGCTTTTCCATCCTCACTCCTTTCCTTCACACACACTAGCCTCTGTTTAAGAAAGAGCCCGCCTGTGCCTTTAAGAGAGAGCCTGACCTGCCCCTTTTCCTCTCCTCCAATCAGCATTGCCTCTTGGAGGAGACTCTCATTCAGCCCTGCTTCTTCCCCTTTAGTCATCCCCTTCTACAAATGTTGCCCCAAAATGTTTGTGTGTTGCAGAAATCAATCAGTAAAAAAAGAACATCTAGTAAAGATATGCCTCTTTTTTGTATTTGTAAGTAATGGACATAATAAGAACGTATGTGCACAGGATGCATTCAACTGTGTATGTATGAGAGTGTGTAAATATAGAAAAGCATTAGTTTACAATCTAGAAGTGGTTTAATGAATCACTTTTACTTGTCTCTGAAGCCACAAGAAATAAAATGATTTAATCAAGTGCAGATTTGCTCATAATTTTTTCTACAATTACATCTAGAAATCATTCACAACTGACTTTGTAGTTATCTTCAGTTACCAGAGTTTGGTCTTGTCATTTGGGTGCATCAGAGAGTGTCTGTGGTCTGTTGTGGCACTTAAACATGCACTAATCTGGGAATTAACAAGTCACTGCAGGTGGTATAAACAAACATTTTCTTAATGTTTACAGGAAACCCCTTTATGAACCTGAGGGTTTCTCATTTGTATTCACAACACACACAGCATCACAGCAGGAAGACCAACATACTGTAATGACCCGCTGTTGCTCTTATGTTGCCAATACTCACTGCAGATTATCTGAATAAAACATTTCTGTCCATTCGGCGGTATTGCGTATTGAGTGAAAAACATTTTGCATACAATGTACATTAAGCTGAAGCAAAGATGCTTGTCCCAGATTATAGCTTAACAGACAATTTCCATCTGTAGTTCTATATTATACATGCTTTTGGTGCTAACCAGTGCAAACCTATGCAGACAGAACATCACAAACGCCACAGAATAAGGTTCTGCCCTGGATGGGAATCAAACCCAGGACCTTCTTGCTTTGAGGCAGGAGTATTAAACAAGAACTTCAATATTGAACAATTAAATACTCATTTTAATTGTGGCTTTGGTGCAGCTTGATCTCGGTCTTTTCTGTAGTTTGCCAGTGTATCTCTCACATACATCCACATACCCTGTGTGTTGTATAAATGAAGCCATGTTGGTATCTCAAGTGGGGCACCCCAATTTTCTCATGGAGAACATTAAAACATGTTATGTAATGCTTTATAAATATAGCCAATCACTGTTTGGCACATGAGAGCAGTAGCAGCAGGTTTCACTAGAATCTAAAGACCATACAATGTGTGTCAGCTCTGGTTTTAAAACAAATTTTACACTTTGTAATTCTATGACATCCTATGGACTAATAATGTCAGAGCATTTATGATCAGCTGTATCTTTTATAGCCATGAATTGCCTAGTAGCTACACTAACCACGCTCTGTATTCTTGGCTGTCACACACTGACACAGTCCCTTGTTAATCAGTCTGACTCTGGACTAAACTGTCTTCATCTCAGTAAATCAATGTGTAAACCAAGCTGGAAGATTCATGACACCATAATCATGACTTGACTGTGAAAGGCACAAGAGCAGCCATTTGTAAAAAAAAATAAAAATAAATAAGAGTTATCCACAATGTCAGAGAACAGCTATAAAAATTAACATGTTTTTGTATCTTTAGAAGCCTCCACAAAAAATAATAGTTTATATTACCCTGAAAAACATAGGGATTATTGCATGTAGTGCGTCAAGACGAGCTGAAATTAACGTATCAACAATGCCATGCTCTGATAACTATGGCTATATTACAGTCTGTGTTTCCCTTCAAATGGTCGAACATTTCTATTGTGTTGCTTTAAATAATGACAAAAGCCCAAGGATTATTTTTGTAACACATTTCAACAACTCAATTCCATGTGCTTTTCAAAACTCATCTTTTTTTTTATATGACAAGAAAACCTGGCACTTAGTGGACAGTGGTTTGGAAAATAACCCTTTCAATGGCTGTTAAATGCTTTTGGTTTCTAGTTTTAAAATTGCACTTCATAGTCTTTAAATTTGTAGCATAAATAGGAGCCAATCTATTGCACACAGCTGGTAAATGCAGCTTTTAGTTTATCCCTCTGTTTGTCAGTCAAGTGCTCGCCCCGCCCCCTCGCTGCCTGCTGCACGTCGCGCATTAAAAAAAAAAAAAAACAGCAGCGGCGGTGGTAGTGCTAGAGAGGAGAGTAAATAGAGAGAGAAGCCTCAAGATGGCTGCCTCGCTGGGCTCTGTTCGCCTCCTCACCGGAGCTGCTACTGCGGTAGAGCCAGCAGCCGCCTCCGCCAAAAACAAACTCACCAAGCCCTCCGAGGGGAATGGAGCCCCTGACAACCGCTCACAGATTTGTAGAGACTCCAACCAGCCGCCGCCCAAGAAGGTCCGAGTCGAGGAGAGGAGCGTAAAACCCAAGAAACTCAGCAGGGAAAGCGGAGTGGGAGGCGACGGTAGCGGCAAAGAGAAACTCCAGCAGCAGCAGCCGCCCGTGAAGCAGCAGAGTTACGGCAGCAGCGCGGGTTTGTGGAGCTTTAGTCCTGTCAAAGCGAGCAGCAACAACCCAGTGCCTGCTACTGGTGGATCCCAGACACCGACAAATACACATAAAGTCTTCAAACAGAGCGACTTCTTCCTCCACAAAGCGCCTTTCGGAACCAAACCTAAGAAACCCAGCAAAGATAAACAGAAGGACAAGGCAAAAGAAGGCGAGGAGGAGAAAAAGAAGAAACACAAACTATTGTTGACTTCCTCCGGATCTGGGAGTAATGGTAGTAACAATAACAACAACAACAACGATATCAGCAGATTTGACAACATTTCTGCAGCGAAACGGGAGAACGGCGAGGTCATGTTGTCACCCAAAGGTAGGACACCACACTGTTGTAGTTGCTTTATAAATGCACTTATGTCACAGGGAAGCCTTTTATGTGAAGTTAGGTGTTGTGTTTGTTGTAACTAGGTCTGTGTCCTACCCTTTTATAGTGGCTTGGCTCATAGTTGACCGTGCCACTCGGGATACGAGTGTGTGGCTTGGAGCGTGCCTTCTAATTTGTCTGGACAGTCCCGTATTCGGACGCTTAAAATGCGCACTTTAACGTTGCGTAGAAAAATCTGGAAACACTCGACTTTTATCACCGTTAACACCTGTTTCCAGTCTGTAATCTTTAAAAACAAGTTCAGTGCATAATTGTCGCGGGTTGGTCGGTGTTTGTGGGGCTTTGGCTGCCAGTTTTCCTCGCTTGTTCACCCGCTCATGAACCCTTCACTGCACTGCTCTAATTCAGGGCAGTAGTGACGTGCTTCTTTCAGTGCAACCAGCTGCTCCTGTGTTTCCCGCGGATCGGATAAGTAGTAACAGCGCGTGAATAACGTGCCTTGTACGTATTTCCACGACAGTCATGTACTGAACTGATTTTTGTTGCATTACACACTGAATGAATAGGACACTGTGTCGCGACTGTGTTATCTCTCGCATGGTTATTCTCTAACACGGAGGCTCGTACATTTCTACAACTCTTCTGTTAATACAACCACACGCTGCTGTCATAACAATATGACAGCCGCCCGCCATTATAGGGCGAGAGTTGTGTCGGTAGAGCGCCACGCCCCCCTCTGTTACCTCAGGCTCAGTGGGAAACAGACACAGCTCCTTTGCTTTTTCAGTGTTACACAATTAGTTAACATATGTTGCTTTTGTTAAGGCGATCCTCAGGTACAAGAAAATCCTTTGTTCTCATACTGTAACGATTACACTGCTCTTACGTAAGAATTAAGTGGTAGAAAAGTATAGGCAATTAATAAACAATTAACCTACAACAACATGATTGATTATTTATTTATAGATGACCATATGTAACTTAAAAAAGATAAATGCACATTTAACCTAATAACACAAACAGAGCTGCCTCAAAGGGCTTTACAATGGAAACATCTTATCTTTTAAACCGGATTCAAGGCTCTGTGGCCAAATCTGACCTGTCAAGTGTCTTGTCTGAGGAAAAAACAAACAAACAAAACAAATTCTATTTGTTTAGTAATTAAAATGTCACAATGAACTTGTACCTTTTATGTCACACTAAAGCAGTTTCTTAACAGCTCTGGTAAAACAATGTTTGACTCAGTCTGCGTGTTATTTGTTTGCAGTACAGGGCAGTGCAGTGACACCCTTTTCCAGTCGACTAGTTTAAGAGGTCGTGACATGCACTAACAGCCGGTGCAGTCAGCGACAACATCAGAATGAGACATGCTGTTGGTCTGCAGCAGCCCATGCATCACCATCAGCTACACTGTCTTGTGACCAGGCTGTGTTTGATGCCAGTTTACGTTTATTTGCAGCTAATGAATGGTAACAGTAAGACTCTGTGATTATCCAGTCTTTAAGTTCATGATTAGTAAGCACTGCCGGTTATGCCCACAGTTACTGGTCCCTCTCATGCTGTTTCTAAGCATCTCATTTTTAATCAGCCTTACCATAGAGCTTTCATTCATAAAGAGTGTGAGGTTGTAACATTTAAATCTCTTGCCTGATATGGTTATATTTCGCAAGATACAATTAAATGCAATAAAATGATTTGTCCTTTGATTTCTCCTGTGACTGAGTGGTAAGACGTATAAGTTTAAAATAACTACACATGCATTAGATGAAAACGAGGAAGTGTTTCTGGTTGCATTTATCCTTCAGTCAACCGAGGCTTGCAAGTTTTCTTGAGAAACTGACACATACAGAGTATTTTTCAGTCACCATAATGGCCTGACATTTGACTCAAATATCCAAATGTTGATATTTAGTTTTCTGGAAAAATTAAGCTGTACCATAGCCTATCATGTTTTTTTCAGATTGCTGAACTAACTTTTGAACTAGGGTTGTGTTGTGACCCTCTGAGTCTGCCGTAGTTTGATTTGTTGAGAAAGGTTTTTGTATAAAAAGTATAAAAAGTGCTGGTCTTTACAAATGTGAGCTTATTCTACAGTTGGCACTGAAGATCTGAAATGTCAAAGAGAAATTTGTGATGATTTCTTAAATAGATTGTGAATCCTGCAACTGCATTTTTCTAAACTAAAAATGATAGCGCTCTGCTTCGTGTCTGTGATAAGGCTGCTGTAAAAGCACTTTAGCTGGCAACAAAACCTTCATTTGAATGCCACCTAAGTCCTGTGGATTGGATCACACTGTTTTTCCAATATGTGTGGAGTGGCATTCGGGCCGAGTGATTAGACTCACTGCTGCTGCACAGCTTGGACAGCAGCTCTCTCAGGCTTGTGCTGGAAAGTGTTCTCGAACCAGAAAAATAAATTGTTGCCAGCCTCAGGAAAATGACTCTGCAGTAGACTGTGTGTTGACCTTCTCAAAGGGAACGGGATCCGGCAGGGATCAAAGCAACATCACATTATTTAATATGATCGCTGGAGTTTTGCTGCTGGAGCTGGTCTAAGGCAGTTGTTACAGTTTGCAGTCTGGGAATTATTAGGTACCAAGTGAGTGCAACAAATAAACCTGGCAAAGACAGAGACAACAGATTACTACATCTAGCCTAACCAGACTAGGAATGGGACAGTTTGAGATTGTAACGGTATGATAACCTTGTGGAAGAATATCACAGTATATCGGTATGACGGTATTGCAGATATAACTTAAATGATTACAATTTCCTGTTAAAATGGATAGAGTTGTACTATGGGTGGTTATAATTGTTTAATAATGTGGTACATTAGAATATCCAGATACAGTTCTTCTAAAAACAGGTACCGAATCACTTTCTGTTCTTGTCTCTCCAGCTCCTTTTACACAGATGGTCTGTCACAGTATTTGTGTTTATGAATGCTGCAATTAGTATGGAACTTTGAAACTGTGGTATACCATGAAAATAGTTATTGTCCATGCCTACTACAGACTATCCACAAACAGGTTATTTTTAATCTGTAGTTACAAAAACCTCCTTCCATAACCTTTCCAACCCCCAGCACAAAACAGCAATAGTGACCTGCCTGATTAAATTTTATTAATAAACAGAATTAAACTTGAAACACCTTCACTGCATAATACTAATACATCATATCAAAGGGAAGTTTAGAGCATACTTTAAACTTCTAGCTTTGAGTTCAGTGTCAGACTGATGTTGACCCACAATTATCTCCGTCTCATTGAACAGTGCAACATGTTTCAGTTTAGTTTCTATTTCTGTTTGTTTTTTGTGTATAGTTTTGCTGTGTTAGGAGATGTACCCAGGCCAGCGTAAAAATAGCCACATTCCCATTAAGATTTTCAATGTAGGAGTGTCCCTTATTTTACTCACTTCTACGCAAACATGTTATTGGCCAAAGCCTGCCATCTGAACTTTATCCTTTGTTGAAATCCTTCATAATAACATCTACATGGTCAAATCTTTCATAGATCAATCTTATTACAGTATGCTGTTAGGTAAATATTCATTTAGTTGCCTCAGTTTAAAGAGAAAAAAGTCCCAATCTACACTAAAGCACTTATGTTTTTGTGTGAACAAAGTCTTTTGTTATAATCAGCTGGTAACAATAAACAAAGTTTGGGCCTTGTCTAGGTTACATGCTTACAAAATGAGTCATAGACAGCAACCTGTAAAAACCCAGATTAGATTTCTTACCGGACATCCCAGTTTCTCATCATTATAGAGAGCCACATATTCTCGTGGGCGTTGTTCTGACAATGACAAATCTATTCATGTAAACCAGGGCTATTGGGGAAGCCATTTATGTGAGTCATGGAAATGTCCAAAGTGCACTAATGAGGTTATTTGTGTTCATTGAAATTCAGCACACTTTTAGTCAGCCACTCAGGTCTGTGACGGCTCATCTGCGTTGGAGGAAGTCAAGGGCAAAGCTTTTATTAATTTCGCCCTAAAATATGGGACACTTAACTGCGCGCTTACATGTCCGAATAGCTCAGATGATGTAAGCATGTATATCAAATCAGCTTGGTTACTGATAAATCCATGCTGTGACACTTCTATTTGCCCATACAGTGCATTCTCATCCTACACAGATAAGGTCTGGGCTGCATTATCCGATTTCTCCTCATCCCAATTCGTAACGGCTTGCCACAGTGAGTCATTTCACTTCAGAGCTGGTTGCATTTCATCTTAATTATGCGCTTGTTAGAGTCCTGCATTTTGTATCGAAAACCCAATCGCTCCTTGTGCTGTGATCTCACCGTGGCAAACTTCCATTTCTCCGACTTATTGTGAAGTGCTCTGATTTCTCCGCAGCCTATTTAACCTGAATGTGGATGGTGTTAATTGCTGGGTGACTGTGGCGCATCAGGTAGCGTCGTCTGTGCCATTATCACCCGGGTTAGCGGTAGAGCTGTGTTTGATAACCTCCTACTGTGTCTGTGCCAGTGTCGAGGTGAATTACAATATTTTTTGATAAAGCACGTTTTTAAAGCCAATTGAACTCAAATGAAAGGATTTGGGGAATTGCTTGAATAAAGTACTACTATTAGCACATTGACGTGATTAAATGATTTGCAAGTTTAATTCACTTCATTACTTTTGTTCCACTAACTTATTTTTTTGCAGATCACAGAAAAGTTTTTTCCCAGCTTACATTTGGTATGCAGCAAAGGAATCCTAGTCAGGTTTTGATAAAGGGGTGTTCAAACCGTCCTCTATCTGTCCTCTGTCTGATGTATTTTTCTGTCTAAGCTGTGAAATGCACCTGCTGAGAGACACTCAACAGAGAAGTGACAGATTCAACATTTGTATTGAAACATCTGTTTTAAACCCTAGTTATTGTTTACATTACATTAGTTTAAACTTGGATCTTGGATTTTTTTTGTTGCTTCTTAGATTATTGAATTAAATTTACTGTTAAAGCTGTGGAAGTCAGACCATATTTGGAGTATAGTCACAGGTGGTAAATAACTGTCAATAACTGATTTGTTGCTAGTGATGCTGTTGCTTTCTAAATGCACTGTATCTCTCACAAACTACATTTACAGTTTTGGATTATTAGTTGTGTCAAATAGAGCAGGGGTTCCCAAAAGTGGGTCACAGGACATTTGATTTGAGTCATCAAAAAAAATGTGACAGGTCAGGAATTAGTACTATGCAAAGAAGAATTAGGGCACTAAAAAAATGAAAAATTTAAATAATAATAATAATCGAATAAAAACTAAAATGGATTATTACTACTATTATCAATTATTATCAATTAACTAGCATTTTAATTATCCAAATACTCTATTAATATTATGCTTAAACAAACCAGGGAAATGAGTCACAAGTTTTTTGGTCCTTGAAAGGCTCCCCTGAATTAAATTTTTTTTATTATAAGACTACTGATTTGACCAATTTTGTAATGGCAACCAACGGCAGCTAAGCGCTTGGAGCCAACCCACACTTCCGTTTCCTCAATCCACTCAACTTCTTCCGTCTAATGTAGCACCATGACAGGCTGTGTTTCTTTGTGTAGTTCAAAGGAAGCCCTTTTTTTATTTTCGAGGGGAAAACCCTACTGTGCTGTGATAAATCAACATGCTGTGGTGTGTTTAAGGCCAAATGAGGCACCTGGGCTAATCTATCTTCGTTTCTCCCCACATGCACCCTTCCTTTGCCTGCCATGTCCTCATAAATCTGGCATTAGCTTTGATAGAGCAGGCAGCTTCCTGTGGAGCTAAATAGATGTTTTGAAAAGTGCAGCCTTTTCCACCTCAAGGTGCTCAAGGTGTCTGCTAATTTCCCAGCACTTATCTAAAATAGTTTGTTGCTCTTCTTCTCATAAACCACAAGGCATGAACACTGCTGTGCTAAAAGTCAAGCTACTTCATTAAATTATCCTTTCAAGCCAAAAACTTTATTTTATCATCCTTCGGTCAGTGAGAGATGTACCTCTAAATCTCCATGTGTTCCCCCGAGCCTTTTGCTTTCAAAGCTTTCCCTCCTTTGATTCTGGAAAAAAGTGAAGCTCACCCCACTGTGTTCACTCTCTGCACGTCTTCAGGAGTGAGCTGAAAACACGGCTTCCTTTTAAAAGTTGGATCTGGCCGAGTTCAAAGAGTAAAAAGTTCTTTGGAAAGAAAAAAGAAACTGAAAAAGAGTTGCTTTTTTATTGCCTTATGCATAAAAATGAAATAAAGAATGAACAGGAGGGCAGAAATGGATCAAGTCAGGTGGGTCGCAGCAAAGACGCTTAGACCTAGCTCGCCTCTCAGACAGCAAGAGACGTGTTTGAAGGTATAATATTTACATTTTAACATGCTTGCAATGAGTGCAACATTAAAGCACTCTCATAATCCAAGATCTAAAACACTGTGTCGCTGCTCAAATGAGTGCATCTGAAGTTCTGTGGAAGGAGATAAAATGGAATGAGAACCATAAGAAGGCTTTTAAACAACTTTTAATACCTACATCTGAAGCTGTTGAAGATGAAGCATGGTTAAAGAGATGACTACAAGCTGTGGAAAGTTAGAAATTGCAAGGTTGTTACGCAGCTGAAGATTAGGCTTGGAATAGACTTGGGTTTTATTCAGCAAGAAAGCATGCAGTGTTTTGCAGAAATGTGGGAGAGAAACCAACATCACTGAGTGAAAAGTGATAGTTGATGGCTAAGGTAAAGTCTGCGAGAGAGCTAATAGGAATGAGCTCATTTAATGCAACCGAATTAAACCTGTATTTATTTTGAGAATAAAAAAATAAAAAAACATTGCATATTGTTATTGTATATTTAGTGTGTTTTTATGTTACACTGCCAAGGGAATGGGATATCCCTATAACCCTTTTTATAAATGTATACAATTGCTTAATCAAGTACTTGCTGATTCCGAGTGCGTGTACAAGCTCTTAATACTTATGAACCATCCACTCATTTGACTGCCATGTTAATTTCTCTTAGGTGACTTGTTATTAAGAGACCCTCAACTGAACAGCAGATGACAGCAATGCAATTACTCTTTTGCTATCAAAATAAGCCCATGTCGTACCCTCATTACCTAAAAAGTAGACACAGAGTCGAGAGTTTTCCAAATTGACCATTTAGTATTTATTCACAGAGGAGAATGGGAAACGTAAATTTCAGTGCTCAAGCAATATAGTATTCTCATCAGCGCGGAAAATAAAACGGCTTAAAAGGACAACTGAGAAGACATTTACATTACATTTACATTTAGTCATTTAGCAGACGCTTTTATCCAAAGCGACTTACAAATGAGGAAAACAATGGAAGCAATTTCAACAACACAAGGTAACAAAAAGCATAAGTGCACAAAAACTAGTCAGTTAAAATCTGGCACAGTATATAAAGCTAAGGGTAAAAAAGAAGAGATAAGATATTAGTTGTTAGCAGGTCTGAGGAAATAGAAGTCTGTTTTAACCTGTAGCTGAGAGGTCAGCGATGTTAGCGCGGTATTGCTCGCAAAATAGAATTAGTATCAAAGCCATATATTGAGGGTGAGTTTGTGAAAACATATATGCTAAAGGCTTTTGCCAACATTCCTTTTTTGGTTGCTATAGATGAGAGCACTGACATTATAATGTAATTGTACTTCTTTGCACTAAAACATCTGAAAAAATGTGGTCCGGCCCATTTCAGATCAAATTGAACTGTGTGTGACCCCTGAACTAAAATGAGTTTGACATGGTCAGAGCATTTTTTACAGTTTGCCTTACAGTTATTGTGTTAATTTACAGTAAAATATGGCATTACAGCACTGTATAGAGACTAGAACAAAGAACTCGTAAGGCATTATATAAGAAGATTCAAGTACAAGTGGCTTAACTACTGAGGAGTTTGGGTATCTCTGGACAACCCTAATACTACCCTCTTTGTCTCCACAGAGCACTCCACCAATGACAAGGAAAAAGACAGAGACAGAGAGGAGAGCGAGAAGAAGAAGGTTAAGGAAAAAGAGCGGGAAAAGGAGAAGAAGCACAAAATGATGAACGAGATCAAGAGAGAAAACGGAGAGGTCAAGCAGCCCATTAAAGGTTGGTGAAAACTCAAGCTGCAGCTGTAGTTTCTGTTTGACTGTGATCTATCCAAATTGAGTCTGATTAGTTATTATTGTATGAGCAGAGTGTGGTCTTGAGTGCGAGGGCAGTTTAAAAGGTCAGCCGTTGTGTGGCCTTCACTCTCTTAAGTCTCAATTTCTATGGTAAGCAGTGGACGTAAATTAGCCCCTGCAGAGAATGGAAGGCTGACATTGAGGTTACGGAGTGCATTTAAAGAAAGTCCATTTTTGCCCTGACAAAAATACACATGGCAGCGTGTTTAAAAAAGCCAAATACATTACACTTGTCATAAAAGTTTTAAAATAGCCTAACGTTTTGGGAGTGAATGAACTCTGTGTCAGGACAAAATACGACAAGCATCTGGCCCTTTGACTTTGTGTGTGAAATGTTTTTGTGTCTGGTAGCTAGGGTTTTACCGGGAGCTACAGAATAACAAGATGGCAACATCCGCATTGTGCCGCATGTCTAGAATCTGTATAAACACTAGTAGTATAAATTGTGAGACAAATACAGTTGTACTCATAAGTTATGTAGTAATATTTCTAGTGCTGCTGTGTTTAAAATAGTCTCCAAAATAAGTGCCAGCTACTAACTGTCTGACAATAATGAGTTATTGTTGGTGATGCCATGTCTTGTCATTTCTTTCTGTGTAAATTTAGCCTGGCCACAGAATTGAAACTTTTGAAGGTAAGAGAAAGGAAATAATGGTTCAGAAAGGCTGGTATTAAATCATGTGTGTTACAATAATGGAGGCCCACACAGCAGGATATTGAATCAACCAAGAGACTAATGAAGAGGCGTGAGTCCCCTCCGTTTCTTGAGAGCTCAGTTTCAGTAATCACCACTGAGGCATTCATTTGAAAATGTTTGCAAATGTTGTGATGCACAATGACTATAAGGAAAGTCAGAAATGTAGTCAGCAAGATTTTACTTTACAATTTAAGAAGATAAAGAGGTGTCCAGAGGAAACTTGTATTGGAAATCAATAAGCAGCTAACAGCTGCAGTTAAGGCTGCTTTACTACTTTACTCTGCTTTTTTAGTTTTTGTTTATCTGGCCTTAGACTGAGCTCCACTGTCACGAGTGTAGAAAAAACAAAGAGA
Source organism: Neodontobutis hainanensis (assembly GCA_024349245.1). NCBI lineage: Eukaryota > Metazoa > Chordata > Actinopteri > Gobiiformes > Odontobutidae > Neodontobutis > Neodontobutis hainanensis. The sequence continues at coordinate 2,084,377 of JALDNG010000056.1, forward strand.
TGCTACTGTGATGTTGTCATCTGATTTCTCATATGATTAATAAAGTCTTAAACAAGAGAAATGGCAGATATGTGCATTAATATAACTCAAAAGCCTTTTCTAAAAAGCAGTGACAATACTTAGAGAACCCACTTAATTTATTTACACCGCTTCATCTGATTGGCCAGTAATTTACAAAGCATAACTGTCTTGCACATAAAATGCATAACATTAGTAACTCCAATACCAGCTGGAACTTTATTATTTTATTTATTTATTTGTGATATACTGTGCATCTCAAACTGTATGGAAGCCGTAAGCGGCCATAGATGAATATTTTTTTTCCTTTCCTATTATCTCATTATAACAAGATAATTCTGTCGTTTACCCAAGATAACAACTTAATTTTCTTGTTATCTCGTAAAAACTAGCGATAACGTGAAAATTAAGTTATGTTGAAAAAAACATAGTTATTTTCTCAAATTAAAGAATTTATAAAAAATATCTTATTATAATGACATAATCAGAGGAAAAAAAGTTATTGCTCTATGGCCGCTTACTGTATGTTGGCGTAAATCTAGTGTTAAGTATCCACTTCCTTTATTGAGAATGGTCAGAGTGGAGTTTTTTCTTGCCCCCTGTGTGGACGTTACTGTGTACAAAACCATTAGTTTATAGGTTGATATCATTATTATGCAGCTTTGAAGGTTTAGGTGTGGGATAAAGGAGTGTGGACGGGGGAGGGGTGATTTGTGGAGTAAAGAGCTTTTGGATTAGTCTCTGGGGTTTTGTACTGCAAATGCCTTATCTCTCTGTTGCTCTCTTTATTGCTCTCTCTCTTTTGGCTCTTTTTCATTCAGTCCTCGTCCCGGCCTTATTGACAATAAACGTGTGTGGGATACAAACACTGAAGGTAGTCTGTGTATGTGCATGTGAGCAACATGGCTGAATTATGCTGAGGCACCATCACCTCTATCAAAGTAATGTCTGCTCCATACATGCACTGGATGAGTATGTGCCCACTTATTTACATAACCTCTGGGCAACAGTAAAGCAGTCTGCAGCACGTTAACAAATCAACACAAGCAGTACAGAAACGCATACAGTAGCGTTGAGTCAAGACAAACAGGAACGTTCATTCATTTGCATGTTCCTGTTTGTCTTGCCTCAGGCATTCAACCAGCTCCAGTGTGTGGCATTATTCAGATACAACACTTAAAAACTTGTCTCCTGACGCAGACATATCTGAAATTTCTTTGGGGATTCTATTTCAGACTTGTTCAATTTATTTTATGTTTGTACCCAGGAGATACAGGCCATCTGGGAAAAGCTATGAGTCATCTGTCTACACTCACTTATAGTTAGACTTGGAGCCCATTATTTTGTATTGAAGTTATCATTTTAATACAGCTTTTATAGCAGAAACCATTTAGTATGTGTCTGTAAATGGACTAAATTGTAATCTTATTTATTTTTGCTTTTGCTTTATTTTTCAGATGAAAAAGATAAGGCCAAGATAAATGCAGATGAACTGCAACTCAAAAAAGTCAAGAAGAAAAAGAAGAAGAAACACAAAGAGGGGGAGAGGCACAAACGAGTGAAGATGTACCACCGCTCGAGTCAAACCGTTTGTGCTGGACTGCTCTCCGTCCCTCAGGCCTCTTTGTCTCCTACTTCTCCCACCTCATCCTCCCATCCAGCGATCATCTCCACCCTGTCTCCGTTCAAACACCCTTTACCTGTTTACTTTCCTAACAACAAAACCACACATCTCCTGTCCCCCTCCCCTCCACCTGCCCTCTTTAACTCTGCACATAACTCATCATCTATCACGGCCCCACAGCCCTCTCCGACCAAACCACAACCACAGGCCTGTTATCCTGGGATGGCTGGCCTGGAGTTTGCCTCATACATTCACATTGAGACCCAGCCAAACGGAGGGGCCCTGGTGGCCCATGCCTACACATCTCAGCTCTCCTGTCTCTCCACGGGGCAGAGACAAAGATTTGCCGATGAGTTTGTCAAACTGGCCTTTAGTGAGGACTCATCCCAGGTACAGAGCTGAGCTGACTGTTTCTGAGTGAAGAATGTCACTCATGCATGTGATCTTGTTGCATGTTGCAGTAATTATGAATTATTCATTAATTGTACAGTCCAGGGCTATGTAGCAGTGTAAAAGTGCTGTACCATTTAAAATAAATTACTCAATTACTCTAATGACTTTATTTTTCAGGCTGCCCATTATGTGATGGGAATTGTCCATGGAGAAGCGAGCTATCTTCCAGACTTCTTGGAATATTTCTCAACAAAGTTTCCATCTGCTCCTGTTAAAATGGAAATTCTTGGAAAGAAGGACATTGAGACTACCACTATGTCCAATTTCTACTCTCAGGTGAGTGAGTTTTCTAAAGACACAAAGGCACGTATTTTCAGACTAAACATCTCTGCACATAATCCCTCTATGTTGTTTTCTGTTAATGTTTGTTCATCTTATGATGTATTAAAACTTTTACCCATCATTGCAGTTAAGGCACGTGAATATGAAAAGGAATGAAATACAGGGAGCAATAAATGAAATGAGAAGGATGTGAATAGATAAAAAATGCTCAGTTAGTGGGAAAAGTGCACTAATAAACAAGTGGGTGAAGAGTTGAATTCTCTGTAGTGTAATAGTTCTCTGTGCGGAAGTGTTATTGTTGTTTTAACCATCTGCTCCAAGCATCTGTCTCCATCTGCCTAATACTACAGTTTTGGCAGTTACAGTGATGTGTTATTTCTCAGGCTGAATGACAATATTAACCACAACTGAGCTGTGTGTTGGAAACAGGTGTCAACTACTTACACTTCACTCTCACTTTATCTAAAAATATTTTTGAGAATGAAGTAAAAAGTGAGCCATTGAATTAGCTACACGGTGGAAGTACATAGTCTCAATAACTTAAAAAGAAACTCGCAGGAAAGTAAATAAGATGCAGAATTATAATGGTTGTTGACTTTGAAAACCTTAGGCAGGTGGCACTTTGCAGTGGCAATAGAATTAATACAGTAATACAAATTGGATGTGTGGACGTACAGCATTAGTTTTCTCGCAGTCGTTTTTATGCAACACAGTGACAAACATGAAAAACAAGAAATATGTGTGTGTTTTACTGGTGTCTGGCTGAATTCAGTGACACAGCCCCGGACCTCTTCATTGAGAGGTGTCCCATGTCTATAGTTCTCTAATGAAAAGCCTTTTGTTGCCTCAAACCTCCAAAGTGGCTTTGTATTGAGCTCCTGCCTGTTCCTTTTTCAATGCGAGTGCTGGCAACACCAGCCTCTGCATCGTGACTGTGTGTGTGGTGCTACGGGGGGTGAGTCGTTTATACCCTCTTTCAGGCTGCTGCTGGCTATTCTGTTTGTGTTGTTTCTCACAATGAAATATTTATAAGTCATTCTCTGTTTCCTTGTGTTTGGACCAGCACTGCCTGAGCAAACAGACCCTTGATCTCGGTGTGATACTGAAAAAATTACACTGTAAATTCTGTAAATTGAGTTGGTGTGTCCAGAGCTGTCTCTTTAAGACCAGTGTTCCTTGCAGGGCTAACGTCATTGTCCACTGGTCTTGTAAATTTTTTCTCCCACAGCTCTCAGCAGTGACCTTGGGAACTAGACATAGAGTCTGCATTACACACAGTTGTAAGCGTTCACACACTGACATACACAGGTGCAGGTGGACACACACACGCACACTCTGATTAATGATTTGTCATACCTTTTTTTTTTCTTTTCACTACCTTTGTTCCTCTCTGTAGCTCTCCCTCTTCATTTCCTATTTAGTCCATTATTCTCCCTTTCATTCCTGTACTCGTTATGTACCTGCTTTTTTTGGGGGGCTCTGGCATATTCACAAATGACCAGCTTGCTGTTGCTATTTGTAGTTTGTGTTAGGGCAGCACAATACATTAGTCATTTATTGTTATATCAACATTCAAAATATATGTGAAAATGTTGTATTATGTGTCAGACAGTTTTAAATGAACCCCTTTAAATGGATTGAGTTAGTTATGTCTTGTTTTTTATTTTATAAATTGTCAGAGGTGTTTGTTACTATATTTGTGGCATGTGGATATTCCGAGCCTAGACAAGCGTTCCAGCCTTTTCTGCAGTGTGTCAGTATTTTGTATTCCTGACTGAAGGCATTTCAGTCGCGGCGAGGATTATGGAAGATTACAGCACTCTATTTTCTACGAGTAAGAACTGCCAGGCTGTCAATACACGATGTGCACGGAGCGGTGAGGTTATTCAAGCTTCAATCCAAACGTGTTAATTCTTAGTGAGGTAAAGTTTGAATGGAAGAACATTCCTGTGAAGCAAGAGGAAAGATTATCAGTTTGTCCTTTGACTAACTTTGTTCTTTGACATGCCTATCAGATGTAATACTATAATATTGCCATTCAAAAGGTTCCTTTAAGGTACACTTGTGATATATTGTGCCACCCTACAGCTTAACAATTTTTTCAACTGTGAGCCCGAGGCAGCATATTTGCTGCATTCTTGTTTTTGATTGGATAGAACCAGATGAGATAGCATAAAATGTGTTCTTGATGTGTTGCACAGCAGAGCAGCTTGGACACTCATGTTAGTGACTGAATACTTCACTGAATAATCCTAAGGTTTTTTTTGCTTATAAAGTTAATTAACCCTTCTCTTAAAGCAACACTGCTTAACTTTTTATGCATTAAAACACACAACACTGATACGAAAAAAAAAAAATGCTTTACTGTGGTTTTGATGGTTCCCTGACATGTTATTATGGACGCAGTGCACTAAGCTCACCAGATACTTTACCATCAACGGTACTCATATTTATTTATGTAAACCAACAGAGCTGGCAATTGGCTGTTGCTGTTATCTTGCACTACAGCTTTGAAATAAATATGAGGCGTGGCACTCAAAGCCAGAGCTACTGATGATGATGAGCAGACGGGGAGATTATGTAAGAAAAGTGTGGGATTGAGTCAGCAGCCAGTAGCTTTGTTATGACGCAAGGCCCATAATAGACTAATAGACTTAGTGCCCCGGAGACCGACTGAACACAGTGACAGCAGACGAACTGCTAAGAGGTCAAAGGGAGGACTGGAAGTCATGTGCTGAACTGAACGGAGAAGTGCTCATTGCAGATTGCGAAAGCGGCTACTCTGGGCCAAACAGCAGCAGAAAGAAGTACAAGGAAGCGCTAGGTTTGATCTAATAGACTTGCCACCAGAGACACGGTATTATGAAGTCAAGAGGCAGAGGAGATGGAAGAAGAAATAGCTGACAAAGACAAGAATAAAAAAGATAATAGTAAACCACCAAAGAAAAGACAAAGCCCAGGAAATAAGTTAGTCTTAAAATATACTGCCTTGAGTTAAATGAAATGACAGCACGGGAGACATGGCAGTTATGGTAATTATATATAATAACGTCTGCTTTTTAACTTGTGAAGTGAAGGACCTGAATGCCAAATGAGCCGCAGTGAATTAGTATAATGTTCAAGTCTGCAGATAAGAAATTACTCACTCAATTGATTCTTCTGCAACAGTGTTTTATTTATTTATTTAGTCGTGAAAGTATTTGTCATCCTCTGATTTGGTGCAGCAGGCTTGCATTCCCATCTTTAGCCATCAAAAAGTGTGTTCACATGCACGTAGACCAAACCAGCTAAGGACAGGAGCGTGTTGGCTCAGAGAATGTCTGTCAAGTTTCCTGTTTCTTTCTGTTTGTCTTCAGTAGGTTCAGACGAGCCATATGTGTATCAAAGATAGTCACATTCATTTGTTTATTTGTGGCCGAGGCAGCATCTCCTGATGCTCCCTTCTCTTGTGATGAGAAGAAACAATGCCATGCTTATTTCACTGTTAAATTATGCATATGTAAACACAGTCTCTCAAGCAGCAAGTGATTCTAAGTGTGCCATCCACGCACTCAGCATGCAGCCATTTGAAGCCACGCTCACATGCTTTTTCTCCACCGTAACTAGGTCATTCATTCAGTGAGAGTACTTTCATTTTTAGATACATGGTCCTAAAAACATATGTAAGCTGAACAAATGTACAGTATATTAATATGGCTGGGACTGTCCATAAAAGAGGAATCCTAACTAGAGACACTAATGCTGACAAAAAGCGCTTGCGTGGGTTTTTAAAATGTCAGATACAATGCAATGAGCTCTTTCCAGTTTAAAAAATATTGTTACAGCCCCTTAAGATTGCTCTTTAGACTTTTTGATTTTTCCATTCTACATATAATGCGTTATGAGGATTCTTTTACACCAAAGCTGATTACAGTATCTATATCTCTGTAGCTCTGTCCCCGTTTGGCTCAAACAAATGCAAAGTTAAACAACATTGCCTAATCAATGACGCATACAGAGCTACATATGCTGTACCTTTCCAGAAGCATGTCAGACTTGAATATTCAATGCTCATACTTTGTATTAAGTGTTAAGATGAGCCTTTATTTGTCCCGCAGTGGGGAAATTGCATTTTGCAACAGCAGAGGTACAGAAGTAGAGCAGCAGTATCACACACACAAGAAGCCAACCTGGCCAGAATGAAAATGTAATTAAAAAATATTCTAATAAAAGATCATTTAAAGTAGACTGCCTATATGTCAAATTAAACTATGATAAAACAGAATAAACTAAAATAGACCATACATGAGTGGGTTAAATATTGCAATAAAGTTTGCATTGAAAAGAGTTTGAATGTTAGCAGTGGTTATTGTGAAGTCGGACTGGAGTGTTCTCTGTCTATACAGTGTGTCTTTCAGTCTATCTTTGTCTCAAGTCCAATCGGCTCCATAAGGCGGTCAGCAGTTTTCTGACTTCAGGGACCTAACCTGGCTTAAGATAAAACCTTCAACTGATGTATACCCTTCTGTAATTTGTTATTGGAGTGGTGTATAAATTAAAGCAAAGATGAATACTGAAATAATTCAAATGCTAACCTTAACATCAACAATATGGAACCTGAATATCATTAAGAGATGATTTTTTACTGTGCTTTGCTATCTCGTGAGAAAACATAACATTTCAACTCAAATATATAAGATATGTATGTAGGAAATGTAACATTCACACATTTATCTGCTGCTGCATTTTTAGTCAGAGCAATTAATTTAATCATTTTAACAAGTCTTGCTTGTTTAAATGAACTGACAAGAAAGTGTCCTGTAAAATGTCTTGGAAAATAATCCGGGAACTCTTAAGGAGACAGAATACTCAATATTGACACTGTATTTGGCCAAATTTACTGGTTCAGACATTTGTAAGCAGCTGGCCTTTGCTTTTGTTACTGGCCTCTGTGGAGTGGACAGATGATAATGTCTTACTGAATTAATGTTTTTTTCCTGTTGGTCTTTTACAGTTCATTATTTTCACTTTTCTGTCATGGTCTTCCACCTCCCTCACCTTTCTCTCTTATCTCTTTCTATTAACCTTTTGCTTGTTATCTGATGGGCCTTTCTTATTACTCATTTAATTTTTTTTCTCCCTTGTTTCTTGTCCTTCTTCGTCTTTTACTTTTAAAACCATGTACATTTCTATTTTACTCTCTGAAATGTACTCACTGATCCCTTTCTTTCTCCTAAACCTTTGTTTCCTTGTCCTCTCTCCACGTCTCATCCCTCTTGTTTTTTTTCCCTCCTGTGTATCCTCCTCGCTCTGTCTTCCCTCTGCTCTGTCTAGCTTTAGAGCTGCCTTGCTGTCAAGTGGTGACTCACTGGAGGCATACTGCCAAGGATCCTGCTCTCTCACTCACACACACACACACACACACACACACGCACACAAAGACCCATGTGCACAGGATAGCATTGTGAGGACACCCTGACAGAATTTATTAATGAAAAACCTTAAACCATGTCTGGAACGTCAAAGAGCATTTTTAAAAAGTGGTCATGATGCCAACACTTTGGAGGTTAAGCTTTTGCTTCAGTAAAAATGGATTGAAACTGGTTCTCATTGTGTTTATCTAAAAAAAAAAACCCATTCAGAACTCCTGATCAGCCAAGAGTACAGCGTGCAGGCCACATGCTGCACGTACCGCACACAGAAGATGCGGTCAAGGGCCAAGGCTTTGGGAGTCTGTTTTGATGCTCTCACACAATGCTCTGTCAGTTAAATGGAGAGCCGCCTGTTGAGTTTCAGGCACCACTAGTGCAGACCTATAACTCGTGCTTGTACAGATTTGATACCCTTTTCAAACAAATCACTATTTATCAACACAACTTGAAATGTACCTTTGCACGAATGTCTTTATATAATGTTGTGTTTCCTTTTCACTGTAGGTGAAGAAGTCCTACAGTCACGGGACGTACAGAGCAGGGCCAATGAGACAGATCAGTCTGGTGGGAGCTGTGGACGAGGAGGTGGGGAATTATTTCCCAGAATTCCTTGGAATGTTGGAGGAAACCCCTTTCCTGAAGGTGAAAATCAAACTAGTAGCATTAGAATTATTAATATTAGTTGCAGTATTATTAGCATTAGTAAATTTGTAAAAGTAGAATTAGAACAACAAATTATTTGAAGAATAGCTGAGATTTATGGGATTTTATATTCATCAAAAAGATGGTAGAGCACTCGTAAATGTGCAAGAACACGGGAGACCCAGTTCAAATCTTTAACGTTATTGGTCATTTTCCCAATGTCAACACCCTCTCTCTCTTCCAGTTTCTAGTCAACCTACTGTCAACTATTAATGAAGGCAAAAAAGCCTATTAAAAAAATAAAAAGAGAAACACCAAACTTAGACTAGTACTGTATCTGAAAGTAGGTTCACAAACTTACAGAGCATTATTATGTTCACACTAAAATCCAGCTCTGAAATTATTAAACCATGAAATAAGTAACTGAAAATTTGCTCTGCATTTTCTTATGGCCACTTGTTTTGATTTATCTGGCTGTAGTGCACTCTTCCTTGGGGAACCTTCTCCAGTCTGAGGCAAATGGATCCCAAAGAGAGCGATGACGGTCCCATAATGTGGGTCAGACCCGGAGAACAGATGATACCTGTAGCTGACATACCAAAGTCCCCCTTTAAGAGAAAACGGTGAGATTTAGCACAACACCTGCAAAAGGAAACCGAACATTGTTTATTACCATTTATGAAGCCTACCTAATTATGACAGTGACATTATTTTGTTTCCAACTTGAGTACTGCAATGAGACATAGGATTGTATTAACAGGAATTTTGTTTTTTTATGAGTGTTGTTTGTTCTAGTTGTAAGTGTGTGTTTACCTTATTGAGCCAGCTTTCCTCGGAGTGTAGCCCATGAGGAGCGATTATGAAAAACGGTAACAAAACACAGGCGTGCATCTGAAGCAGCAGCCGTGTTGACAGCATGAGGCTTTGTTGTGATCGGAGCAGAGCCGGATGAGGCAATTACACCCGTAGTGTTTGTCCCTGTCACAGTGTCACAGTTGCTTACACATGAGCTCTGTGTCATACAGGCACAGGAACGCATGCTGAATCACAGAGAGGCCAGAGCGTGTGTGTTTGAAGGATGAGATCATCACTACATCACATGGCACTCAGGGTCACACACAGCACTGATATTCATTTCTGTATCGCTGTCTCTTTCCCTGACTGCTAATGTGCCAGTCTATAGCTATTATTAAAAATAAAAAAAATTAAAAACAAGTATTTTTACTCAAGAAACAGAACCATTTAGTGTTTTTGTTGGTCGGAATGGGAACAATAAAGACATGAGATTTTTAATATAAAATTTGTTGGAATTTGTATCAGAGCTCTTGCCTTGGCATATACAAAGATGCTCACATCAGACAGAAATGGTTGAAGTAGTTAAAATCTGTACACAAGTAAAAGCAGTTACTCAAAAATAAGCACACCAGTGCAAGTAAAAGTAGTCGACAATAGTATTACTAAAGTAACAAAGTATTTAAAAACCTTACTGAAATTTTGCGCTAATTAGCTATCATTTGTTACTTAATTAAATGTATGTATAAGTATAAAGTAAGTTCCAGACAATTTACTTGTTAGTCATTATTATCTTAGACTCATGAGACTTGGTGTTCGCAATAGGGCTGCATAATATATGAAAAACATGCAGTAACTGTTTTGCAATGACAATATCAGCTGCAACACTTTAATTCTCTGACATATCAAAAATAAGGCAAATTTTATTTAGAAAATCTAAAGAAATACTAGGCTCTGGACGAACGTCCTCTCATAAAAGCAGGAGCTAAATCAATATTAAAGAGACTAAAGACTAAAGACTAAATCAAGCATAAACCGGTAAACTAGGAGTAAATGTAGAAATGGTCTAAACCAGGAACTTTTTGGGGGATTTTCTACAGTTCACAAAAAAGAACCACTGTCAAGTCATTCAGTAATATTGTGATAACTATAGAGTTGCAATATATTGTGCAACCCCAGTTCTGATTTCTTTTTTCTTGTGAAAGTGAACTTTACACATCCATCTGTAATTTTCTTTGTCTAAGAAAGTGACAAACATAATTTAAACAACAATGAGGTTAGGAGATGTAATATTTTAGTTTGCTTTTAGAACATTTATAACACACAAGCAATTAAAGAAAAAAACAAATCAAGCAAAAGTTGTTTCTTTTTAATCAATTCTTTATTTGCATATGTAGTATCCACACCAGAATGCATTGTTGCATCTGTTCATCCTGTGATCTTATAAGTGCTGTTTGTGGAGGCGGTGGTCATTGTGAGGAAATTGGGTGTTGATGTTTTTTTGTGTGCAAACTGTCAGAGACACTTTAGGAGCAGCTGGGACTCGAGAGGTAGCTTTACCTCCATTTCTCTGTTCTTTCATCCTGTCACTATTGCCTCACTCTTATCAGTTTTTACCTGATGGTACTTTACTGAGGGAAGTAATTACAAAGTCAGTCTTACTCTTTTGTTATAATTTCCTGTTTTTATCTTTTAAATCTCTCACTCCCTCAAAGTCATCCTTCTCTGTACTTGTCTCAATATGACTAAATATCTTCTTTGTCTCCCTTCGTTTCTGGCTCACATTTGTTACTTGCTATTCCTCTTTTTGACCTCTCTATTTCCCCCTTTAACTTGATTTACAGTAGATTTATAGTGCTGAGTGTGTAACATAGAAAGCACAAATATTAGATATGCCATTGGGCTGACAGTGTTTTAGTGTGTCTCTCTGTTTGTAAGATGACAGGCTAGAGTAGACTAGAGTATTAAATTTATGTGGCCTGACTGTGTGTAGGACATTTCATAATGCTTCTTCTCTTTCTCTGTGATTTTGAAGAAAAGGTCAAATTGTTACGCATCTCTGCTCTGACGGCACTGAGGCACACAGTCTGAGAACTATACTTGATCACAGTGAGCTGAATATTTCAGCTTTTAGTCAAAATGCAACATTCCTCGGAGATGGTTAGTAATTGCAGCAGATTTGGACAAAGCCAAATGTCAAAGATGTCAACGACAAGGTTTCAAATTTGAGCGTTTTCATTTTTTCAAAATATTTGAAATAGTTTTTTCGTTGTTAATTGACCAACACTTAAAAAAATGTCAAACTATTTCCATCCGTTATTTGTGACATACAATGTCAGTACCAAATATAAGCAAAAATAAATCAAACTATTGACCACATATTGATCTTGTGGGTTCTTAAATTGAGTCTGTCTTTGTAACAGGTTAAAAAGCAAAAGGCCATAAGTGAAACTATTCAATAGCTTGGCCAATATTTTTGGCTTTTTTATTTGTCTTATTCACAAGTGTGTTCTTTTTTTTTAAATAATTGGCAATTAGCAAAGTCCAAAAAAGAAAGGACCATAAAGATAACTGATTCAAAAGAAACAAAAAACACCATCAATCAATAAAAGCTAGTCAGTTATAACCATATCTTTGACACAGCTGACATAATGTCTAGACTGCAGCTTTATTGGTCATCACTTGTTCTCTCTCCTCTTTACAATCTTCTGCATCTTTATCCCCTCTTTCCCTCTGTCCTCTCCACTCCCTGTATGTATGTGTGTTTCCCCTTTGTTTCTGTTTATACGTTTCATATTGTTTTCCAAGTGTTACTTTCCCTCACTTTGAAACATACAGACCAAAGCTCCCGTATATAGGAGGACAGTAAAGGAGAATGGTAGGCATAGAAACATCAGTCTGAAAAGTACACTCTCAGCACTCCTCCCTTACACTCCCCTCTTTTCACCGTTTCACTTTACCAGCTTTCCAGGTTTTACATTCATTACTGTCAGCCTGCAGTCAGACCTGCTGTGCTGTGTTTGTTATCATATCCCTCTACTCTGTACTAGTTTTCTCTTCCCCTCTCTTCCTCGTGCCTCTGTCCTCTTATCTTTGAATGAATGAATGCACAATTCGGTGTTCAACGCTGGTAGTCTGGCTGCTTCTTGGTCTGCGTTTGTGTGCTATGCTCTCGATGGGTTCTCTGCTCAGGCTGTGTTTGTGTCTGTGTTGTGTTCTTGTTTGAAGCTGACTGCGTCTCTGGAGTGAGTCACTGATCCAGTCGTGTGAGCTGACTGCAATGCTGCTATTGTTTGGAAACATGGCTCATATTTTTTGCACCCAGCTTCTGTCTCTTTGCTCAGAGCTAAATATGTACACGTGTTTTTCTTTGTTTGCAACTTTTTTTTGGCACACAGCCCATATTGGCTCATTTGCATTCTCGTGTATTTGGCACTGATTTCTGTTGCTAATATCTCAAACAGAAATAATTTGATTAAAATGCCTGGATTGGGGGGATAAAAATGTTGCTCAGAAAGCGTCAGAGAGTCTTTAGCCATAATCTGTAGCTATTCCTAGAACTGGACTGAACTAGAACTAGACTGGCCTGATATGCATTTCAGTAATTTGTACAACCTGTTCTGTTTTGAATGTCCAAACCATAAAAACATGCTCAGGGGGAGCTTAACTTAGAGGTGAGATCTGCCGATTTGCCATTCCACACCCGGCACCTGCTCTTTTTACAACAATAACCCTAAATCTATGGTAGCCCTGCAGGGACATGCTGTTGTTTATGAACACGTTGAAAATGTTGTTGTTAATATAAAAATATATATATATAGTTCATAAATGCCCTACGACAAAAAGTGAGAATAGATTGTTAATTGAAAAAAGATGCTTCTTCTCTAGCAGTGCTCTGTTTGCCTGCTTTGGGCTGTTGTAGAAACAGAAACAGGAAGTAATGTTAAACTGACTTTGACAGAACTTTACAATTTTGCTGTATTCACAGTATTAAAAACATTGTACTGACTAACGTAATCTGTTCAGCTATACAACAAACTTTGACTTCATGCACATTTTAATATAAACTACACCACAGTTTCATAGTTTCTGTTTGCTTTCTACTCTGCATCACATTTCCAGACCATAGCAATTGAATTACATAATGAACAAAAGCTAAAAACCCAAAAGCAAAAACAAAAAGACCGAGGATGCCTTTATTGTGCTGCAGCAGACAGAAAATTGGAGTAAACAAACCTGGCAGAGTAAGCAACCCACTCACTTTTAGTCATTTTATTCTTTATTTAGACAGCAATGTAAAGTTAAAGGCTGAGACAGGAGAAATGGCTTCTTTTGAACTCTGTGTGTGCTCCTTTTCTTTCTTCTCTGTCTTGTTTATATAAAGAAGTGTGTAATTCTGTCAACGCAGCTCCACTAACGAAGTGAAGAACCTGCTGCAGTCCATGCCCCGGACCAGTGAGCCCAGAGAGATGCTGTTTGAGGATCGGACGCGGGCCCACGCTGATCACATTGGTCAGGGTTTCGAGCGCAGTACCACAGCGGCCGCGGGAGTGCTGAAGGCTGTGTGCTTTGGAGAAGGGTAGGCAGAGGAGGAATAATCAGAAAAAATAAAATAAACAGAAAGTTAGAATGTTTGACTTGTTTGAGGTAATTATTTGTCAGCTTATTTTTCTACCATTATCTACCCCTACCTGTATTCTTTTCAGCTCGGAGCCTCCTCGTGTAACCAAAGACGTTGTGTGTTTCCACGCCAGTGACTTCCCTTATGTAGTTCAGAGGCTGCAGCTGGACTTATACGAGCCTCCACTGTCTCAGGTGTTGCATTACACACAAAGTAGACAGGAGAAAACAGGACTGTTTACACATTAGGTTCACTTCACTAAACTATGCTAATGAAGCTTCAATGAGCTCCAAATGTTACTTTAAGCTTACACTATTAATTCACATTAAAAGTTCATTTAAAGTCATGTTGGCTGCTACCACCTGCTGGAGCAAAAGTGAACCGCACTGAGATAATTGTTTACAGAGATTTTGCCTACAGTTATTTTGTAATATTCAGGATTGCCATTTAAAAATAAATTAGCTGTCCCACAATATGAACCCCTTTCAACACATATGGCTCTCTTGATGGGTGGCTCGAGTTTGGTCAAACCCAGACTAAACCTTGATTAAACTTTTATCCGCTGGCAATCTCTAAAAGAGACTTTTATCCTAGAAAACATGCATAGTGGGCCTTTTATCTAAATGAGAATTCATGAGTGTCTTGGAAAACCTTGACATTACATAGAGCGTTTTGTGGTTGTGGAAGAAAACGTGAGAAAAAATATTTTCATCAAACATTGTAATTGGTTAACACTATTTTATGTTTGATTAATGATAGTAGATAAACTAATAATGATAGTTGAGTGGTAGGCACTGGACAATGACACAAGTGGAACAGCAGAGGCAAATGTCTAGGCTTGTCTTTTCAAACTAATAAAACCTTCCTGGTCTTATTAGCACAAACATAACATCTACTCATAAACATCTGGACACGTGTTTAAGCTTTAACCTCTCATCAAAGCTTTTTATACAGCCTCAGTAGATTTTTCATCTTTTTTTTAGATAAATTGATATGTTATTGGGATTACTGTAAACATTTTAGATTCAACCATAGCACAGTTTTTGCTGTTCAGGGTAGATCATCAAAATGATCTCTGATGAATTCAGTCACCCTCTTTTTACATTAATTCTTGAAGTTTTACTATTGAAAAATATCATTATTTGTATTTATTTGTGTCTCTATGGCCATACCAATCCACAGCTTTTAGTTCTTCAACTTTTTATTTCTTCTTGCAGTGTGTACAATGGGTGGATGATGCCAAACTGAACCAGCTGCGCCGCGAGGGCATCCGTTACGCTCGCATCCGCTTGTGCCATGATGACATCTACTTCATCCCTCGCAACGTCGTTCACCAATTCAAGACGGTGTCAGCCGTGTGCAGCCTGGCCTGGCACATTCGCCTTCAGCAGTACCACCAGGACAAACAGGAAAAGAAAAAAGATGCAGAAGAGAAGGAGAAGCAAATTAAGTCTGAGGAAGAAGCTGTGGAGATCCAGGAAACAAAGGAAAAGGAGGAAAAGAGAGATAGAAAAGTTGAAAAAGAAGTGAAGGGTAGGATTAAAACGGAGGAAATAGAGGAGGTAGAAAACAGGACTATACCGACTGGTGAAGTTAAGAAAGAAGATCATATTCTTCCAGAAGGTTCATCTGAGCCCACTGCCTCACTCGAGTCAAACACACACAAATCTCAAAATGAAGTAGAGAGGACTAAAGCAAAAGAAGAACTGAATATCAAAGAGCTAGATACACTTGTTGTGAAGGTGAAATCTGAGCCTTCTTCTTTGTGCAAGAGCAGGTCTCCATCCCCTCTTTCTTCTCGTCAGGACATTAAACCCAAAGTGTCATCAAAGCACGATCAGCACTCAGACTCTAAAACAACGTCTTCCAAAAGCTCCTTTATTGATGCAGCTCTTAAACTGCCTCTCTCCCCACCTCGCTCCAAGTCTTCCTCTTCTTCTTTAGTGTCCACTCCCCTACGAGCCTCACCTGCTCCAGTTTCTTGTTCTACCTCCTCTCCCTCTTCTGTTCCCTCCTCAAGTTCATCTGTAACAACCTTTTCAGCCTCACTGGCAAGCCCTAAGCGTACAGTGGACTCCTCCCAAAGCACACAGTTGCACCCTGTACACGCACCACGATCTACGGTTGCCTCGTCTACCCAGCAACCCAAGGACACACACTCGAGTCCGCCAAAGGACACGCGGACACATTACGAAACGAGAATACCGAGGGTTTCACAGGACAGAGGCACTCCCCCTGTGGAGAGTCGAACACACACAAATACTCAAGCGGAAACATGGACACAACAGTTTCACAGTCGGACGTTTCCTGTGCCTGACGCACGGACACACACTCTCACAGAGAAATGGACTTGCAGTGTGGACTCTAGAACTGAGCCGCACATAACCCATCAGGACCCATCGAGGCCAGGACTCTACTTGCAGCAATACTCTCCCCAGCATGTGCCCCCCCCTCCCCTCCCTCAAATGATGCCCCCCTCGTACTCCCACTTGCTGCACAGACCCCCAATTTTTCCTCCAAACGCTCTGTCCAGTCCTTCTGTCCCATCACAGCAGCCACAAGCTCTCAGCCCTTTCCTTAGTCAAAACCCCGTCCATTCAGTTCACCTCGGCCAGCATCACCTTCAGTCCAATATAAGTGTCCAGTCTCAACCCTATTACCCCCAAATGACCCAGCCTCCTCTAATGCCCCCTCCCCATAGCACTGCATCACAGCTCTCCAGCCTACCGTCTCCTCACCTGTCCCATCCGCATGCTAAACCTTTCTACCCGCCTCAGCATCCCCACTTCCCCTCCCATCACCCCTTCCTCCCACCTCAGTCGTTCCTCTCCCATCCCCCTGGACACTTCCCCCTACAGCCACAGTACCAAGCATCAGCGCACTTACAGCCGTACCCCCCTCACCCCCCTCCTCCTCCCACTGTCTCACATTCTCCTCCTCCTCCCCCACCACCCCCTTCAATTTACTCTCACCCGCCTGCTCCGCAGCATGAAAACTAGCAGCTACACAGATTTTAGTAAATTTTGTACATAAAGCTACTGTACAGTGTGCAGAAGAGTTGCTCTGGTTGGGACGGTAAAATGATGTAGAAAAAAGACAATAAGCGAAGCAAGGAATGTTTTTGGTTTATTTTTCAGTTTTTAAGAAATTGACCCTGAAAGTTTTTTATATTTATTGCATTTACTGCTGGTTCTTATAATGGGTACCAATCTTGATTTCTGAAAGGTTTAAGGTCCAGAAGCTTCCAATTTTCGAATTTTCCCTGAAGTGAGCAAACACAGTATACGAATATTTATAAGTTGCTGGAGTAAAGATCTATACCAGATGGACCTTATGGCTTTGGTTAGCCCCTTTCTGTCACCATAACATGTTGAGTAAAATAGCTGGTCACATTGTTTCTAAAGTGGTTCAGAAGTCTAGATATTTTATATTAGTTTCACGTCTCATCCAAAGAGCTTTGTCATTGAGCACTTTCGAAATTACTTTTGTATCCCTTGATGAATAAGAACAGTTACAGACAAGGGTTCATTTTGCTAGATTATGCAATACAGTATTAAGTTATTGCTGTAAAATAGCTGTATTCCCTTTTTTATATTGCATCAATACGTTAATAGTGGACTGCTTTATGGAGCGCTAATGCTCTGCCATAATCATCCACATTGTTGATTGACAGTGTTCTATTATTGATGTGTTCACAGGCATCGGCATTTGACTCTAATCTTAATTTTTAATGATGCTGATATTGGTTAATGAGGTCTTGCTGATTTAGCTTCATGGATGAGGCAATAAATTCTGATTGTAGGAAACGATTTATTCAGTTTCAGTGTTTAATTGGTCATTAATATCTTAAATAAAACAAATCCTGTATTTCTAATACAGTACATATAATATATGCACTGTTGCTGTACTTTTATCTCAATATATGGGAAACCAGTGATATCTGGTATATTTGGAGGGTAATAAATAATTAATTTTAATTATAATTTAAATAATATTACAAAAACAATGCAAAGCTTCTTCCAAGACTCATATTTTGAAGCACTTCTGTCAAATGTTTTCTAAATATGTGATACTTTGAAACAGATGGTACACTGACAAGAGTTAATTCCCTAAGCACTATTTATGAATTTTAGATGTTTTTTACATTAAGTTGAAGCCTCATATTCTCTACAGTGTGTGTCATTGGGCTTTTATTTATTAACCTGGAACTGAGCTCTTCTCATGTAAGCATCGCCTGTTTGTACTGACCACTCGCTAATGTAGCCCACATTTCTCCAGTGCCTGCCCTTAACTGTGAACTACTAAATGGTTCTGAGCCAAAAAGAGAAGCAGTTCTGTTTTTTTTGTTCATTGGAAGTTCCATATAGCTTCACTGGAAAATTAAACTGAAGCCTTAAATTGATTATAATGCAGACATTCTGTAAATATATATGATATAAATGGATTGTATCTAGAAGCAGCAGGGTTGTGTTTTTCCATCACCATCGACCTGAAGATACTTTGTTGATGTGTGTCTCTGAGGATTTCATTCCAGTGACAGAACTTTTCACTGTGTGGCTCTAAAGGGGTAAAAGGTGCAGCTTAAGCTTTTTGCTTTCAGGTGTTAGAGAATCACTTGACAGTAAATTATATATTTTTAGTACAATTCAGACTAACATATGTCTTGTTTTGACAGAGTTTATTTATCTCAAGGCTGATTTTGTCTTTGTGATTTTTTTTTTGGGACTTTTAGCACTGTAGTGTACATAAGAGCTTTTGTAAAGAGGAAAACTTGTAGTGTGGTTTCTACTTTAAATATGAGCCTAACTAATAAAAGGTTCTATGTATACAATGTTTTCCTGTTTGTTTTTCCACTAAATCTTCTCAAACTAAAATGACTACTTTTTTTCATGTGTCTGATACTCCCGTTGTTATAGAAGCCACCCACCCACTGCAGCCTGCAGAAATGAGCTCAGCAGGTTTTACAAGGCTAGATTCAAGTGGACAGCTAATACACATGCATTGCGCAGTAACTGCACTGGTATTCAGGACTGGTATGTGTCAAAACTGATACATCATCAGAAATTTTTTTGTTCTATTTCTTCTAGCCCATCTTTCAATTTTTTCACACTCAGACAGACACAGCTGGAAAACCAGAGGGGCTCAGTTAAAAATAAGAGTAGAAGTAAGGCTGAAAGATGGAGCAGAAACAAATATTTATTTTTTACCGAGTAACAACGTGGTCATGTAGCAGAACTATTTTTGATGTGTGTGTATATAGTGACAGCTTTTAATTAACTGTATATATATATATTATATGTATATAAATAACTGTATCTAAATGTTTCAACTAGGCCCCTACTGTAAAACTGTATTATGTCTCTTTGTTCCCACTCTTAACAGCTAATGAGCCTTGTCTCCCAATCTATCAGCCTGTGTATAACTCAATTGCACTGGGCCCTCTCTTGATTCATCTTGTGACTAAGGAAAAATGCTATGTTTACACATTTGAGGGACTTAAGGAAAAGTCAGGCTGCAGAATCCTGCTAGGAACTAACCCAAGAACTCCAAGTTAACAACACAGCCCACTCTATACTATACAGTATTCTTCCACACATTACCAAACTTTGATTTGTGTAATTTGCTGCTTTATTTATTACAAAATGTGTTTTATTATTACATAACATGCATTTCATAAAAAGATAACAAAACTTTCTGTTTCAAAATAGTGCAAAATAATGCAAAGAATGTTTTCAGGATCAAACCAAATGGCACAAAATATTGTACAGCCTCAGCTTTCAATTAATTTGAAATGCGTTCCAATTAAACACAAATGAAAACTTGCTTGAAAACAAATGCTGTATAAAACATAAAGGAACTAAAACTATCAGACATTTAAGGGCTTCCCTTGAGGTTAGTCCGTGATCAGTTTTAGATTCACTACACAGTGTATAGACACATGTTTGTGTATGTTTATTAGCATGATGATAACATTTCTAACCCCCAAACTTCAGAAACAAAAGGTCAAATCTAAAAATATGAAACACAAAAAGCCACTGTTCTACAACCAAATGTGCACTAGATGATTTGGTCACTACATTTACAATTTAAGCAGCATAATTGTAGAAATAACAATGTTATATTGACATTCAGCCTTCATGTACCTCTTTTAAAATAATCTGTATCAAAGCAGCAAAAGACTGATGAGTAATTTCATTTCCAGTGTTCATTAGTCAGTAGTCTTTCCAGTTATTCCCCTTTAAACAGTTGATTTGCAAATGATCTACTGCGATGTAACCAGAACTTCCTCAGTAAACAAAAGCACTGACCTTTGAACCTTACTTTATCCACCTGAAAGGTATTTTGGTAAGAAAAGATTTTTGTTACCATTCTTTCTGGAAACATGTCCTAGGGTAAACCTTCTTCGTTTTCACAATGGTTGCTGGTGCACTGAATTGACTAAGCCCTCTAGGCTTCCCTTCGTTCAGGGAAGATGTTGAGTCCCAGTTCCACCAGTGCTCCCAGTAGCATGGTCCACAGAGGGATACAAACGAATGTTAGCTTCACATCAGCAAGCTTCTCTAGCTTGGCACAGAGCGTCAGACAGAAGCCCAGCTTGAGCAGCATGGCGGTTAGGTACCAGGCACGCAGACGAAGATCAGGGGAGCCGTTACGTGCATCATATCCAGGTTTGCATCTCCCTGCCATCTTAATGGCAAGCATTAGGATAAGGATGCCATCAAAAATCCAGACTGGGAGGAAGATGAGGAACCAATTCCACTGCACCTAAGTATGTAAACCATATAAACTACAGGCACTGTTTGCACTTTTTAAAAGTCAGTAGGCTATACATAAAAGGAAGTTCGTTGAATTGAACATTCAATACAAAACATTTAATACAAAGAAAACGCATAATTTACCTTCCCGTCCAGTTTTAGGACCAGCATTATGAGAAAAATCAGGGTGAAGACCCAGGTTAACAAAACTCTCTGAGCCAGGGACATATTTGATTTTTACTGATCAGCCAAACAGACAAACGTCAGCTAGAGATCTGAAAAGACAGAAGCATAAAACAAATGAGACTGCATAACGGTGTTTACAAAATGATTGTTTTACGCCATCTGCAAATTGTAACATTAAGCATTAAGGATCGACATTAAAGTCTAAACACCTAGTATTCACATTATAATGTGTGTGGTTAGCGACATTATTCAGAACGTAAACACAAGCTGGAGTTTTCTCATATCAAAGCACTGAAATTGACAGCTAGCATTAGCTTTAACAGCATCAAACCTAGGTTGCGATTTGTTATACCGCAACGTTTCACATACGTATGTTGTTTTTTAAGGTGAGTGGTCAGCACATTCTTCAAATCGTATATAAGTATATCTTGATAACGCTTTTGGTCGTTTTACGCCATTATAATAAACCGTTCCCGTTATTCTTCACTAGCGAAAAGGTTTTGGCCCCGTTATTTGTCCCACCCCATCCTCGAAGCTGATTGGTCGTTGTGACCATTACGTTACGCGGGTTGTGAGAGGATACCGTAAAATAGCGCTGAAAGCTCGTGCAAATTTTCATTATTTAGTCGCTAAAGCATTTGGTTCTTCACTATAGAGGAAGTTAAAGTTTTGTTTCTATCTGTTGTTGATGTTGGTATTAATTATATTTTGATGCGCATAAAATTGCATTTCAAAACACATTCATACTCCAGAAATTTTGTATAAAACTTATTCTCACATCGCTGAATTCGCCGTATTCGTTGTAGACATCGTTGGCTGTTTTAGGTGCGCATATTAACAGAGTTTTACGGGACAGGATCTGGAGTTGTATTTTTACAGTGAGAGTCAGAAAGGGGCAAGCTAATGCTTCAAAACCGACATGCAGACATTCAGCATCTCGTCTTGACCATGGACAAGACTGGCATGGCCCGTGCCATTTAAAATACATTTACAGATCGATCATTTGGTTTCTGTGAAGCAAAAGGACTCGAAACAACCGGAGGTAAGACTTGAACGGCTACATCTAGTACTTTATGCAGCAGTGGGTTAATTTCAGTGTCGGGGACAGCTGTGTGGGCTCTTTGTGCCACCGGTAGCCTAGCTTACTGTAGCGCACATAGACCAAAATATGTCTGCAGCAGCAATCCAAGCTGGTTTAGTAGAGAAAACATCTAGCAGACGGCTTGTTAACCGAACCATGTAACTACGTAGTCAAAGTGAAGCAACCAAAAGACAAGCTACAAGATTAGCTATATAATGCTCCGCGTTGAATAATTCGTTAAAAAAGGCAATTGTTTTATGTTTAGTAATGTACTATTTGTTTTATTAACTTGTACTTAACTATTTAGGCAATATTGTTAAACTGTAATGGTATAGTTTTAAATTCAAAATTTGGTAAATAAATTTTGTTAATACGTTTATATGCAGATAATCTTATAACTTAATTATTGGGTATTGATTAGGTATTTTTGACCATTAACACAGTTGTCTTTCGTTAAAGCACTTACAGGATGTTTTTATGTGCATTAATTTTATCACAGCTGTTGCAAATTTGACTGAATTTAAATATCAACATAACCATTAACGGAATTACCCTGTTATAGCTTCTATCCACAAAACATACCCATGATAAAGGTTTAGAGACATATTCGCTAACTAATCTAATATTATTTATTATTATTTTTAATTATAGTTGGCTAATTAGAAATACATTTTTATATGCATTTGAGAAGAAATAATGACTAATGTCATCTGTTGAGCTAAACATGGTGTATAGTCAGTGCGAGTTATTTCTTATCTTTTGAATGAGTAGGAACTGTTTATGGCTTTAGCAGGCTGCCCGTCTGCTCTGCAGGTTATCTCAGCCCTGTTAGTCCCCCAGTCTGAGGCAGGCTGACAATATTTCACCCTGATATTACACTGAAAATCTACAGTAGTATCTACATAGTTTTAAATCTGTGATGATACAAGTCTGGCAGTTTGCTCAAACAAAACCATCAACAATGTGATTGAGGAAAGTAATGATTTCTGCCTCTAAATCCGTATAAATACTGCAAATCTGCATCTGCAGGAATATCAACTTATCAATGTACGATTTGTTTGGACTGTAGCCGAGAATGCGCCATGTTTGTCTCAATTGCTGGCACACAGGTATGCACTAGTATTTTAGACCTCTGCTCTTTGTCTTAGTTGTATAACCTGGAAAAGAATGCACTGTTGTCAGTAGGGCCCAGGAATTAATGGGAATTTAATCAACATCTAGCCAAAATCAGATCTTATATCTCAGTATTATGTGTCATTTAAACAGTAACAGACATGAGTGATTTATAAGGGCATTATGATTATGCTGTATTGTTACATGTGTTCCCTTTTTAATAATGGCAGGGCATGGTATGAGTGTAGAGCTCAGTTCCACAAAGCTGTGGTTGCAGGTTGCATGGCAGTTTGTGCACTGTATTTGTTGTGCATTGATATTTGAGAAGAAATCACTGTGTCTTGGATGTTGACAGGGCTGGTGTTCAATTACACCCAGCTGGCGTCTTACAAACCTGGGACTTCCAGACCTCTCCAACACACACACACACTGGATACGGCCATGCATTGCATTAGACAGATTGGTTGTTAAAGGATGTGTGTTGGTTCATGCATTTTTACAACAACTGTCATATAGAAAGAGAAGTTTATGTTGAGGACGCAGAGGTTGCATGTAAACCATATGTATTTGTGCAACAGATTTATTAACTAAAAGCAGCATCCACAGAGCTAGATGCCACTCCTCTGCTGCTCCTTTGTCCTCCACTTCTCTTTCACAGTCTCACTCACTCCATCCTCTTCTCTGTCCTTCTCTTTGAGGAGCTCTCAGACGATGCCCACTGAATTGTGCAGCCTGCAGAGCTGGTGACATCATCAGCTGCAATGGAGTTACATCACACACTAGACTGCCATATTCTCGTAATAGCACAGTTGCACAGTAGCCTGAATAATTCAAACATATGTATTTCATGCTGCTGCTTTTTGTCTGAACACAAAGGTCACAGGAAGGTGCAAATGCACACTCTAAAGGCTCAATGTAAGAATAGGCAACTGTATATGTCACTTTACAGATGTGACCTATTTGCGACCAGGCTTGTCAAAAAGTTTATGTCGTAATGCAAATAATTTTCTGTATGTAAACTTAATTAAAGTAAAAAATGTGGTTTGTAAGATTCTGCAAATAAAAAAATGAGAGATGTTGTAATTTTGTTCCCCAGAAAGTAATCACACAAAAATGACCCATGAGTGAGTAAATGAAGTGTCTCTCTTCTTCAGTGACTGACACAGTATCTGTGTTGTAATGCTTTGAATTCCAAATGTCATGTTGTGGCACAGACTTGGCCTTGACCGTCTCCTTCTCTTTTGTTTTCCAAATGTTTAGCTCCTGCCCTGATTTGACTGTGAAGTCATCCACCAGTGAACCACGCCGCCCAAACAGAGGTACGTTCAGATTAGACTCTGTGTTTGTACTACTTTGTCTACTAACAACGCAAACTCTTGTGTGCTTTTGTGACTGCCCTGCTTCAGAGCCATTTGAACACACACAAAGTTATTTGTAGATGCAAGTAGAAACAAAAGTTATGTTGTGTGTGTTAAGAGCAGGTGAAGTTCTTGTTGTCAACAACTTCACAAACTGCATGAAAAAAAGTGTTACTCTCCAAAAGGAAGTATAACTTGCCTATTTGTTTGTGTCACAGGCATTCACTGCAGAAGGCACACACCCAGTTTCTCCACAGCATTGTTGTTTTTTGTAGGTGTTTGAACTGCAGCATTAACCAACAAATATAAATATATAATATAGATGTATAATTACAATTATAATTACATTTCAACCCAAAAGAGCTGGATAATAACATTTCTACATATTCTTGTCTGTGTGATGTAATGAATGTTCTATAATTATAATTAGAGATTAGAGTAGATTAATTAAGTTGTACAGATAGCTTTCCAAGAAGAGCCAACCCATTTTATTCTTAATAACAATAGCTCTCGCTGTCTTTGTCCCAAGTCATTATTACTTTATGTCTCTAAATCAAAACAAATGGATGTGTGCCTCCTTATCCCGTCTGTACAGGCGTAGACACCATGCTGCATGACATGAGATCGACTCACCTCGAGTGCAGTGTCTTCTTGTTATTGATCATTACTGATGCAATGTACAGTAGCTTTATGGCACCAGAGAGCATATATAAATGATACAGTGGGTGGGTCCTAAACTTACACCGTGTTTGTGTATGTAAAGAAACTTAAAAAGTGAAATCTTTACATATTCACTTATCTCCACCCTGGGTAATTAATTTTAATTTTAATCGCAAGGCTAATACCATGAGACATACACAAACTTTATTATAGATCTGTATTGTTATTAAATGAAGATGCAACTGACATTTCTGCATAAAAATACATATTTGTGATTACAGGGAATCTCCCATTAAGGTGAGAATAGCCGTTTGTTCATCAAATAATTAGGCGTCTTCCCTGTATTGCAGTCAGAGTAAAGTAAGAGTATAGGTAACGTGTCGGGCCGTTTGTTGTCACCTGAGATTGACAGGGAATGACCCTACATGATGGAAAAAATGATCCGGCCCTCCTTGTCTCACACGCTCAAGCCCAGAATCTCCCTGACCCTCTGTGGCAAATGAACAGAGTCATATTTCCCATCAACATGCAAACATGAAAACGCAGCCTCACTTAAGCGTGCTCACGTGCACCCTTAGGAGCTCAGATGTAACCTGCACCAATCATAAAATATGGAGCACTCAGAGTGGGACAGAGAGGCAGCAGCTGATTCAGTTACACATCACGAGTTCATGTCTCCTTCTTGGGTTTTTATCGGACAAACAAGACCGTGTTTATGCACCAGTGAGTGAGAGAACTTGCAGTCTCTGTCTCTAGTCTCTAAAGCTTGTCACACACTGGCCTAACCTTTGGTCCTGAACCTGTGAAGTTGTTAGAAGCAAATTAAGGGGAATTTGCATTTCCACATGCCAAAGTTAAGGAGTTGCACATAGTTGGAAAAAGTTGGTCTCCTAAAGATACTGAAGCTAAAGTGGTCATCCACAAATATGTCAAATATTATAAAATTATTGTTATTGTAATACTATTGACATATGGTTGTTTTAAGCTGTTTGATTTGTGGAAGAGAAATTACCGAGTGTGTTTGTTTTTGAGGAAGAGACGGAATGTGAAAAGTGTTTGCTTTAAGACATCACCGGATCTTAGGTTACATAAATAATTGTATAAAGTTTTTCATATTAAAGTCTTCATGACACATAAACCTCCTTGCACTGACATGCACCTTCTATCGAAGGTGTTCATGAACAAACTCTACACACCCAGGCTGCACAGAAAGCACTATTACTAGTACATGTAGCAAACCTTCACTTTCCCCTTCAGTGTAATCTGAAACGGCATTTTAGAGATGCCTCTGTCCTGTCTTGTCCTGTCCATGTCAAAGGTGAAATGGGCGTGAATGCAACACACAATGGCTGTAACTATTACTGAAACAACAGGGTTATTAACAGTATACAACAGTAGTACCATAAATATTCTTGAGTCTTGAGCCAGCCTTAATCTTGTGTTGGTCTGATACGCTTTGCTCTGAAGTGATCCCTCAGTTTACAGGACACAGTGGCTTGGTTTGATCTGAGCAGTTTCAGATTTGCACCACCTAATTACAAAAGTAGTTTATGGACTTCATCATCAGATTGGCTGAACTTCTATCTCTTTGGTAAACAATTATTGACATCTTACACTGAGAGATATTAATAAAAATATGTTTAAACCAGGGCAGAAGAAAAACAGCCGAGGGAGCTGTGAGGAAACAAGATGTCAGTCTCTAAATACACATAACCAGTTTAAAAGTGAATTTCTGTGCTCAGAGTAAGAAACTCACACAGTGCTTTCTCTGTTTTTTTTTCTTGCCTTGATGACTCGGTGAAATCCTACAGACCAAGTCAGACACACATAATGACACCCTTCTCAGTAATCCCCCCATTCAGGCCTGATATGTAGATATCCTGTCCCATTAACATCAGACAATAGCTGCTCCAGACAGATAAAATTTTCCTGCTCCTCGAAGTTGATGCTCATAAATAGAGGCCTGGTTGAAACTGCAGCCCACATAATGCACACTGTCTTGTGAGATCAGACTGCCTCTCTTCGTAAATGGTCAGTTCCAGTCTCAGGACACAGTCTGTGCGTGTTAGCAGAGGTACAGCCTAAATTCTTTTTTGTTTTTTGGTGCATTTGTTAAAAAGCTGTATCCAAATCATGTGTTTGTTTTAATGAGAAATCAAGCGATGATTAGCAAATGTAATTTTCTCAGCAGCCAACTGTAACACACCATTGATGTTTACTTTATCTTTGGTCTAAAAGCCTACTTCCTGTGACCAAAATACTGCAGCTATCATGTCTGTTGTCTGGGCTCTGTTCCCTAAATACCCCACAGTTCACTGCAGTGTATTCTGGGATCTCTGGGAGTGTGTGATTTTGGAAAAAGTGTGTCAGCACCCTTTACTTTGTGTTCCAGCACAGAGTACAAGCTAGTAGTTAAGGCTTAATCCTTTCCTGAAGTCAGTTGGGCAATAAACAGTTCTTGTGTTGGATCATTTGTGTGAATCAGCATCGGGAGAGGATTTTGGGCTTTAAATGGAGGATCTGCCTGTTTTCTTATCAGTGTCTGCATGAGGGGGATTATAAGTGTTAAGGGAAAGAGAGTGCACTTAAAAACACAAAACACTGCTGTTTGTGGTCCAACTTCACTAATGACAGGGTGTTGCTCTCTCAGCTCTGTGTGTCTGGAGAAATAACTATTATTCTCCACCCATGATGAGAGTGATTGGTGCCAAGTGGCCCAGTTTCAACCTGAAGTTCATATTATTAAACTGAACCTGGCATTGCACTAAATTGAAAACAGAAAACATTTTCTATGGTTGTTTTGAATGACATCTTGGAAGCAGCTGTCACCAATAAAAATATTGCTTTTATTTTTATTTTTTCCTCCACTGTTATTGTTAAACTAATGCACTACAAGTCTAAACTTTAAGTGGATTAATGGAAGTTGACTTGACGTGTATCTCTCCCACAGTTAAAATGGATGGAGACATGATGATTGTAATTGCAGACAGCAGCCCCAAAGAGACATTCTTCTTCCTGTTTCTATAATTATCATTCCCTTTTGAGGCAGTGGTGTGTGTGAAATCACAAGCATGCATAGTATGAGCCCTCATGCTCAGAGTCATCAGGAAACTCGTATTGAAAAAAGTGTTGCCCTTTCAGTTCTGAGATGCATATGCATGTTAATATCTCAGTGGAAATGTCCATCTTGGGCTACAAATGCTGTCTTTCTTGTTTTAGAAGTTCACATTCTCCATACATTGAGCTCATGCTCTGACAGTAGTGTGCTGGTGTCAGAACTTTATCAACATCTAAGCCGGGGGTTGTGGCTTGCTGTTTGACAGAATAGCAACAAGTGAAGTGGTCTTAAAACTGTGTCACTGCAAACAGCCATACTGTGAGTGACTTGTTCAGTCTCTGGCAATGGTGGAATAACATAAATAACAGACTCGTACAGTCACAGACTCACAGACTCGCTCATTGTGGTTGAAAAGAGGCATTCACATTTAAAGCAGTGTTGCCTTTTTTTTCTTTGCAAAGTTGTTAGTTTCAAAGTAAAGCCTAAAAGAAGAAGCAGGGCTTAAAAATAGATTAACCTTTTGGAGTTACTTTTTTTAAATTCTTTGTATGATTTAGAGGTTTGGTAACAGAGCCCTTCAAGGCAAAGAGAAACAGTGAGTGCCTGCTGTAGCTGCTGCCCTCCATCACTCCATTTAATTGATACATATCTCTGCCCCCTTCACACAGACAAACCTAACACAGCACTTGCATAACAGACAACATGAGATACAAAAAAGGAGAAAGAGAGACCAGATTCCCTGTTTCCGGGTTTAAAACTATTTTATTTACCACATTCTACCTCTTCCCCTCATCTGTGTATTCTGCCAAAATGGATTTTTACTTCCTATTCTCTTCAAACCTGTTCTATTTTTCATTGTATGGTTGAATTTTAATTTGAAGGAAAAACATATTTTTTTTTCATTGTAAATAAATCTATTCAACTTTAATGCTAGCAAATTATCAAGTGCCCCATGCCACCTCTATAAGCAGGGGCTCCTGTTTCAATGACAGTGTACTTTAATAACACACTCACTGTAACACTTGCACAGAATGCTGTGCCAGCAACATGACAGCCCTTCTGTATTTGTCCACACATCAAACTGAAGAATTTTACACTAAACATCCTTTGAACAAACACAGACACTAAGCCAGGTTTTTTCCATTGTAAAGTAGTTATCTTGTGACACAGGCAAACACATGACAAGACTCTTTATCTGCACTGCTTTGTCTAATTCTTAGAATTATTTTTATTATTTAGTTAGATCTTGCAGTATTATAAATTGTCAAGTTTTTGACACACTCAGAAGTACCATCTTTATGGCAGTAAACACAAAACTATTCCTATTTATCTGCATTAATAATACTGCAGACACTTGTGTGGATATTGTGTATATAATGTTATTTACTTCAATTTACTGACTTGACTGATGTGTGCATTTACTATTTTAAACTTTGAATTGTTTTATGTTTTTTTTTTATTAATTTTAATATTGGTTCTTTTTATTTGAGTGTTAGTGTCTTTGTTTCGCTCAATTGTTTAAGTACATCTTTCATCAGCACTGTTCCTGCTGTTACTTAGTTAAACCTGACGATCTCTCACGCACCCAAACCACTGTACACATTTCAACATCACACCATTTTATTTCAATACAATGAATGTGATGATTCATTTTAAACTGCAGGCTTTAACCACATCTGTTTGTTTGGTCTGATGTCTGAGGGACAATGTATTATTATCGTATATGTGGTGCGTCAAACATTCAAAGCAGCGATCGCCTGTGTAACTCCTCCCTTCTGTGTGCGCTGTCCTTATTCCACCTGCTAGCCAGGTATTTAGATCCCTGTGCTCGCCTCTCGCCTTGTCATTCACTATGCACATTCTCTCGTCTGCTCTGTGTGTGCAGCCTAAGATGCCCTAGGCCAGGAAGAGAAGAGAAATGTAAATGGCTTCCAAAGTAAAAGATGCTGTGGTGTGGTACCAGAAAAAGGTAAGTGCACAGTGTTTGTTTTTTTAAGAGGGGGGGGGGTTGCATACTTTCAGAGCATATTAAAATGACATGGTTTATATTAAGTATTTTTAAGAAAATTACAAGGGTTAGATTTTCATGTGTGTGTTATTTTTTCAAGATGTAAAATAGACCATTTAATCTTAACTATATGTCATTCATAAAAATTGTTCTGCTGGTAAAAGTCTTGGGTACATTTATAAGCACAAACAAAAGTATAATTTTAAAATGGGCTGAGTGTTCAGGTTCTTCTTCATTCCCAGTTGTTTGGCAGTGACCCAAGCGATGAAGTGAGCGGCTGAGTGAGCGTTCGGTTGAAATGTTAGAGGTGTTGTGTGTCATCTTGTTCCATAGAGTCAGATATCAGATCCTCCGCTGGACTCCTGCACTGTTCTCCCTGCAGCGCTCGGTTTACACCTGTCTACCTGCAGGGCCGTCCTCACGGCCTGCCTGTCTGTATGCACGGCCCCTTCACTGGACTCCCCTGTGACTTATTCCACTGTCTGCTGTTGTCTTTGAAGTCATGGATTATTACTCCCTGTCTGTTTGTCAGAGTGTCTGTCTGTTGACATGACCTGGCAGAAATAGAGCGTCGACATGAACTTTCACTGAATTAGATCAGATGACTCATTTCAGAAGGGAAAAATACTGGCACCTAAAGATTTTAGTGCTGCACAATACATGTTCAAACACAGAGCTATGTTCAATAGAAAGATATGCTTCCAGCTATTTCTTTTGCAAGTCTTGAATTTCCTGGAAGTCCAGTCTAAATTCTGGTTTATGTTCTGTGCGTCGTGAGCTTGTCAGAGCGGAGACTGCTGAGTCATTAATGAATAAAAACACTTTGGAGGAGCAGCACACCTGTCACATTTTCCCCTGGGCCTCTCCAACACTAACGTCTTAAGAAAACAGTGTTTTCTTTTGATCTTTTGGCATGAGGTCCAGAACACCAGCGCTCTCCGTGTGAACTGAAGAGATCAGTGAGTTGTCATCCTCACTATGGGACTGAACCGTCCACTGAACATAACATGTGCTCTAACCATAATCGGTTTGTGTCAATGGATCTGTTGTAAATACCAAAGGGAGCTACTGATACTTCAAGCTAACACCTGAAGTCCCTGCAGACGAATCAACACTTTTCATAGTTAGTGTTTGGGTGAAGCCATTAATTGTCAAACAATTATTCTGCTGCAGCCAATGACAGGTCGACTTGGCCTTGTGCTTTGGATTGTTGTCATGTTGGAACGTACAAGTACGTTCCTTTACTGTTTGCCGTATTGTAAGTGGGATGCTTTGTGGCATTTGCATAGTTGCTTTATCGACCATGCAGCCCATTTTTCTTCAAGTGACTCCTTATTGTGCATTTTGAAATAGCTACACAATTTTTTTTTCAGAGTCCTGTATTTCAGATAAAGTTATTTATGGGTTTTTCTTTGAATCACCAAACAATTTTCCAGGCAATTGTGGCTAAAATGTTTGTTGGTCTACCTGACCTCATTTTCTATTTCTTGGATATCCTTTTATATCCATTTCCTGTTTTATACAGTTCAATTATTTTTTCTTGCAGATCCTTTGACAATTCTTTGGCTTTCCCCATGACTCAGAATACAGACACGTCAGAGCAGCACTGGATGAAAGATTCAAGGGTCTGTCAGAAGCCCAGAAACTCACAGACCTTTTGATCAAGGTCATTTGGGTAGTTTCTGTTGTCATAATGATTTAAAAAGTGTAAACACAATTGTTTGACAATAAATGGCTTCACCCAACCACTAACTATGAGTGAAAGAAATGATTTAGTTTTATCATTCATATTCTCTAAAAAATGGCACTAAAAGCTAAAATTTAGTCAGGATATGTAAACATATGTAAATTTGATGTGTTTGACTTAAAGCTGGCACTTGCAGAAAGGTGGATTTGCCCAGCTTTTGAGTGTCTCAAGTCATTTAGGTTGTGTTTGTGTGACTCACCATTTCTATGTCTGGAGACAGACAGGGGCCTTTTCTCACCGCTTTGCTGAACCTGTTTTACCGTAAAGGCCACAGCCTTTCTCCACATCTAACCCAAAGTGTCACGCACGTCATTGGCATCTTATGGAGATTACTCATCTTTATTTTTTAGCATCTCCTTTTCAAACCTAACCTGCTAGGCTAACATGTAGATGACATATTAGGCTTAAGAGTGCCATAAATGAGCTTAGGGCTTATTAGTACAGTGGGTTTTACATCTATTTTAAGACTTACAGTTGTGCTCATAAGTTTACATACCCTGGCAGAATTTGTGATTGGCCATTTTTGAGAGAATATGAATGATAGTGAATAATGAATAGATAGATAGACATCTCTAAATGTAATGTTTATGGTTGTTGCCCAAAAGTTCAATTTTGGTCTCATAACTTCAAACAACTTTATTCCAGTTAGCAGGATGCTTTGTGGCATTTTTGCAGTAATGGCTTTCTTCTGACTAGACCATGCAGCCCATTTTTCTTTAAGTGTATCCTTATATTGCATCTTGAAACAACTACACCACTTTTTTTTCTTCTTTTTATATCCCTTTACGGTTTTTTACAGTTCCTTTTATTTATACAGTACATTTTCCTGCAGATCCTTTATTATTTTGGTTTCCCCATGACTCAGAATACGGAAACAGCAGCAAGCACTGGATAAGAGATGCAAGGGTCTGTCAGGAGCCCAGAAACTTACTGACCTTTTATACATAACTTCTGATCAGGGCCATTTGGGTAGTTTCTGTTGTCATTGTGACTTTAAATGAGCAAACACAGTTGTTTGACAATAAATTGCTTCACCCAATCACCCTCTATTAGTGAAAAAAGTTGTTTCTGTTATTTTTTATATTCTCTGAAAAATGGCCCCAAAAATTGGGGCAAAACTGTAACGTGACATAGTTCATATTCTAATTTTGTAGGTAATGTGTGTAGACGCTTATTAGTCTCAGTTTGTCGATTGTGAGGTAGAATATTTGATTAGTGGCTTTGATTAGTGCCTTTCAAACACACCCATACCTGTCTGAGCTCAAAAAAGGCAATCCACACATTTCCAAAGGAACACCCTGCTCCCTGTTTCCATGGTGACCCATAAAAACACATGACAGATTAGAGGTGGGTTAATCTGGCCACCACAAGCAGCTGTCTCACTCACATTCCTTCTAATTGTTCTCGGTCACGCATTCATTTATGCACTTGTTTGTTTAGAAGGTCATTCAACCTGGTTTGTCTCTGGTTTGGTGGAAAACAAGTGCTCCCATTAATCACTCGGCTTACCCTAAAGCACAATAAGAGCCCTGCGTGAGCAGTGTGTAAGTTAAACATGGGTTAAAACTGTGTTGGGGATGTAACTCTGTGCTTTAGACTGTGTTTCAGTCTTTAAAACAGGTCTAAAGCAGAGAGACTTGGAAGACTAGACAGACTTAAGCAAGTGGGTTCTCATCACTGTATTAAGGAACTAAAAGTGGCCAGGATTATCATTTATTCATTGTAGAAACATGGAGCTGTGTATTTGTGCTGAGCACAATGTCCAAAATGAGCATCACAAAATGTAAACTCCAAAACAAAGTTGCAATTACTGTAGATTAGATGGTAGAGCAGGGCGTCCAATAACTGGAAGGTTGGTGGTTCACTTTATGCTTTGCATTACTGTCCTTGGGCAAGACACTTCACCCACCTTGCCTCCAGTGCCACAGTCCTGGTGAATGTGTGTGACTGTGGAGGTGAGATTTGTGGTGGTCTGCGAGGGCTTTGTGTATGGCAGGTCCCCTCTCTGTCTGCCCCAGGTGTGAATGTGTGTGAATGAAAGCATCATGTAAAGTACTTTGAGTTCCCAAGAAGAGTACACAAAAGTGCTATATAAATGCATGCCATTTACCATTTATCTCCAAATATAATATCTATCCCTTCTCAACCACAAGTAATTGTATATAGCAAACCATAAAGACTCAAAACTAAAACAACAATATTTACCTTTTACACCAGAGAACCACAAAATGCTTGGTATTATAATAAAACAAGAAAACATAACCATTAGTCCCACAGTGAAGAAAGTCTTAAGGAAAGATATGCAGACAACTGAGATTTCCTTTAGTACTCGTACTTGCTGTGGCTTGGGCACAGGCTGATAATGCGCAGCTCGATGCCAACTAATCTTTATTAACAGACTGCAGCATCCATCCATCTTTCTCTCTGTATGTGTGTGTATTCCCCACTACTGCAGAGGCAGCACTTATCTAACATTGTAGCTTGGTCGACGTAATCCCTCTCCTCCACGGATCATCCTTCTAGCCGTCGTCATGGTGACCCTGGTTCTGCAGCAGCAGCAGCACACTGGCCTTATCATCTTCCCTTCATCTTCCTCTGAGCTCTCGGTTTGCCTGGTTAATCATTTAGGATAACCACTTGAGACGTCATTGTTGAGCCTCAGATTAAGCACATTATTAAGAGTCAACAACAGCAGCAGGCTACTGTCAACTGAGCATTTTAAACAATGACAACCCTAAAATTGTAAGAAAAGACTTATGAGTAAATGTGTTTGTTTGATAAGAGGGTTATTAATTTCACTCTGTTAGGTGCGGTACCTCACTACTCAATGATGTAATGAAGTATGGACCCATACCCGGCTGCTCCTCCTAATGTTATTGACTGCAGTCTGCTCATGTTTGTCCTCTGGCCGCCCTCCACATCCTTCCTCTGCACATTTCTGTCCATGTGTATTTTAATAGGTGGAATGATGTAGAAAATTAACTGTCCCAATGTCACATTATAAATAAGTTGGCCGGGTAAGGCATCAGATTTAAAGGGAGCTGGTGCTTGTAATAAAGTTTATAGCTTTAGAAGCTAATTAATGATCAAATGTTGAACATCCAAGAAATTGTAGACTAAGAAAAGAAAGAAGGTTTTCTGATAGTAAAAAGAAGATTAGTCCCTTTTTCACAGGGCAACTGGGTGATTTCAAAACTGCATGACATAAGTTTGGCAGGTTGGAGCACATTACCAGTTTATGAGAACACCTCATACCAAATCTAATACAGGAAACAAACTCATGTGAGTTTGCAGTAGCAGACAGTTGTCTACTGTTTGCAAATGCTGAAAGGTTCTGTAGAGTAGTGCCAAGTCTAAAACGAGTTTGTCTGTTTGTACAGTTCAGTGGAAATGTTTAACCTCAGTTCTCGTTCTCTGGTGTCTTCATGTTGTTCTTTGGTCGTCTTTGACCTCACCCCCTCCCTCTTGTACATTAATCTTTTATGAAGGCTTCATTAAAGATGTAGAGTTTCCACTGGCAGGCTCACTGACTGACCCGGACTCGAAGCACCAGAGACTCGCATGAATATGAAGATCTGCTGAGGTAGCGCCATCACATAAGCCAGTATCTAAATTTAAGAAACGTGGAATGACTTGAGCACAGATATCTTCACTTTGACCTTAGTATGTGCTTTCTCCCAGATCTCAGAAGGACAAATCAGTCTCGTTCTTACAAAAAAGCTGCTCTATCAGTAGTTGCTTTTCTTTTCTCTTTTTTCTTTAACTCTCAGGCGGTTGTGTCTACTCCACAGCCACACATTTTCTCCACCATACATGCAGCTCTATTAATCTCTGTGACAGTGACATGTGCCCCCCCCCATCTGTGTGCTAGACATTGATACTGGCTTTAATTTCAGATTACTGTAAAGTTTACTCTAGCTGAACATGAGCACTTAACATGTAGTAAATAAATAAAAATAAGCAACAGATCAGGCATTTTCATGGAGGGATAGTTCTTTGTATATTTAACAAATACTTGGGCTGCAAGAGCGCTCTCGGGTTTAATCCAGAAATTTCCAGAAATTAGTAATGACTCTTTTCAAGACCCTTTTCTGTAAAAAAATGTATGAAATTGAGGTACCGAAATACTGTCCCTGTTGCCTCTAACAGATGTTTATTGTGTTCTTTCAGATCGGCGCATATGACCAGCAAATATGGGAGAAATCTGTGGAACAGCGAGAGATAAAGGTACGGCTTTACTCTTTACATCTGGACTTTTTACATTTATTTTTACGGTTCATCTTTCTATTTGTTTTTTGTCATCTGTTTGTGTATTTTCTATTGTCATTATTTTTTCATAACCCCTCTCTAGACTTCTCTTTGTTCTTTTTTTTTTCATCTCTCCGAGCCTGCATTTTTTTTCCAGTGTTGTTTTATGTTAACTCTTTCCTTTCTACCCTCCTGGCCGGTTTGCCCATCTCTCCTTTTCTTCATCTTCATCCCTTCTCCTCCATTCGTTTTTTCCTCTCAACAGTTTATTTCTCTGGTGAGTACTCCTCACAGCCTGGACAGCTGTAGACTAGACTCTTGATTGCCTGTGGTGAAGATGTTAAACTGTAATAGGTTGTTGATTAACCCCACTCTTTGTTCACACTGTAGCAGCGCTGCTCAGACATTTAGCTACAGTGAGGAATCATTTTCGTTTGTACGTTGTTTGAACTCACCATTAGATTAGCACCAGTCATGTGATCAGCGTGGCTCCATGCAGCTAGCAACCAAAACTCAGTTTATTTTATAGTTATTCTTATAAACAAATGAGTGCCTTTCATTGTCATTTTGCTAATGCACTTTTAGCATCTTGTGAGCTTCTTGTTGCCAAGGACAAACATTTAAACAAGAGAAGATCTATCTTCTCATAGAAACACAATGTCATTTTGTTTCTTTATCTTTGATGTCATGTCTTCATTTTACTGAAACATTACTCTTTGCAGTGTCATATTTTGTCCCTTAACACACTGCCAGGACACTTAAGTCATATTGCACTTTAACACCCTGTGCAACCAAAGCTGTTGTCATTAGAGTCTATTTACTTGTCTGCTATGACCTTTTACCCTTTAACCTCTTAAGACGACAGCCTCAGCCCTTTTAGGAGATTGTCTAATGCTCAAGTTAGAGGCACTTAATGTGGCCTAATCAGGATTAGATTTATTCAGTCTGTTACAATGAAAGTTATGACTAGATGCTCTAAAGCGTGAGAACTTTCCATTTAGTTATTCCTCTTCTCCCTGTGTGTCCTGCCCTGTAACAGAGAAGTGAGACCATTCTCTTTAATGAGCTCAAAGTCCACACACAAACACAGCACCTCCACTTTCCAACAGAGAAGTAAAGCTTTGCTGTTGCAGACGGTAAAGTAAACACTGTCTATAAAGGAAGAAAAATAGATCTTCCTACAGTTTTACCAACATCTCTCCACTTGGGTCACGGCAACAAATACTAAAAACATTATTGTTGGCATATGAGAAGCACGGATCAAGTTGGACTCAAGGGGTGCCTCAGTGGGACCAGACAAGACACGGTTGCTGCAGTAGTTTGAACACTGACCTGAAGCAAACCTTTTTAGGAAATGGAACAAGTTTAAATTTAGCTGTGAGGCTTAACACAAACTTTGCACACGACTTGATAGTGGTGTGATATTATTATAAAATATTCTAACAGTCGCCCATGCTGGGACAAACACGAAGAATTAACTGTTACAGTTTGTAGAAAAGGTTTGTTTTTTTTTTTTTGGTGCCTTTTTAGTTTCCTCCAGTATGAAATGTTGATTAAAAAAACAATTAATAAATATATGTATTCTTTTAAAGGTAAATTGGGTTTACATTTCTAAAAAGGCAGAAAATGATTGTATGATTTTTATACATTCATTAAACCCTGTACAAGGTTGTGAGCAGAGAGGAATAGTATAGTTTATCAGAGTCAGAGTAAAAATAGCACAGAGATAAGAGCCAACAGGCCTTGATTGCAAAGGACTTCACTGCTGCAGTCTGATGCCAGGACCAAGCTATTGATCTACTGCTTTTAGCAACACACAGCCACGGTTACTGTCTGTCTCACTTTTCCCTTTCACACATACACACACTCAAATTAACTAGTTGGCTCTACTTTTGAAGATAAGAGCTGCTGTAAAGCAATACTGTCAGACCATTGACTGATAACATAGACCATAATTGCCTGTAGGTAAATATGACTCCTATGTATTGGGCCAAATCGAGTGTTTGGATTACAGCTAAAAACTATAACTATCATTCATGTTTTGGTTGAACAATATACAGGTTGTGCTCTTTGTGGATACAGCTCCAGGTCCTGTTTACATAGATCTATTGTCACACTGTTCAACACTCTTCAAAGTACACACACACACACACACACACACACACACACACACACACACACACACCTTGTAACTACACTCTCAACAACACTGTTTCTGTTGTCACATAATGGCCCTGTGCCGCTCACACGTGTAAAACTAAGATGTATATGTGTCAGAGGAGGAAGCTATGGTGGCCACAGGAAGTCACAGAGCCTTCCCCAGCGTCATTAACTGCACATAGCTGCTTGAGTAAAACAGTAAACCGTCTTGTGATCTAAAATGCTCGAGCAGTAGTTTTAAAATATTGCCCAGATTGTTCATCATTTCTGTACGTCAAGATGAACAAGACCAAAACTAGCAGTGTGAGCCTGAATGCACGGTGCCCCTCCTTCAACACAAAATGGTTGTGTTTTTGAAGGCATTAAGTGCACGAGAAGCTGCAGTGCACTTCCTTTATACATGTCTGTTTGAATATGTGTGTGTAAATTAGGACTGCACAATATCAAGAACATATGACTTGAACTTTTACTTGTGCAAGAGTAATGATTATGTACATTGTGGTGGATTTAAAGCTGTTTTTAGAGATCTGCGTCTGTGCTTTTGCCCTGCCCACATGGACATCAAAGTGTCAACTCCTCGCACATACCACAATATTATAAGCAGGTTGATATTTACCAATACATGAGTGGTATATTGTGCAGCCCTTGTGTGAATCATGTATTCCTGTACATCAGACCGTTGTTGACTTTGTGGGCCTCTGTCTCCCCCTGCAGGGCTTAAGGAACAAGCCAAAGAAGACTGGCCATGTGAAGCCAGACCTCATCGACGTGGACCTGGTTCGAGGTGAGGATGATCAGATTAGAGACACCTATAGTATTAGTACTGAGACTCAGTGGTATAAGACACACACACCTGAGATGCTCATGTGGCTGTGCCAACCTCCTATCTCTGTTAGTTCTAGTTCAGTCTGTCTTTGCCTTATCTGTGCTCTCGTCTTTCTTCACATCCCTCACATTCAATAATTTATCAAAGTCCTCAAAATAATCCAGGCTGCTATTTCATTGCCCTAGGACTGTGAGATAATGGGAATGATGAATTAAAATGAGTGACATGAGATGTTGAAAGGGAGGAGAGATGATGCAAGTTAAGGCAAAGACGGAAAGGAAAAGAGCAAAGCAAGATGAAAGATAGCAGTGTCTCTAATGTGACTGAGGATCTATCAAGTGATTTGCATTAATTTGTTCTTCTCATTACACTAAGTGCGTGCTGTGCATTCGTCCTGACAGGTTCAGCATTTGCCAAGGCCAAACCAGAAAGCCCCTGGACTTCACTGACCAGAAAGGGCATCGTCCGAGTTGTCTTCTTCCCCTTCTTCTATAAATGGTGGATCCAGGTCACCTCCAGAGCCATTTTCTTCTTATTACTG
Source organism: Neodontobutis hainanensis (assembly GCA_024349245.1). Classification (NCBI taxonomy): domain Eukaryota; kingdom Metazoa; phylum Chordata; class Actinopteri; order Gobiiformes; family Odontobutidae; genus Neodontobutis; species Neodontobutis hainanensis. The sequence continues at coordinate 2,123,961 of JALDNG010000056.1, forward strand.
GCTCTCTATCTGCTGCAAGGTGAGCATCAAAGAGTTACTAACATTTTACCACTCTCGGAGATCACCCTGAGTAAACATCCTGTGTGACCTGAAATACATGACACAGGATCTATACAGGGGAAGGCAAAAGCAATGAGCAATGTAGAAATTACAATCCTGGCTAATTTTCTAATTTAATAAAACTACATTGTATCACACACAATGTCAGTCATGTTTTTGTAGTCACTATTAATGTGTTGCCTTTCTTAGTATCTTCTGCTCTGTTATGTTTTATTTATTTTTTAACATCAGGGAGAGTGTAGACTGTCTTTTGAAGTATCAATGGAAATGACAGTACTAAGCAGCATAGTGCTGTCCCTCTCCACAGCTCACTCACTGCACAAACACTGTTAAACACTTTTCCACCTACATCATGTTGCCCGTTTCAGCTTTGATGAAAACAGGCGTAGCACTGTTATTCTTCATCTGCCTCCACCCTTCCTGTTCACTTCCCCTACTATGAAGCGGGCGCACGCACACACACACACACACACACACACACACACACACACCCAGACAGACAGACGCACACACACAGACAGACGTCTTTGCTTTGGTTTAATCCTATAAGTCAGGTCAGCAAAGAGCAATACTTTAAACTTATGACATAATATAACCTTTGTCTCGACTGACTCATTGGTAACTGTTTGTAAAGTAAATTGTCATTCAAAATCTCTGAAGGTGGCAACAAAACAATGCACTGTACAGTTGGCACAATAAATAATAATAATAAAATTATACTTAGTTGTTTTCCATAGGTTTAATAATGACCTGGAAAGAGACTGGTATTTATCGGTCCTGTTGTAATGAGTGTGTTCCATGTCTGTCTGTTCTCAGTGGCAGCAGCTATCCTCTACGTGAGCATCACTCAGCCTCATGGGATACCAGCCACTGAAGTGTTTGGAGCCATCTGGCTCATGCTGCTGCTGGGCACCGTCCACTGTCAGATTGTGTCCACCAGGACACCCAAACCTGTCTCCAGCAGCAGTGGGAAGAGACGCAGGTAACCATTTAGAGAGAAAAGAGTGGTGGGAGTATATAAGGACAAATTTAGACTAAAATTATAAAGAAAAGAAAGAGATGTTAATGTATTCTATGCATTTGCCTTTTGTTTTTGTGGTTGGTTTGAAATTCTTAGACAGCTTCTTTGACTTTCAACCTAAAGAAGCATATTTATCACAGAGAGGCTTGATCAGATTTTAGCTGCAGGGAAATGTAGACACCTGTCTCTTACAAACACAAATGCACTCTGTGATAAATATTGAGTGGCGCTTCTAGGAAGTAGAATGTGGCTTTGTGTGATCTTTAGTTCTTAGATGCTTTGCTTTATGGTTTCTCTTTTATGTTTCAGTATTTTCAGAATGGAGCCAGACAGTTTTCACATTCTGAAGTTTGTATTATGCCAGTTTTTTTGTCAGTGGGATGTGGTTTTGTTGTTTTCAGTAAATTCAAATATAGGAAAAATCTCAAGAAAATGCCACAATTATTTGACAGCATTTTGCCTATTTTCCTCTTTTCTCATTTGCCTTGCTCTCTCATGTAAGAGTAGCAGCTTATCTCCACAAATGGATTTGATATTCCCTTAAATAACCAAATGATTTACTTGTCATCAACCATATTTAGAGTCAGAATGTAGAATCATACAGTATTCTCTCTCTTAAAGGTGATTCTCCAAAAACCTTTTTATGTTAATATTCTATTGAACAGACACATATTCATATGCACTTTGAGTGCCTACTAGGTGGAAAAGCACTATATAAATACCAAAAAAATAAAATTAATTTAAACATTAACAAAAGCCCCACATTTAAATTATGAATGTAATTAGGTTTTTGCAGAATACATTTGGTAAAACTGCTCTTGGTGGAATAACTGTCAATAACAGGTTGACACACTGCTTAGCTACAAGTCGTCTTCTTCTTCAGTTCACTCTAAGTTTCTCTCCACCCTTTATTCTTTTCAAACTGAAGGAAGTTGAGGAAGGCATCTCAGATGGAGGTACATAGGGAAGGCGACGGGTCTAGCACTACCGATAACACACAGGAGGGGGCGGCACACTCCCACTCAGCCAGCTCCACATACAGCCTGGGCACTCTCTTCCAAGATTTCTGGCATGATATCTGTAAAGCTGGGTGTGTATTTATGTTTCCCATCTTTCTTAAAGTGATTATGTTCAAAGATGAGGATGGGATTCAGTTTCGGATCTTACAAGCAAGGCATCAATTTGAAATCAATAAATTTTCAATTTTAAGGACTAAAGTAAGAAACTGAATCCCAGTCTTAATCTGGTTCAAATCAAGACTTTCACCGCTGCAACATCACTTCTTGTCTTGTCACACTATTAACTGATTACAAATAAATTTGGAGCTGCCACTGCACAATATACCCCAAATTAATTATTACAATATCAACAATCTTAATATTTGTATCTCTGAGAACTGCCTAAATCCATATCATTTATGGTTTTCCCTGTGACCTTCACCCTTCTCTTGTCTTGTCAGAGCCTTAATCAAACTGTCATGTGACCAAATATGAAAGTAATTGGCACTAATCTGATCAATGGACGATGGTTAATTGGTTTATTTTAATTCTTACTCTGCCAAAGGGGACATTAAGTTATTAGTCATAGTCATATATCACTTGTTTTCTGATGTGCAGTTCTAAAATTATATCAAATCAGTAATCAGGCTATAATGTGCTATAATGTTAGGATTTTGCAGCGTGAAGTACCAGTAAATGTGAAGTACAAGGCTATGTTAAATGCAGAGGATACTTTTCATACAAAAGCTTTCTGTGCTACTTTTACTAACAAAAGACTGGTGTCATTCAGAAACAGTTTTCAGCTATTTCTTTATTTCCACTCACTTTTTTCCAACTCATACTACAATTCAGGGTTCCCACGTGTTCTGGAAAAACATAAAGACTTAGAGCGTAACTTTGAAGTCAAAGAAATGGAAATCTGGAAAATGTGAACCCTTTGGGTTTTGGCCCTCTGAGGCTGCTGTAGTTTGATTTTTGCTCATGTGAGGCTAAACAAATTTTCTTATAAAGACTGGGAACCCTTTTAATTCCATTTCAAACCTGCATTCTTGTACACAAGTAAAACCTTCCTTAACAAACAGGTAAAGGAATGACTCATTAAAAAAAAACACTGCTCATAAACACCAGTAATGTTCTGTAGTGTTGTGTACAGTTGTATGAACCATTCACCGTGAATGCATCGTGTTTATAGTTTCACTGCATGCCTGTCTCTGACACTGAAGCTAATTGCTGTTGAACCCTGCCCTTTACTGTTTTCTAAATATTGTTTATCATTTCTTATTACTTTCTCTTGCAATTCTCTATTTCTGTTTTTCTCATCCTGCTCTTTTCTCCTTCCACCTGAACCTCCTTCACTCGCTCCCTTCTTCAGATCTAAGAAGTCTAAGCTCTCCATCGACAAGTCCACAGAGACAGACAATGGTTACGTGTCATTGGACGGCAGGGTGACCAATCGTAGCAGTGAGGAGGGGCTCCAGCTGCATGATCAGGCTTGTGATGCTCTGGCCAGAACCGACGAGGTGTGCTGGAACTCTCACTGTCCTCCCACACACGCTCACACGCCTCGCAGCACGGGAATGCTGCTGCCCACTGGCAATAAGGTAACACTAACTACAATCACTCACTAATCACATAATTGGCTAAGAACAAAATTTTACTTAATGTTTGACATGTGTTCACAGGAGCCAGCGTCAGACGAGGCGTCCAGTGAGGAGGACCCTGAGGTGTCCTACCGTGCCCTCCGCAGAGGAGTGGAGAGAATGAACAGCGAGTGCACACTCAGAAACCGCAAAAGTTCTCATCACTACAAGAAACACTACACTGTGGAGGTATGAGCAAATGTATACACACTCCAGCAATCATTGGAAACAGAAATGTTTTTACTGACCCAAACAAGAACAATGCAGCTTCAGGGAATCATTTAAATATATGGTCCTATTAAAGCGTTCAATACCAGCTGCATTGTCAGGATGTTCTTTCACTAAAGGTTTTTGTTAGATTTTGCAGTTTGTGAGGCTATATTAGATCTTCATTGTTTTCTATGGCTTTTTATTTTCTGATTGACGCCACTGAACAGTAACTGCACACACTGCATTTATTCTTCAAACTCCTAGGTCTATCTAGTCTACCTTTACATCTCTTGTAAAGTCTACTTGGCCTTGTATAATCAACAAATTAAAACAAAATCTCTTTCCAGGATGTCCCCAAGTCCGGCACTAGCTGTAGCTCCAGGTGTTCCAGTCTGAGGACTCAGGACTCTGAGGGCACGAGGCATGAGTCCGAGACCGAGGACTTACTGTGGGAGGACTTCCTCCACTGTGCCGAGTGTAGGTCGTCCTGCACCTCAGAGACAGGTCAGAGCAAGCAACAAGACTATACTGTTTGATTTATAAAAAAAAATGTCTTATAAGATTTGTAGATGTCACACTGCACATTGTGAAATAGGTAGATTGTGATCTACTACATGTTCAGACTGAGCAATAGAACAAACATTTTGTTGTGGTCACTCCCAAAGTCAGCCAGAGTCTGACTCTAAACGCAGTGTGATTGCGTCATTGGTCTGCGGCCACCCACCACAAGTTGTCATGGCACCGGTGAATCGCAAGTTAGAGCTGACTCTATGAAGGTGTCCTCAGTAAATGATATCTATTTATCTATCACAGCTTGTTTTTGGTCGTGTGACTGTTCTAACTTTCATCTTTATCCCTGTGTCACTGTAAGACAGACAACCCCTGTTTTTGAGCTACAACAGCTGATTTTCCCCACAATTGCGCGTCTGAGGCGGCTTTAGACATATGTTGCCTTATTGTGTCAAAGCTACAACTGAATGATAAATACTGTTATTTTCTGCAGAGGCAGAAGGAGGAGGGACAGCTGTCTGTGGACCTGCCAAAAAGGAATACAGAGATGATCCCTTCCACCAGGTCTGTTGACACCTCTGAATAATGTGGAAAACCTGTTGGCCAATAGAATAATGTGTATAAAATGAGGTGATGTCTTTGTGCAGAGCCATGTTCCTTGGCTCCACAGTTCCAACCCTGGTCTGGAGAGAGTCAGCGCCATCGTGTGGGAGGGAAACGAGTGTAAAAAAGCTGACATGTCTGTTCTTGAGATCAGTGGCATGATCATGAACAAAGTGAGTAAAATGTGTGGGAAAAATAATCAATCAAATGTACATGTTGCAATTGTCCTGATATGCTCTGTCTTTCCAGGTGAACATGTACACGCCAGGCATCGGTTACCAGGTCTTTGGGAACCTGGTTTCAGTCACACTGGGTCTCACGCCCTTTGTTTACAGGTACATTCAGTCCTATTGTCCTAAACTACAACATGATAAACGTCAATGATCATTGGCTGCGTGGTGACCCATGGGGTGGACTAGTCTTACAGATGTGTCTCTGTCCCGCAGGCTGGCTCAGTACCGAGACCTTGATCAGCTGACCACACTTTCGGCCAATGAGTTTTTGTCTGTGGCCTTTGGGTGTGGCTCTGGCTCAGACGCTCTGATTGTCACCATGGTTACCCTTAGTTTTGTGGTGCGCGTTTGCCTTATATGGTTGTTTTTCTTCCTGCTGAGTGTCGCAGAGAGGACCTACAAACAGGTGAGGCACGAATAAAACAAACTAAAGCGTTTTATGTAACTCTTGTGTATATATTTATATTTATTTAATACTGTTTATATTACAGAGGTTGTTGTTTGCCAAGCTGTTTGGTCACCTGACCTCAGCCCGCCGAGCAAGGAAGTCGGAGGTGCCCCATTTTAGACTGAAGAAGGTTCAGAACATTAAAATGTGGCTGTCGCTGCGCTCTTACCTCAAGGTCAGTGATTTCTTGAAAAATGCTCGTCTCAATGGGCTGCAGGGGCTGGAGCTTTCTCGTATTTAACCATGCAAAGATATTGAGTGGAAATATAATGTTTCTATGTCACATTTACAGAGACGGGGCCCTCAGCGCTCAGTGGATGTAATTGTATCGTCTGCGTTCCTGTTTACTTTATCAGTCGTTTTTATCTGTTGTGCCCAGGTAAGTGCATTTGTTTCAGAATATACAAATACATTGTCATTAAATTAAGTAAAGATATGGTATCACTGTTATTGGTGTTTTGCCTGACCTCCAGCTGCTCCACGTTCACGAGACCTTCCTCGAGTGTCACTATAACTGGGAGCTGGTGATCTGGTGCTCCAGTCTGACACTGTTCCTGCTCAGGTTTGTCACTCTGGGCTCAGAGACCAGCAAGAAGTACAGCAACACCTCTATACTGCTCACTGAACAGGTAAACACACACAAGCACTGCATAGACTCACTGCAGTGTGTTTTCAGCTCTCACATGTATTCGCGCTCATTCTCAGATCAACCTATACCTGAAAATGGAGAAGAAGCCAAACAAGAAGGAAGAACTGACACTGGTCAACAATGTCCTAAAACTAGCCACAAAACTGCTCAAGGTTTGTACCTCCTCCGACAGCGGTTCCCTCATGAGGTTTGTGAAACTGACCAAAGTGTTATGTTTCCGTAGGAGCTGGACACTCCGTTCAGGTTGTATGGGTTGACCATGAACCCTCTGCTCTACAACATTACCCAGGTGGTCATCCTGTCTGCAGTGTCAGGGGTCATATCTGACCTCTTAGGATTTAATCTAAAGGTAATGTTTTGGGACAGAAGTTTGGAAACACACTTTATATTCATGTTTATAGTCATGTTCAGGTTAGATTTTCTTTTATTTGTCCTAATGAGATAGACCTTTTGAACTGTTTACATCAAAATTAAAGTCCATGCAAACTAAGAAGATTTAGCTTCTCTCAATGATTCAGTATTGCAAGCACAGTTCACATTTTCTGTCTAAAACAATGCACTTGAGAGCAACATTTACAGATAACTGTGTAAGCCACATCCAGAATAACGGTCCACAAGGAGGAATACTATGTGTCACTCATAAAAACTAATCCCACTATTTTTGTGTGCATTTACAGCTGTGGAAGATCAAATCATGACAATGAACAGAGCGACCTCCGACCTTTACTGACTCGCTGAGCGCTGGTCTGACTGACTAATGGTCAGCTTTGCTTCAATGTTCACATTTTGTGCAATTCAGTAACTATTTATTTACCCACTCAGTGTTTTTCTTAGGATTATTTGAATTCTAGTTTGTTTTATATTGTGTTAGACACAAACAATGCTATGAAAACACATTTAGTGAAGTATTATGACTCTCTGATGGGGCAGTTCTCAGCTGTATTTCAGCTATGTTTTAGTTTTTATTTCAGCTCAATCCTTCTTCGAAGCAACAGTGAGCCGCTTTATTAAGCTACAAATACATGGTGTATAACATTTCATTTTCTTTAAAAAAAAACACCAGAGTCTGTTACAACTTTTAAACCTATTTTGCTTTTGTCGCACATTGTCTATAGCCTAATGCTGCTGCTAATGCTGCGATATGTTTTTCCCTAGAAAGCAGTAAGTGATTCAACCACAGTTAGGATCATAAAACATAACTGATATGTTGAAAAGACTGCTTGTAAGTTACTGGAGAAGTAGTAGCTCTGCAGTCTTGCTCTTTACACAGTAGCCCTTGAACAAATATGTATTTTCTATAATATGGCCATATACCATATACTATATCTTCTGCCATTTTCAACATTTACTGAACAAGTTTCATTGTGAAGCAAATTGCAAGTAAACAATCATCTAAGTGTAAGGAAAAGTACACAGACACCATACTGACAATGATGTAGTAGACCTCAGCCGCCAGCTCTCTCATGTCTTTGATCATTTAAACAGTTGCTTTACCCATGTTTAAATTAACTCTTCAGGTAAAAGCACAGTGGCTGCTTTACAGAGACACTGTCCTGCACGCGTCTTGTCTGTTGTAAATTACATTTAACCAGGTCACAGGTCATATGTTTTAGAGGTTTGGATTAGTTTCAGTATACATTAGATGATGCTGGAGCTCACTCTGTGTTCTACTTTTGGCAAGATCCTTCAGTTGATGGATCCTTTCAGAGACTTAAGACTAGACTCATGTGCATGTCAGGTTTATATATAGTGCAGTTAGAATGAGTGTGATCAAATATGCACTTTAAAATTTTATTTTTAAATATAGAAGAAAAAATAAGTTGCATTGTTTGTCAAATGTTTTTGTACCTCAACTGCTTGAAGGAGTGTTTTCTGTTTTAAGCCACTGCTTGCTCTGAACGTACGCCTTTCAGACTCCAGCCCCAATGGTACGTGACATTATCATGGCCTCAGAAAAATGTGTTGCCTGATTAGCCTAAACTGCTAGCATAATAATCTTCAGTGTGATGAGGAGGAAGACCAAAGTGCTTACTTTTATGTTTTGTTTGACTCAGCTGGAAAAAGAATGTATTTACTGTTCAGGCTTTAAATGTTTTTGTTTCCCTTTGGAAATACTTTTACTTGTATTTTCTGTTTTAATTTGGCATTGTGCTTTTGGTTCTTTCCATTAGTAAGGCTTTTTGTTCCTCATGCTCACTTAAATTTACTGTTGTTAAGGAACAAAGTGACATGTCTGTATGAAAATGGATCTAGATAAAAATGACTCTGTTGTCTGTTCTGTTTTCAGAGTCTTAATATTTAGATTTTTTTTGTGAACTGGTTTGTCTACAATGTCTACATTTTTTAAGAAAAATAAAACCAGTGTTAAATACAGCTGCCATTCTCCAGTTTTTTAAGTTTAATAAAAGTTGTACTAAAAGCTCTGCATAATTTGTCTCTAGGAAGTTCATGCCTGCCAGACCAAGGGTTTGGCCTTGAGGTGGATCCATAGATTGTAAATAAAATCTCAATTCTCTAAATATGCTCACTCCTCCACTGACTTCCTCTCCTTACGTCTCAGCCCCACCCTCAGAGGAGCCACCGAGAGGAGAGATGACCTTAGCACAATGGGACAGCTCTCTCAGGAGACCATATATTTCATGGTCGCCATGATAAGAGCTGTCCGAATCCCCACTTTAGTGGAAGAAGGTTAGGGAGGACCTTAAGTCTTTCTTTTCATACCTCCATTAAAAGAGGGACCTCTGATCAGTCCTTACCGAACAGTAGGAGCTTAACTGCATCCCACAATTCATTGCGCAACCATCCGAACTTTCTGAAAATGTCAGACTGATGCACTGGCGAAGCGCCCTCTGGTGGTTGTAGCATATGCACTGGCATGACAATCGACCGTTTGGGATCTCGGCTTTTCTCGGACCAGGACCAGGACAAGACCAGGACTTTGGGTGGATTACAGCTGCTGTGTAGTCTTTATTAACTTCCTGTGTGTCATCGTTTCCTCGTGTTTCCGCTGAGGTTAGTGGAGTCAGATTGTTCTTACTGTTGACCTCATGACGTAGCTCACAAAGGTTAAGGAACAGGAGGAATTATCTTATGACCGGTTTCGGAATCAGTCTAGAGAAATAAGACCCAGCCGAACTTTCTCTTCTGCCGCCTTTTCTTCAAGACACTTGCGCTGCATTGTGGGTAGGGAAAGGCCACGGAGGATCCACAGACGCATTCTTGGTATTTTGGCCAAAAAGAGGACTCTTGTTCTTGTGAGTAGGTGGGGTTGGGAACCAAATGGACACACCTTTAGCAGCTGGTTTTCTCCCGAGGAAGGATCCTGGCAATTGGGAAACAGCCTCTGTCCTGCCCACGTTATGTCGGGGTGTATACTTTTGAACCTTTTAGTGGCCTCTGGTGGTGAGAGTGCAGAATGCATTTCTACAAATCACTGCGAACCAGACAATGCTAGATATTTTGTTTGTGGTCAAAGAAATAAGGCATGTATGATTTAAAAAAATGTACACAAAAATTAGGATTTCAAAAAAACTTTTATTAGAACAATACAGCAGATATAAAGGTCTATTGCAATCAATCACTCCCATCAGAACAGAAAGTGTGCTTCAGCAAACACCTGCTTTCACCCCAAATAATAAATTAATATAAACTAGATAAAACAAAATAAAAGGGGAAATGAAAATAAAAGCAAAGTTTGATGTAAAGCAGAGACACTGCTCACTCATAAGTAACTCAACTTGCTGTTCAAAAATTTAATACAAGATATGATACAAGCTCAGATAGAAAATAGTTTGTTTTTCCAAAATTTAACATTTTGTCCCACGATGAACAGAAAAGCCAGTTTAAAAAAATGGAGAGAAATTAAAGCTAAAGAACTTAAGCGAAGATAATTTAAAATACCAAAATCAAAAAGAGTAATGGTTTATTGGTTCAGTGTTAAGGTCAATATATCAAGTTTACAAAAGATATCTGCGCCACCTTAGACCTGCTGTGGTCAAATAATCAAAAGCTCTGGGGCTCGTTTAAATTAACAGAGGTTTTAGATTTCCTGGGCAGGTACAAATTAGACAATTATACTGTGTGTGATTATTCTTAGTATTAAATTGGAAATAATTATACATATAAAAATAAAGTAAAGAAAGAAAAATACATGTCTGTTTAACATATTTGGATTTGGTTTTAAGCATAAAAGGTTCACATTAAAACTTTTTTTTTTTTTTTTTTTTAAAGAGACCCCAGGTCTGCTTTTCTTCTGCAGTGGTCACAATTCTACCTGAAGGACAGTTTTGTTGGTTTTCTTTTGGAGTTGTCTTTCGCAGAGACAGCAAGTTGGGGTATCTCTGCTTGATTAAAAAAATTTGATGTTGTGCCTTTTCTTTCCAGCTTGAGCAGAGTCGTTTGAAATGGTTTCTTGCAAATGCAGGGACCAGCAACTGCACCTCAGATTTATCACCCAACACACGTATTTATTTATCTCACCACAGTATCTTCAGCGTATCATCTTTTTGTGTTTATTTGATATTTTCATACAAATCTAGAACCCAAAATTTAGAAATCTTATTTACATTGGAATTTTTTTTTTTTTACCTAAAAAGTGACGATAGTAACCCTCCTGCCACAGTCCCGCATCTGTGACCTTCACAAGAACGGACAAAATTCAAAGACACTTGTTATGTTTTGTCATTTAGTTTTGTGACATCCCGCGAAGCCCCCTCCCAACCCCCCAAAATGTCCTTTTCATGTCATAACTATGATTCATCTTCAAATCAAACTATGAAAATCAGAAGAACAGTGTTTAATTGTGCCCGACACCCTCCCAAACACACAGTCAAGTTTAGGAAAAACCCCAAGCTGTGATGTTTTCAGCCCCAAAGTGACAGAGGAGGCGGGCTTCGAGACAGAAGGAGAACCAGACCCTCAGTCAGTCACTTTTAATAGCGTCCCTGCGTTACAATGCACACTGATACTGCGTACAAGACACACGGGGGAGACTGTGTGAGGGCTTGTCTGGTGCATATTTTGCCGAGCACTGTGTGTTTTGTGTGCGTTTTAGAACCAGTATGTGTTTGGGTTAAAGAGTGGCGTCGTCCGTGCATCCTGCTCCTACGGTGTAACGAAACTCCTGCAGGTTACACACACCGTGGAAATGAACAAAGGCCCCTGCCACCACCAGGATATGGAACAACTGGTGGGAGTGAAACTGCAAGACACAAAACAAACAGAGGAATCAGAGGCTGAACATAACTGCAAAATACATCTAAAGAAATAATATACACTCCCTTATTGAATGCAATCTGATTGTTTAACCAACCTGGGTCCCTGGACATATTTAGTTTTTTATGAATTTTATTTAGCATAAAATTTGGCCAGGTTTTGTATTTTGGGGTGAATTCAAAATTGTCATTTTTTTTTCTTTCATTCTTTTAATTGCCTTTTGAACTAAATAGTGCCCCCTGTGTCCCTTCAGCAAAATCAGAATTAATGTTTTTTGACATTCCCAGACTTGGTCAAATTAAATTTCCATATATGGGATGAGGGAAAAAACATTTAGTATTTTTGGGGGGGCATTTAAGGGGTTACCAATTCATAATATTCATTAATATGTGTTTATGTATAGAGAGGACTGAAGTTAATAATTGAATTCATACAAAAACCGTAAAAAAAAATGACACATAATGTCTGTGAAGGTTCGCAGTCATCCAGGTCATCCTGAAGAAAAGGTTAAAGTAAAAGCATCTGGATTGTTTTCAAAGTGAATACATTTAATCTCCAATTCTAAGACTTTATAACTTTATAAATTCAGAGTTCAACTGGTAGGAGGGCTGAGCTTATATCGCTAAAGGGAGGGGTTTGACCTGAAACCAACTCTGATTGGACAAGGCTGTTCTGGTCTCATAGTCGTTTGCTATGAGAGGGCAGTGTAACTCCTGATGTGAGAGTCGTTGAAGGCTCAGGTGAGTTGTTAGTGACACCATTCAGGTGTGGTTGTTCTAGAGTGAAACAGTTTTTGTTTACGTTTTAGAACACTGTTGTAAATACAAGGTATCATGAATCTGAGGCCATCTCCTCTGTTCAGAGAGAACTTTTCCATTTTCACAAAAATGGCTTCCTTCACCCCTCTCTCAAACCATCTGGCCAAAATCCGGACATTGCTGTCCTTAAAGGAATGGCCCTTCTCTTTGAGGTGGAGGTGGACTACAGACTCAGGTCCACCTGGATTGGCTCTTCTGTGCTGATACATCCTCTTGTGAACACCAAGTCCAGATGCTTTTGCTTTAACCTTTTCTTCATGACACATAATATTTCTATATGGGAATATCTAAAAGAGCAAGGGACTCAGGTGGCGCACAAAATGAAGGGACCCCCAGTGGTGAAACATGTTGCTTCATATAATGTTAATGTAAGTCTATAAGCTATTCCATACAGCCCCATCACATGACGTTTGTCTATCTTACGTCTAATAGTGACTGCTGTCTTTAACACTTTGGTGTTTATGCTGCTGTAAAGTCACGTTTATGACTAGAAGCTAACAAAATGCGTATTTTCCAAAACTTGGTCCACAAATGTGGTAAAATCTGAAACAGTGCACACCAAATGTTGACAGTTGCTGACTGTGGCCATTGAGGAGAAACAGAAAAAGTGCATCTAAATTCTTGATGTAAAACTCATTGTGTGTAGGGTAAAAACAAATTTGTACCCAGATGTCACATTTTCCAGGGAAGAACCTCTCAGGGATGCGTGCAGCGTAAAGGCAGGCTCCGGTGATGTACAGAGTGGCCATGAGCAGCAGCCAGCCCATCTGACCCATAGTAGTGGCCTTGATCAGCCCCTCGCTGATAACAAAGTGCAGAGTGGGAACGACACCGCTCAGACCCAGGCCTACAAACACTCCTGAGGCACACAAAGAGCAGAGGAATTAAGGAAAGGTCTAACACATATTTACACCAGTGTGTGTTATCCTTTGTATCGGACTCATCCTACCTGCTCTGACTCCTCGGTATTGTGGTGTGGCGAAGAAGTCACACTGTGAGACGGTGATGGCGGACAGTCCCAGAACACACACCACTATCAGGTAAATGAAGCACGGCTGAGGGGAGCAGTAGAAGGAGTAGTAGAGCCAGGGTACGAAGGAGCCCATGATTAGGAAGGCGATTCCACTGTAGTCCAGTCTACACACACACACACACACACACACACATTAACATAAGCAATGTGGCCTGGACTGGGACATTAATAACTTTGTACATGTATAAGCGGATACATTTGGGCAAAAAGACACACTGCTTCTGAATAAACTTACTTGGAGAAGAGTCTGGAGACACCCTCTGAGTGGCAGTAAACAGTGTGGAAGAGCCAGGAAAATGAAAGGCAGAGGATGGCCCCAAGGAAAAACACCCCAATGACTACCTTCTCCTGAACCGGGGCCACGAACGACATGTTGGGCCTGAACATGTACATGAGGCCGAGGCACAAAAAAAACAAACAGCCTGCGAAATAGGGACGAGAGAGAACTGTCAGAGTCTTCAATGTTTACGATAAGCACCAGTAGATGGCAGCAGAAAATTAAATGTAACTGAGTTTAATAATAGCGCTATTGCTTAAGGAATTACACAAATGTTCAGAAATATGAGGAAAAGTTAACAAAACAACAGTGCTTCTGATTCCAAGGCTTCACTCGACTTAAAAATAGCACAGTGGCAGTTAATGGACTATCCTGTTTTTACTAACAAACAGCCGAGCCTCTGACACTGCAGCACTTGTGAAATCTAATAAGATTAGTTTTATAATCTATGTAAGATTTAGTTTCTCCATCTTTACAACAGCACCTTTAACCGTCACCAGAGCAGGTAAAGGGACAGAGTCTTGTACCTAACAGATGTGTCCAGATGTTCCCCGTCTCTGTGTGGATTCTGAAGATGCTCCTGAAGCAGGCGCGAAACGAAGGCATTGGTGGCCTGTGGCCGTGGAGCAGAAAGTCATTGTCTTTCAGCCAATCAGGGAGCACGTCGTGAGGTATGACACGCCACCGTCCCTCCCACACCTGGTGGTTTAACAGAGGAACAGTGAAAAACATTTCACATCATATCCCTGCTGGTAAAAGCTTGAGCGCATGTGTACATGTGCACAAGGTTTAAGACTGTAATGTGATTTCAGTGGGATTTATTTAAAGCAGCTGCTTGTTTATCATGTGGCTTTGCAACGGGAGAAGTGCAGACTACAGTATGTGGCACTGTCGGTGTCAAATGGACGGCTAGGAAGGTTTAGTGATGTAAATAAGTAAAGTGAAGACAGATAGGACCAGTCGTCCTGTTGAAGGGAAGAGAAGGAAGCCTCTGACAGTTTTTCTCCAGTGATTCATTTCACTCATTTACAACCTGCTGGCTGCTGTTTAGGCCCTCTCTCTCACAACTGAATTTTGCAATGGTCCAGCTGCAAGAAAGTTTGGCAAAGTGCTGCTCTGAAAGCCAGTATACTTATGGCATTTGTTTAGTCAAAACCATTTTCATTACAAGTTACAAGATGTTTTTTAAGAAGTGTTGATCCAGATCTGTTCAAACACTAAAGTTAATTGTGAATGTTTTTCCATCTGTCTTGTTTCAACTAAAAAACATACTGGCAAATACAAATGATGCAGATCTCCTATGGCTTTTTCATTTTATTCCTAAATACACTTTTGCCCAACAGCGAGCAAGTTGTGAATAGACAGCCTTATGTGGCCAGTCATATTTTTTTCAGTGTAGGAAAGTCTGCAAGTTTTAGCGACGCCTGCTTGGGTTCTCTCTGGCTTCCTCCTACAGAGATGTATTATTAGGTGACTCTAAATAGCCCATAGCAATGAATGGTAGCGATAATGTTGTCAGCTCTGTAATGAACTGGCAATTCTTCATACTTCATTTGATGCCGGCATTTGGGATTGGCCACAGACCCACAACTCTCAATATAACTCTGGTTTTAGTGAGTGTCGGGTTTATAAAACAACTTCTTATGGACCAAACAAAGCTCTCAGAGTTGTTCTGGAGGTTTAAGATAACGTGTTTGTGAAAATACCTTGTGTACAAACTCTTCCATCCTTTCCATGGCGTGGTGAGCCTGCAGCAGAGGAGTCATGCCCATAAAGCCCTCGTCACTGCCGCTGCTCTTCGTGTCCTCCTCCTGCTTCTTGTCTTCCTCGCCTCCATCATCCTCTCCGCTTTTACTCGTCTTATCTTTGCAGTCCGCAACACTCTGGCAAAAGAATAAATCCACATAGTTAGGACAGAGAGCCTGACAAACACTGCATTTTCTCCACCATTTTTTTCAGGACATGTAATTTCAGCCTCAGATTAATGGAGTCTAAACTGAGGACAAGACATTTTCTGTGCCTTGTGTGCATATTCACTTTATGCATTTGTAGAGCTTTATTGATTCAGAACTACATTGTATGGTTTTATTTCAAACTGGATAAAAAAGTATACATACTAATGTCCAGAAAAGATTCAAACTAAACAGAATTGCTGCTAATTGAGACATTTAGACGATTTAATCAATTCCCATGTAATTTCCTCGACTGGTGAACTACTACATGCTATATTTACAGGTTTTTCTGTAGGACAAAGAAAAGTATTCAACCTGTTCCGTGTCCTGTCAAGCCTACTCAAACTACACTAGAGAAAATTGACACAAAAATGCTTTAAATATGGCTGATTACACAGTCTGTTAATTCTGTACAGCACAATAACGATCACAGCTGAACATGCTCGTGGTGACAAGATTTATACAAAAGACACAAAGTGTGACACACAAACAAATATAAAATGAGTGAAACATGTCAGCGCAAAAACACACACACAATATGCCATCTCTGACACTTAGGTCACATGTCACTGAAAGTCAAGGGTTCAGGTGGTTGTCTTATGACAGGAGCGGGTGAGAGACAAAAGAGGCGAGGTTGAGAAAATGAGAGAAAGAGGGCAGAGACGCAGATAGACCAAGGACAAGAGCGTCACAAAGACACAGAGAAATCTGTATTTATAATGCATGACTAACCCATTTTAAAAAGAGCCACCAGCCAAAACTCAGACACTGGCAGCAGGGTCTCGGGGCGGATGAGTGGACTAGGATGGCCTCTCTATAGAGACCTCCAGTTTGTCCCCATCGATTCTTTGAGCTTCCTATAAAAAGGTTTGAATCTGTCACTCAGCCTCTGTGTGCGACTCTACTTCTCGTTCAATCATGCATGAGTCCGCTGCTGCTGCTGCTATACACAGCCAGACATATCCCAGCTGAACGTGCGCCGCTGTGAAACGCTTTTGTCATAACAACCACTGAGTCAAAGCAGAGACAGAGGCGAGCGCTGAATGTGGAACTCCCAGTGACACTGATCTAGAGTACTATGTGAGCAGGAGAGGATCTGGGTGACTGCCAAGGAGTCACGTGCACGCTGCGGGCTTTGTGTGTGTGTGTGTATGAATAATAACCTGTCTGTGTGTCTATGCATGCATGTAATGTAGGTGCAGGCAGTGGCCTAGATGCTGCCAGTCTCAGCGTGGACTCAAACTGGGGTGAATAACTGTGAGCGTGCACGGGAGAGGGCGCACGTGGAGGTGGGTCATAAAGGTTGTCCTCTGCGTGATGTGCCGTCACCAGAAACGCCCTTTTGTAAAACATATATTATCACCAGTGCGGATGATATAAGAGAACAGCTCCGGGCACAGTCTCATTCACAAAACATAAATTGCTTGCAGTGCAGAATTGAAAAAGAAATCGCTGGAGGTAAGGACAGTTACAGCTCCCGAGGCAGAGCTGGGCTGCAAATCATAAAGGTGCACATGTTCCCACTTGTTCTGCTAAGTGAATGGGAGAAAGAGATGGAGATAAATAGGATGCATTAGGTCACAATCTGCCACTAAGTGATTTATGAGCCACCCTTTCACTGGGAATACACAGCTACTACACACGATTAGTCAGAGTCACTCAAGGTTAGTCTGCACCAGAGGAGGATATGAGTGCAGCTCAGGACTGTTTAGTTTGCATTAAGAGAAGCAATACAACAATTTGTACAAAAAAGCAGTTGAATTCTCTGCATGTTTTTAACGTAAACCTGGAGGGACCTTCTACATTACATGATAAAATGAGATTATTGTGAAAACGGAAGGTACTTACACTATGGTAGATCAAATATGAAAAAAGAAAATAATTCAAACTTTTGACTAAATAAATAATACCGTGTGGCAAATAATTGCTTCAAGCTAATAATATTATACATACATTTTCTATGGCAAAATAATTTATCAGAATTTTAAAAGGCCTAATAATAAAATGTCCTTGCTTTAGTGCTCTGCTTTGTTTAAGCTTGTATTTCTTTTTATATTTCAAACACAACAGTTGCCATGTTAAAAGGGAGCATTTACATTCTGTGGAAGTCCATTATTGTAAGTTTTTACAGAATGCACATTCTTCTAAATGGGTATACCTATAAAGTCTCTACTGGGAGCCTGGTTGCTGTGAAATAGTCTTATTGTGTGTCGTTCACAAATACCTAGTTGCCAACCAACGTCTACTGTGACAGACGGGTTTATCTGCAGTAAACCCAGAGCACACTGTGAGCGGCACCATGTTGAAGTGTAGCAGCAGGTCATGCAGACGCTCTCAGCTGAGCTTGTGAAACCAGATCTGACAAGAGAGAAGGGTGAGAAGACCCAGAGAGGACTGGGATCTAAAGTAGTAGGGCCAGGATCTTGGAAATGAAGGCTACACATAACACAGTCTTATTGTGCAACAAACACACAAAACATTTAGCCCCCACTGGAAAAAATGTTACTCAACTTCAGCTGTCCTGCCTTTAACAAGGCATTAAGGCAGAGGTGATGCTGTTGAATTTCACCCTGTTTGAAAGTGTTTTTGCGAGTGTGTGTGTAGTCACGGATATGAAGCCATCCTTCTGGGGACACTCCCTCGTCAGCTCGTCATGTTTGAGTCTGAAGGCCTGCTGCTCTGATACAGTCTACAGTTGTAGACGTATTCACTCAGTATCCTTCATTGCATTATGTCATTCTCCAGAGGGTGCCTCGGGTAAGACAGAATTACAAACTTATCTAGATTAAAGGAAGCCTACTTATATAGTAGAATATAGATCTGCATAAAATTAACTTAGCGAGTGATATATGATACGTTTCTTGACTTGGAAGTAGTAGTAGTATCCCAAAAAAAGTGGCACGTGCTTAACACTAAACACTATGTCAAAGGAAAACAATAGCCTTGAGAACCTGCATAAGCAACACTCCAAAGACTCAGCTGATATACAGACCCTGAGAGGAACCAGAAAATCCCCCAGAGAGAAAAGTATGCTCAACATTAAAATGAAGCACTTCTTGTCTTAAGAGCCCCACAAGGCCAGTTCTGCTCTGGCTCTCACACTCAAAACATATACCATTTCCCCTCAGACTCATTAGTGATTCTGCACGTAGACCTGACTAATGACTTTCTCACACACGCACACACGCAAAGAGCAGATATTTCTGTGCGTGTGTCTTTCTCAAAGTGTGTGTGTGAGAGAACAATTCTGTGAAAAATCAAGCTTGATGCTTAATGTAAACGGTGTCACAGCTGCGTGGCAGTGGGCGGGATCCAGGAATCTGCTGTGCGGCCAATAGGAACATGGCTAAAATTCCATGGACCAATCAGAGAAGACGTGAGACTCCTGACAGAGCAGAGAGAGAGGGCAGAGCTCACCCTTGAACAATGTAACCCCACAACAGCGCTGACAGAGGGACACAACATGTGACTCACACTTGCACAATTCTCTCAGAAGAAAGGAAGATAACATCTTCGGAAACAACAAATGAAAATCAACCCTTCAGCTTGAATCTATGGCCTTTGAGAGAAAGCGTGAAAATGTGCTATTAAGAAAGAGTCTATTTATAACACTGTGCCTGGAATCTGATCATAATAATATTTGTGCTGAAGGTAGTTACTGTAGACAGCTGAGATACAATACAAGGAGCTGTGTCTGGACGTGGTAGTATTACAAGATTTTAGAGAGCCATACTGTGTAGCACGTGAGAAACTACAATCACGAACCAAACATGACTTAAAAAGATCTAATATTAAAGGTCTTTTTCTGAGGCTACGTCCAGACTTGATTAATTTTTATGTGACATTGAAGGACAAAACCATCTCGGGCCACATTAACACATCGATTCAATTAGAATTAATTGGTTGTCAAGGGCACCATGTTGCTTTCCATCATACAATACTACGCTGCGCTGGAATCAAACTAAGTATATCAAATGTCTATATTTTGGGGTTCCTAAATGAGCGTGGAAACAGTCTAACCATTAATATGTCCTGAAATAGTCATAATTACTTGAATTTAAATAAATACACCGCAAAGGTAACTTCCTCATAAAATAAACTACAAAGAGCTACTACTGAGGGCGAAGTAAAGTGGTTAGAAAAATGTGTTGTGTTTCCATGTCAACAGTAAATCTTTCAAAACGAAAGGGCGTAATCCAAGAGACAAACCCAACCTTAAAAAATCTCCTGAGAGATGATTTCAATTTCTGCAGGAAAACAGGAAACGCTTGTTTTTTTCAGCTAGAGATACACTAACGGGAAAGGGCTCAACAATTATTTATGTAATACATTTTAGTTTTTATACAGACCGAGACAGTTAGTGGGTCTGAATGTAAACAGGACGTGTAATATTAACCCCATGCTTTTGCTGCCTGACAAAAACAACAACCCCAAAATGCTAAAAAATTCAAAGAGAGGTGTTAAGACAGTTTGCCATCAGGACAGAGAGCCCCTGGCGTCCTCTCAGGTGTCGGGGTTGTGTTACAGCAGGTAAAGGGACATGCAGTCACACCCCACACACATGCACTATTGTGTCTCTGCTCAATAGTGCATGTGTGTGTGACGGAGCAGCTTTGTCTAAACACAAGCCTCGGAGGGCAACTGTCTGCTGCGTTTGTTTGATCACCGGGACAGGTTGTCGTCTTGGTAATGCGTTTGCACTGCTTCCAGAAAAACGTTGGGAGTACAAACATTAGTTTATTTTTAGGACTTGTGAAATCAAGCACATATTCAATATCCCCTGACGAGAACGAAAATTGGGCACGAGGCAGAGGAGCTAGTGCTTTGACAATGCGCCGCTAATTACTATGGCGCCGAATGAGTCATCACGGGGTACACGCAGCCTTGGAAGTGGGGAGAAGTCGATAATAACTGGAGGTGTTTGGAAAAGCCTGGGAACACACAATCAAACCGTGTGAAACCTAATTCTAGCAACCTGCTGTTTATAACATGAGATACTGATTGCACACATTTGAGCTCCGGTATCTGTGCTGTTCAGAAGAATCTTATTTCTTTGTGTTATGTCTGTATTTCACTCAGACTGGCAGAGCTGCTGATATGACCAGAAAACAATGTCACCATTAATCAAACATTTTGTCTTGATTACATGTAATGTGCAGTTATCTCCTTTGTGCCTTCAGATTACACTGACCAGGCCTTAAATCAATAATTAATTATGATTTACATTTTGTCACTTTTAATGTTGGAATAGAATTTCTTTGTGATATGTAAGCTTTATTGCAAGTAGAAATTATTGTTAAAGCTGTGTTTAAAAATGGAAAAACAATGACTTAAACTAAACCCGTTTTTATGAAAATGAGTGTGTGTGTATTTTATGAGTCACATCTATGAGTGTCATAACAAACATGCAAATCCACAATGTTAAAAAAAAAAACATGTCAAACACATACTGCACACACTCTTTTGCTCATTAGTTATGCCATACTTAAATGACTGCATTGAGATCTGGGGCAATAATTACAAAAGTACTGTACACTTTTAATTTTTTCTCTCAATGCTGTGTACAGAGATCAGACCAATCCCCTCTTCCTACTGTTAAAACTAGTAGTTTAAGTTCAAGGCTCTGGTTCAATACTACACTGTAATAATAATGTTCAAAGCAAGAAATAACCTATTATCAGCCAGCATACAAAGACTTTTCACTGAGCAGGAGGGGGCTATAATTTAAGGAGAAATATTAATTTCAAAAACACAGATTGCATGGAGCACCAGGAAGAGGTTTTTTTTGAGAGTCTGTTTGTGAGGTCAAATTGTGGAAAGGTTGGAAGTGGCATCAGAGCAATGTTTAAATATTTACCAGTTCAAAAGAATGTATAAAGACCTTTACATTAATAACCACATGGGTGCACAACAGGTGGTTAATTATGCATCTTGTTATATATTTATATTTTGTACTAGCTGTATGTATGTTCAAAATAAACTAAATTAAATCCGTTCTCATTCAAGTTTGTGAAAGATAGACATAGTGTGTGTTTATTCTGATATTACTTCTGTGTTAATAGTGTTTCATGCTGAGCAGTAGAGCACACAAGTCAGCTCTGGTTACCAGGCTTACACCGCCTCTTTCATTTTTAATGCTTGAGGTGGGATAGTTATACTGCGTGACCAGTCGACACACGCCTCTGACCCAAACAGAGGTAGTGTGTGTCTGTTGCTTACCCCATGCTTTGAGGGGCACTCTGTGGTGCTGAGGTGACTCGTTGAAGAACCTGAGGTGGTAGTGCTCTCCCGGGGACTCATGGGGTCTGAAGGCTTGCTCTCTGAGGCGAGTTCAGGAAGATTTGCAGTTCTGTGTCGCAGCACGAAGGCCATGCCCTCGGCTCCACTCTCCTGTCCTCTGTCCAGCTTGGCACGCTGGACACTGCTCTGCTGGAGACCGGGTGATGAAGAAGTCCAACTGAGACCAAATCTGACTGGACTGAAGACAAATAGAAAGAAGTTAAGCCAAAAGTAGAGCAGTGCGATGTTAGCATGTGGTTCAGTAATGTAGGAGACCAACCTGGACTCCTTTGAGAAGACTGAAGTCTTTGGGCTAGACTTATGTGGTCACTCAGATGTTAATGGGGACAAGTCTGGAAGAAGAAAAAAGAAAATCTTTTAGGGTTCTGTATTCATTTAATTTTCAAATTAAACAAAAAAGGTGACTTATTTTAAAGCCTTTATGTCACACGTATCAAAGATTTATACTTTGTCGCTGACACTTTAAAGTTTCCCCTGGTACCAAGCCTTAAAACAGTGCATCTTAAAACACTGGGAGCCAATTAGGGTCTGCCAACTAGCTGTCACGGAGAGTTGCTTAGCGACAAGAGTTGTCAAAGACAGGAAGATATTTACCCACAGGAAGTAACCCGGCTCCATGTTGACAACCTTCTACAGAATTCGAGGGAATTAAATCAACACAACACTTGATTTCAAAGATTTTACCAAAAAATAAAAACATGAACTATGCACAAAGAACTAAGCACAAGACTTTTCTTTTCTGTGTTATCTCTGAGACATTCGAAATGAGAAAGGTTCATGTTATGTGTACCTGATTTTCTTCATCTGTTTTTACAGCAGCATGTTTTTATCTTTAATGTTGCGTAAATTATGAGATCTGCAGCTGCTGGTTCAGATCAACATTCCGACTGCACAACTGTGTTTCCCTTGTTTCATCCACAACTACTCCCATTTCCCGCAGTAACACACACCAAACACAAAACACACTCCAACACACTCCAGAGGGGCATTACATCGCCAACATGCCCCTGAGCACCAGCCCATTGTTCCACTACACACACACACTCAAGGCTCAAGGGGACAAAGGCAGATACATAACAACAAATTACGGAATACACATGCACAGAATATACCATAGTGCAGTGTTGCAATGATATAAAAAACAAAATAGGTAATTTCCTTGTTTTACTCAGTATTCAAATGAGCGTTAGCTTAACTAGAAATCTGTAACCGTTTCTACAAACCAACACTAACTATCAATTTTGAAAATGAACAAGAGGAAGTGGGATAGCATGCTGGAAACAACTGTGCTGCTAGAGAAACCCACAATCAAAAACAGTAAGTTCTCTGTTCCGACTAGTAGAAAAAAAAATAACTATTTGAGAGGATCTAAAATGAGCAGACTGATGACACATTTTCCTCATCAACTATTCTGAAAAATTACATTGACGTTCTTGAGTCACTGCGGTCTCATTTTTGCGCCATGATCAAAACTCTTATTTTTGCTGGGATCTTAAGAGCAACAAAATAAGAGCAATAGAGTAGTGTTGATAAAAAGGATGTGGTCTGACAGCCATGCCAGAACAAACAGCTCTCAGGACAATTGAATACAAAGAAGTCTGGTTCTTTGTGGGTCTTGTGGGAAAGAGAAAAACATGGATGAGATGAAAACACAGAGTATATGCACATAAAGATATTTCAAGGTCAACTCATTGTTTTCAATACATCAAATCAAAATTGAACTGAACTGGAGAACGTCATAGAATCTTGAAAGAGCAGTAAAACACTATTTAATAATTGCTGCCAGTGCTATCTCACAGAACTTTTACAATGCAGCCTAGTTTGGAATTTGGATTTCAAAGCATTAAAACATTGTCGCGCTAAAGAGAAATTGTATATTCAAAATATTCAAATGGGGGTTCCTGTGTGTTTTTGTAACACACAATGATTCACTGTTTGGAGATAATAACTGCATTAACATCATGTTCCCAACACATAAAAGCCTCATCAAATTGACCGTACAACATCCATTTTATGCAATTAAGCACCTTTATATGCTTCGACTTGTAGCCCTTGAGAAACAGGAGCACTTTAACATCTGCCTCAATTCTTTCCTTCCTGAAGTTTCAGCTCAGAAAAGTGTCGTTAAAAGAGCCCTGGGGTGGAAGTCTACCCTTGAGGAGGGTCAGAGGAATGGACACATGGCTAAAAACAGAACAGAGCAGAGCAGAGGCCTGGAGGACCTGCACATGTGACATGCAGCCTGGTAAACTGAGGTGAAGCAGACCACTAAACAATACTCTTGAATCTGAAGGTCTGCTTTGCACATCCTTGAATCACACTTCATTTTTCATAAGAACTCATTTTAAATAGGATCAAGCACCATTTAAATTTAGTTCAGAATCTAGAATATTTTCCTCTTGACAACGAACCTGCCCCAAAAATACAATATCAACAGCCTTCATCATCATTATTGTCCTTTAAGCATTGATCTTATTGAGCTTGTATCAATGTCACAGACCCTATAGACTTTAGGTCAATGGTCATAATACAGTGAGGGCCATAACAGCTGACATTTAAGCATAAAGGTGCTACAATATTGAGACATAGCTTTTGGGGTCTAGGCTTCTTTATTTAAAAAAATCATATTTACTGGTGTTACAATTTATTGCAACTTTGAATGTATGTCAAGCTTTTGCATTGAAAATAAAGTGAGTCCATCTTTGGGTAATGTCTTGACATTGTATTATATCTATACTATATCTATAAATTGGGCCTAAGCTGCATTTTTTCAAATGTAATGACTGTAACTTCTTCATCTTCTTCAATGTTAAACACACACTAAAAAGGCATTAGACTTTCATGTCAGTGCAGTGTATGAAGCCACCCAATGACACTGCAGAGCTATAAGGAAGGAGGTGACTGCAAAAAAAAATAAAATCAATCAGACAACCAATGACAGACAGCTCTGACAAAAACATTCAGGAAAAGAAATAAATGCAGAAAATAGGGATGGCAAAAAATAAACCACAAAACCCCAAAATAATCAATAGGAATTGATTTGTTCTTCATTTTTCTTCTCCTTAAAAAAAGTGTTGATGAACATGTGGAGCAGATGTAGTACGGAGAGTGGAAAGATGTTGTAGTGCGGATTGGAGGAGCTATTACTCACAACCAAAGTGACTTACTGTTACTTGTGTATTAACTGTGTGTTGGGCAGAATGAGTGGGACTTGTATATCTTACAGCGCTGTGTGAAAACAAGTCACACTCGGACATCCAAAGGGGGGGGCATCCAAATACTGGGTTTTTATGCCAAAGTTCACCTCAGAAAGCAGAAGCAGGTGAAAGCTTTAGTTCCCCTTTGCCTACTGAAAAAAAAACGAAGAAACGAGAAAGATTTTAAAGGGAGAACATGAGTCACTAAAACTTGCATTGTCTGGCCATCAGACAAGGACAATGTGTGAGCGGGTGCTTCGCTGGAAGCTTGAGGTTGACAGTTTCACAGACAATATGAAAGCAGGCCAAAGGTCATACAGCGTCGAAGGATGAGGTAAGAAGACAATGATGTGGAATGACAAAGTTGGACTCCAACATGTCGAAACCGTTTCGAGTGAATATAGAAGATAAGATTTACACAGTGGTTATGACTTTGCACTGTAAGGGCGTTGTGCCACAGTTGCCAAAAGGCTGCATTTTTTGTGAAGTCAGCGTTGATGTGGTTCTGGGTTTGTCAGCTGCTCTGTGACTAATCTTTTTAGTATATAGCCACTAAACAAGCTGTATCTAATATCAAGTCTATTTGACCCACATTGTAAACAGGAAGTGTGTTTTTTTATCTGGATTTTCAGGTTAATCTAGCACATACCCGATTCATATCTTCTTATTTACACAACCTTTTTCTTTCTCCCTAGGGCACTGGGAACAACCATACACCTGACAGCAAACTTATATCTACTCATTGTACAACAGGCAAACAAATACTAAGCAAACTTCTGCCGTCTTTGAAAGTTTGACTGATGTTATTACTTTTACTAAATAAAAACGAATGAACCGAACTGTACATTATGTCCTCCTGTCACACCCTTAATAACACATCATGTTCTTTTTAAAAACTTCCAAACAAACCACCAAATGCCTCAGTCCAAAAAGCCACAAGGGCATTAACGTATGACATACACGTGACATGAGCTCCGTCCTGTCGTGGCACATTCATAACAGCCTTTTGAACTGTCGTTTGTCTTGTCACAGTCGGCTCACAGTTTAGTCAGACCACTTGGGGTTTTGGAGATGCCTGACCCGCTCAAAGCTAATATAAGTGCAAGTCTTAAAGTGAGTTGCTTAGCAATAACTAAAAGTCCTGGTTTGTTTTCTGTGTCAAAATGTGTCCCAAAGGAGCAATAAGAGTTGCACAGCACATGGTCAGTCTGATGCATTTAAATGGCATTGTTTACAACTTTCTTTTGGCAAACTAAGCCATACTCAATATTTAAAAAGTTAAGTGCGCACAAAAAATCTTTTTCTTTTTTTCTGCACCGCAGTTCTTTTCACTGTGCTCCACTGTGCTGTTCCAGGGGCCAGTGGTCAGCACATAGGCCTCCCTTTGTTTTTGAGACAGCTACGCTACGATTGAACACGATTGTGTTTATCGTTAACTGGGACTGTGCAATGACACAGAATAGAACATGTATTTAAGCGCTTAGCCATTACCATCAGATGGCTAAAGCTGCGTGACAATTTGTTAAAATCCCAATGACTTCAAATAGAATTACTGTATTTTACTTTAAGGAGAATTAAGTGTTAAATCTTAATTGTATGAATCGATTAATACATCTATATTAACACTTTGTATTGCTATAGAGTGTTCAGTCACTATAATATATCCTATAGTTTACTATAAACTATAAACAGAGAAAATTCTAAAAAGTAATTGTTGAGTTACTTACTTCTTTTTTAAGTGTCAATGACATTATACTGTTCTCTTCCTTCATTCAATATTTAACATCTGGAGTTGTGTGTCTCCTGGTGAGGCTCAGTCCTGGTACAGCAGAGAATTTCTGATGCTTATGGTGAAGATAAACAAAGGTAACTAGTGTCCAAACGCACATGATCACACACAAGGGCGCACACAAGGGCGCACGCACGCACGCACACACCCGCACCCACACCCACCCACCCACCCACACACACGACGGACCCAAGTATAATCAGTAAACTAAATAATGACTATTGTAATCTGTCATGAGCAGAGTGAGACTATGTCCTTCACAATTTCAGATAACCGATATTAATTGGCACTGTTGAAAAAATAAAATTAAAAAAGAAGAAACAAAATTTCTATTTGGCACTGATAATTAGTTGTCTGCTGCCCTTACTTCCAGGTGGATATGAAAGGGAATAAATACCACTTATCAAAGTGATCCAAAAATATTATAACTAAATAACTAGGTGAAGTTGAAAAAAGTAACCAACCATAATGATACGGCGCAGGCACAGACTGCAACATGGTCAGTCCTGCTGTGGCTTTAAACCCTTTAAGATACATGAGCAACATGTACAACCTTAGGGCTGATATTGTTACGTATGAGTTAATGCTGTTATACTCGCAGTCGATCCATAAGAGGCTTACTGAGCCTACAGACACTTTAACTACAGAAACATATTGCAAGGCTTGTGTGTACAAGTTCACAACTTAAAAAGAGTGTTTTGTTCTAAATTTAAAAACAAACAGAGGCCTTTTTCGCAGAACCGGGAGTCAGAAACAAGATGGGACATAAAAGACTGAGAGAGGTCTGTGTCTTGATCAATCAGTCTAGTAATGGCAGTTCTCTACTGTTCTTAGCTGTTCCCCTCCCTGGCACCCTGTCAAGACACTCACTTCAATAGACATGTCTTCAGGGAGCTGCACTTCCAGTGAACGCTCATAACTAGAGCACAGCAAACAAAGTATAATATTCTGAATTAATTATTTGTATGCACACTAATAAATATGGTCCATTAGAAAACACACACAATCATTGCATTTTATTTATATTTCTGATCTGTAAACTATCAATGATCTAATCTCAAGAATTGGAGCAAGGTGGAGCAGCTGTATACTTATAAAAATAGAGATTCAGGACAAATGGGTTATCAGTCAGCTGCCCAACCCATCAAATATTTATGGCATGACCTCAGCAAGTGTGCTTTAAAAAGTAGGGCATTGTTGTAAAAGGTGAAGGAAACGGATTCAGGCAAACAGTGTCAAAAGAGTTGTCTGTTGTGTGTTCTTTCACAACCATAAACTCACATAGTTACAGCCATTCCTATTTAAGAAGAAATCTGTATTTTATAATCACTTAATACGAGCAGAACCCGAGCTACAAACTAATGGCAAAAATGTAAAGTCACCTAAAAGCGAACAGCCAAGACAAAGAACCCTCAAACTCCTAACATTGTTAGTGACGGCGGCAAATTTCATGTTGTGAACACCGGACACACAATGGAGCAAGTCTGCAGCTTATAACACCGTAAAGGTTGAAATGTTTGACCTTCAAGTGAGAACAAATTGTGGTGATAAACGCACAATGCGAAGGAGTCTGCAGCCCATCGACTGTGACGCTGGTTTGTTTACACCGAGCTAGCGAGTCGAGGCTAGTCCGCTAACAAGAGCTGCCACATCCGAAGAAAACCCCTAATAACTCTTTCGCTGAGCTCCAATTTGTTTTGACAGCTTCTTACATAGACCCTATTGCCTTTAAAGATGACAAACATATATTGTTTTAGTAAGATAACCGCGTGAGTACAGAGTAAAACTGATCTTTGTAGCCGGATAGCAGATTATACTCTTGTTTTGACAGGCAGAATTAGCTGAAGAGCAAAGCTGCTAGCTGCCAGGTTACGTACAAGTGGGTAAATTAAATTTCACGTGCTACAACAAGCGCTATAAATAACAACAGTGACCAGTTTCTTTTGCGTTATTCACCTTGTTCTGATGCTTGAAGTGGTATCCGTCCTCCAGCTTTAAGTATAGTTCACACAGAGTTGTAGACGCAGCTCTCTACTCTGGCTCTGAAACAGTGGCTGAGTGTCGCTAAACCAGACTAGACCAGCAACGTAGTAGGCAGCAGTCAGTGCGTCACACCCCTCGCATGAGCGACCGTGAGCCAATCGGATTCGAAAAAGGCCGAGAGTAGCCAATGGGAAACAAGTAGGAACAGGAAAAGTCTATCTAGAAACGTTTTGTAGTTTCTATCGCGTTACACTTATGCAAAGTGTTCAAATGGTAATGTCTGGATTGATACTAAACCGGTTCAAGAAAGAAGTCGGTATTCACCATACATTTATCCGTTTAAGAGAAACGAATCTTTTTTTATTTAGTAGTTTTATACAATAAATATATTAGACATGACAATACTGCTTTGTGAGCCGTTTGTTTTTTTCTTATTGATTAAATTATTTTGAGTCTTATGGAGGTGTAATGTAGTAATGCTATGGCTGCTAAAAACACCTTGAAATATCTATAACAAGTAATCTCTGATATCTTTAGCGTTATGTGTGATTGTTTTGGGATAAAGACACAACTAAACACATAATTGTCTAAAATAAATCCTTCAATTTGTCTTAGTTGGGTTTATATTAGTGCAGGGGAACATTGAGCTAATAGACTGGTATATCCCCTGGAACAGAGGTATTGCATTTACAAGAAAATGATTACACACCACCTCATACTGAGAATCAGAGTATCGTTCTTGGTATCTTTGTGTTGTGCACCTGTTTATGGGTGTATCCTGACAAACGGCACATCTACCAACGACATTATGGTAATGACTGACATTAGACCATTGTTAAAATGGATTTTCTTTTTTAATATAAGCTGGGTGTGTTGCTAGTTTCAACATTGTCACTCCACTTAAACATGCCCTAGTTTATCAAGTTCAGCAAGTTAAACTACAAATTCATCAGATTGTGTCTTTACTTACTGAAAGATTCCTAATACTTACGCAAGATGTATGCTATTCCTGCTCTGTTATCTGGCAACGAGTTCATATTGGACTGATAAAAATCATTGCTGATCTGAGTAAAGGTTATGCTATGACAAACTACTTTTCAAATTGCACTTTCTCCAAACAACAATGACTTGATGTTTTTTTGACAAAACTCCTAAAGTAGACTACATTGTCACCCACAATACACAAACTTTTTATTCATAAACTTATTATAAATTATCATTTAGAAAAATAGACTCACATTGTTGTTGTTTTTATGATGGTTAATAGAAAGATTTTTTTCACACAAATAATGACTTTCACAACAGGATATTAATAGACTAAGGGTTTTGCAGCTTGTCTTCTCAGTAGTGTCTGCTTTTAGTGTGGCTTCGAAATAATGATTGTCACTGTAACCTAATGGGACATGAATGTCTTTGGATCTCATTAAAGCATAATGATACATGCTAAAGCCAAATATCAGTTTTCTGTAGTTTTGAGTATTTGAAACCATTTATCATGCTTAAACACTCTTCCCTTGCTACCTTTTATTAACATATGTATGGTTCCTCTGACTAAATAAGCTTACCTTGTTATTGAACCCACTGCGATTGGCACAGCTACACAGTCTGTTTGCATGACCTTAAATTCAGATTGCCTAATGTTTGTATTGCCAATCACACATGTGCTATCTCTGTTTGGTGGTTCATGGCTACAGGGCCACTTAATAATATGATAATCTGTGAGGCATATGGGATTGGGTTGAAGTGGGGCAAGTAATAATCCTTGGATGCGCTTCAGTTTTCTGTTGATAAAAATAGAGCAAAAATTCTTGTTGTTTGATGTTGCAACACAAGTGATAGGCTCGCTGGTCAGAGGTCAGATAAAAAGTCTGGAATAAAATTGACTGAAAATCGACTTGAGCATTCACAGTCTCAAAAATGTTCAGTTCAAACCTGCAGCTAAGCGACTGGGACTCACACGCACACAGGGTATGACACAGAAGAGGAGCACACACAATGTTAACGGTTATCACCACACCTTAGATTCACCACACCTGTTTAAAATGAAATAACACAACGCATCAGTCTGTCACTTGGCATTTAATGAAACAATCACATTATGCTCTGTCCTCATCAGTGCAGCACTAAAAGGTCAACAAAACAGGAGAAAAAGTTGTCAAAGACGGATGGATAGATGGATAGATACTTTATTGTCCCATTGGGAAATTTGTCTTCACAGACTGTCAGACATTCAACACAATAAACATTCAGCACCATAAACAAACATTCAGCTCAATAGACATTCAGCACAATACATAGGGTTAGGGACTATATGTATTAAAGGCATTTCTCTATTTTAACACTTATCACATAGGGGTGCGGAGTGGTTAGCACTGAAAAAAGAAAAATTTATCAGCTTATCACAGAAACAGAGAAAGATCAGAGCCTAGTAATCCAATCAGTCTTGGAGAAAGCGCATGGAAGAATGAGCTTACAATTAAGTGGATGAGGATTTGTTTTTCGACTTGGTCTGTGATGTGTGCCTGTGGATTTGTGTGTAAAGATTGGCTGAACACGCCCGT
Organism: Neodontobutis hainanensis; assembly: GCA_024349245.1. Taxonomy (NCBI): domain Eukaryota; kingdom Metazoa; phylum Chordata; class Actinopteri; order Gobiiformes; family Odontobutidae; genus Neodontobutis; species Neodontobutis hainanensis. The sequence goes on from JALDNG010000056.1 coordinate 2,155,457, forward strand.
GTGGTCACTTCTTCTTTCAGTTTGCCGCCTCAATGATTGTAATCAGCTACATTTGTCACTTAAGCTCAGTTCATTCATTCCAGTCTCCACATTAAAGAGTATTTGTTGTGGTCCATGACCAGTGCACCTGCTTTTAGTCACTATACAGTACATGCTGTACAATGTACCTCTTGTTTGTGCTATTTGTATGACTGTATGTTTTTGACAGTATGTTTGAGATTGTTGGTTGTGTTTCTTATGCTGCGGCTGGTTGCCCAGGTCACCATTGTAAATGAGAATTGGTTCTCAATGGTTTACCTGGATAAATAAAGTTGAAAAATAACTTTACGTTTTTTATTATTTAAGCTGTCCTCTTTGGCCAGTTTGCTTTCAGCTGTAAATCTATCCACTGAATCACAATGTACAGTTGCTTAAATCTTAGGAATTTAGATTATAATCATCTGAAGTCTGTAACTAAACAGATGTTTTTAAGAAAGCCTACTACACGTATTACACCCATACTTTGTATTACTGCGTATAAAGCAAATAAAGGTTATTTTGGACATTGCTTTAAGAAACACTCAAGAAAGAGATCCCTAAATGTGGTCATGGCCAAATAGCGTAGAAATATTTTATGAGAACATTTTCTTTAGTAACTTGAAGCAAGAGGAGTGTGTCGTGCCATAGAGCTGCTCTGCAGGTTTAATTACCTACTTGGCAACTGAAGATAACACGGTCCTGGGTCAAAGCCGGACAGGGTTAGGAGACACCGTAAGCTCTCCGCACGTGTTATACTACACTTCCCTCACAGGTGTGCAGAAACACCATTGTGGTATTTTACTGGCGCTTTTCCACTTTACTGTGTAGCCTGTGTCCCAAAGTTAAAGCTGGAGAAGGAGAAGAAAAGAAGGAGATAAGAGTTATGGTACACTGTACATCCCAGAAGACCTGAAAACAGAAGTAGAGTCTTGAAATAGGTTGTTATTAGGGGCAGCAGTGAAATCTAAAGGCTTTACACTAGATTGATATGGACTTGAAATGCACATGCAAAAAACTTTTCTGTGAGGACTCAACAAATACTTGTACTCCGGGAGTTGACCTCCGGACCTTTTTGCTTTGAGAAGACTATATAATAGCGTATAAAAATATTTCACTATAAAGATTATAAACTGGAACAAACTGAAGATGAGAAAGTGCCCAGAGTCTTAAAAACTGTCTCCTTTAAAACAAACAAATGTAAGAAATATGGCGACTAACTGGAATAGTTCAAACAATTAGTAATTACTGAGGGCTGTTTCAACAACACTTTTAATGTATTTACTTTAATGTGAACTACTTGAAATTGTTGTCTGCTGTTTGTTTGTATCAAACAGTAGGGAAATTAAATTAGTGGCATCACAGTGCAGATGGCAGTCAGGTGAGAAGGATTACAGAGATTTTCATTCTGCACTTTCAACGCTCACACACAAAAAACACACACACACTCATCATCAGGGTTCATCAATACATGAAGGCCATTGTGTTCAGCAGTGATCAGCAGCAGAAGTGAGGTCCTGATGAGCCGAATGTGCTGGATATCAGCTGAGGAGGATTACACACCCACACCTGATGCAGTGGTCATGCAGCTCTGGACACTGGTCCAATCCAATTAGAGCTGAGCAGCTCAAAGTAATGGGATAGTTAGTTATAGGTCAGTGTACAGACTTGCTCAGCCATGACTGTGCACTTGACATCCATAGCTAAACCTGTTAGAGGCCGTCCAGTAAAGCTGCAAAAGTTTTTTAACAGTAAAACAAATTAAGATTCTTGTTTCTTGAGGAGAATTGTCTTTAAGCACAAATTGGACCATGAGGTTAAAGGTTTCTTAAAGCAAAAAGAGAGGATCTGGACATGCTTCAGATTGAGAGACTGGCGTTTAAAAATAGCTGTCAACGTTGACCATAAGGAATATCCATTCAAATGTTATGGAAAATAATGTATGTTACTTCTCATTTTCCAAACCTATACATACCATACATGGTGCACAGAAATATCCAACTAACTTTACCTAGCTTGATTATTATGCTATCTGATCATTTCATTCAAGGTTGTACACAAATACTCTCCTTAGCATCTCCTAATACAAACCAACCAAAAGACAGAACATTTGTCGAGAAGTTAAAGGCACAATATAAAATGCACCAAAAATGGAGGGAAAAAAGACAGTTTCACAAGCCTCATTCAAAACCTTTTCGACAAATACACTCATATACCTTTACTATATATACTATTAGGAGTGAACAAAAGGAATTTTGTACATACGCTCAGTATTTTTACAGAATATAAAAAAATTCTAAGCTTTGCTAATTTGTTTGTTCTTGTAGGTTACAACTTGTCAATATTCAAATACTGTTAAGTTTTTATTTAAACAAAATAACATTCAATAACGCTAACAGATAGTTTACTGTTAGTCACAAACCAGCTTTGTTTCTTTAAATGGTGCTACTATAATTAAATTTCTTATGCTGCATTACTTCCTGTATGCGGTTCATAACAGCAGTATCCATTTCCATCAGGCGCCTCATGACAAAGATCTGACTTTAGTTAAGTTGTAAAAGCCGAGCAGAGATAAATGTTGGCAACTTTCCCAAAAGTCTGATCTCAAAAATACAAAACAACGGCTCATTGTCAAAGATTAGTTTATCAAAAGAATATACAATAATACACATGTATAAAACATAGAAACAGAAAACCCATATTAAAATATACTTTTTATGATCAACATGTTCATGTAGCATTTAGTTAACTGCAGTCTTTTCTGTTTGGTGTAGTCCACTTTCACACATTCATTATTCTTTTTTACAGCATTTATGTTTACGTTGATGGTTTGCTTCAAATCCTTCATCTGTTTTTTTCCTTCTGAGTCCTGTTATTGTGCACGTGGAGCAAGTCTATGAGGTAAAAACCAAATGACTGAACAAGTTGCATAACACGAGATGAGGATGTCTTTTAGTTGGGTTCATTAAGGCCCATGCAGCACATAAATCTCACTAATGGAGGAGCTGCTCACTTCACTGTCACATGAAGGACGTAGAGCCGGTCGCGTTTAAATGGCCAGGTTATCAAGATGGCCGTAATAACAAGCCCCATTAAACCGCACACACACAGATGTTGGATATATATAGCTTTGATGAGACAGATGAGTTACAGACAGATGAGGGAAATATGTATTTTACATCTATTAATGAATTACAAAAACCTGTGCGTCATGAACAAGCATTTTTATTTATATATCTGCGTTGTCCATTCTTATTGAGGTCGATCAAGTTGATACAATATGGAAGATTTCACACACAACCAGATGAGTTTTGTCAGTCCATCTCTTTAAATAATCCAACTTGTATGCTCATTTATTATTATAATTATATATTTATTTCAATACTTTTTACACACCAGGTATATGTGTCCACTTTGTTAGGAGCCAGCTGCTTTGCTCACAAGGTCCCTTTCTCCTTGGCCTCCTTTGAAAAGGCCTTTTTGTCCCATCACTTCTTCAGGGTTGAGAGCAGGAGAAAGCTTAAATCTCCACAAGGAAATGTATAATGGAGAAATTCCTGAAGAAGAAATTACATTTGTTTTATGCATCATTATTCTTCTTTATCCACCTCATCTGTGTTTTCACAATGTTCACACAGAAACATAGATTACACAGTTTGCCATTTATGTGAAAAGGTGTTTTTTGAGATGGAGGAGGAAATTAGAAAAGCTTTGTCAAGAAAAATCATCAGTGTCAATGTATCCTGAACAAAACCCTGAAAATAATCTGTCTATGCTTTGCCATTCCTCCCATCACCACCTTGTCTCTTCTATCCACCGCATCCTACTTGCACACAAACTGGTCGACAAGCGTCGTGCAGCGCTTGCATTTGACGTAGCAGCACCAGTGGAACTTGCAGTGGCAGCGCTCGTGCTTGTAGGTCTTGAACTGGTCGTATCCTCTGCCGCAGCACATCAGCTCGCAACCGTCCATGCCCTCAGAAGTCTTGTTACAGAGACGGCCCTGTGTGCCCAGTGAACCGGTGGTCTCATTTCGGAGGCAGTAATCGGGACTGGTGTCGATGTAGACCAGGTCTTCAGGGGTTGGGGTGTTAAAGCGCTTGTCCACCAGCTCGAGTTTGCCCTACACAGAACAAAAGGGAAGATATAAAGATCTACTCAAAAAGGTTTCATGCTCTCAAACACAATTCACTGAGGGCCACAGTTTTAAACTACGATTATATCAAGGCCATGTCCTTTATTTGCTTATCCATACGCTTATAATTTATTAATTAATAATTATCTACAAGGTAATCATCATAGGTCATGGTTGATAAGTACCTTGCGTCCAATGCGCATAGCAGCTGCACTGTCATACTTTTCCTTGAGGAACTCTCCCACACGTCTGAAGTCAGCCAGCTGGAGCCAGCAGGTCTTCAGGCTGCACGAACCAGACACTCCATGGCACTTACAGGCCACATTAGCCAGGTTATACGCCGCCTGCGAATCAGAGAAATAAACAAGATTTACATCAGCATGTGTTTTTTTTGTGTTGTGGCTTTGTTTTGTCCTTTTTGCGGTCATGATGCCATCTGGTGGTGAATATGTGTAAACACGACTGGCCCTTGTTTAAACCTTCAATAACTCTAACGAAATCTAAATGAGTTAAAATTATACATGTTTATACATATAATACTGATATCACTTCAGATATTATATTGTACTTAATGACACAATAGTATTGAAGACTAACAGCTGCACTAGAGAAAAAATGTTTCCTTTAATTTTCTTAATAATGTCCATATAATGGAAGCATGAATATGCTCATTTAACATTTCAGTCACCATGTGTCGGTGCCATCTTGTTCTGTTCTGTGTGCAGTGAATTAGAAAAACTTAAAGAAAAGATTTATACTCCACATGCACAGTGCCTTCACACAGCAGTGAACACTGCCCCACCAAACTAAAATAAATAGCTGACTCAGAACAGAAAGGCTACTACTACTACTACTAAAGGAAATTGTAAATCGTTTATTAATCCCATGTGGTTCCCCTTTAGAAAATGTTTAATCAAACAAAGTTTGAAAGGAGATTATCCTAATATATCATTAGGTTAACTTGTAAGGAGACAAAATAAAATGATTGTGTTTTCAGCGTCTGTAGTGCAACTTTCTCAGGAGAAATAGAAAAATGTACTTCAAATTCAATTCAACTACTGACCAGTGTTAAACCTTGTTGTTTAATATATGTTTAAGCACATATTTAATGAACTAACTGATACAAAAGGATTTGTGTGAAAAACAGAACAGGAAATGCATGATTTATGGCACTAGCACCAGGTCAGTTTTAGTTTACCAGCATTTATAACACCCTCTCACACACTCACACACAGTGAGTTTATGTTACAGACCTGTCTTATGTAGTACCAACACAAGTATCTACAACAACACTGTGGATTTGCTGAATTCATTCTTTCCACCTATGTTTTTGCAGCTCAGTCAAAACCTTTAGCTCTGTCTCCTCACGTTGCCTGATACCAATTACCTTCTCACCTCTGTTAACCCTTGCCCCCAAAGACCCATGACCCCCAGTCATTCTGTTCTACCTTCCTACCCAGCAGGCTTAGCACTCGGCACCCTTCAATCCTGCCGAATGACCTCTCTGACCCCCTCACACACAGCTCAAGGGCCAATTTGTGTTGTATTAAGCTAACTTTTGTAATAAACAAGACATATCAAGACATTTACTTTATGTCTTAAACTGACAAATAAAACATTTCAATAGTACCAGTGTAACTTCCATAACTTTTATTTTAACCACTCCACTATTGGACTTGCTTCCATGTGGTCTATCAAATAAAAGCAATGTCACACCAGGTTTTTGGCCACGATGACTCTGGGCCTAATGAACACACACACATATTCAGTCATGCATGGTGGTGACACGCTCTCTGTGTCAGGCACAAAGGCTCCGCTCAGACATGGTGCATGGTGAGGAGCCGAGAGTAGTGCATATGGCAGGAGTCAGAAGAAACAGAACAGGGAGATACAAGCCTGTGCCTCGTAATGGAAGCTTAACCCGTTGAAAGAAAAGTAGAAATAAAGGCTTACAAAATGACATTGTGTTTATAGTGTGTCCCTATAATTGACAATAATTAAACCAAAGAGCAAAACCAACCAATCCAATTAGAGTGATGCAGTACCAGCTGTAGATGGACTTTCAGATTGCTGGTTTAATGATTTAAATAAATCATTTTTCAATACGTTTCTCTCTGTTCTTGGCAAAGTGACTTTGTCCTACAAGGCATAGATGTTATTGCACTACTGAGAATGCTATGTTTATTTTATGGGTGTTATCTCAAAAGCAAAATACATTAAATGCAGTCATCCATGTATTTATACTATACAAAACGGAGGCTTTCACTAGAATGGAAGAATCAATATTATAGGCATGTTTTTGATGATACAAAAACATAAAATATATTTGAATGTAAAAAAAAGTTAAAAAAAAAAAAGCATCTGGACGTAGGTTTAAAGGTGAAGACGTTTCACACCTCATCCAAGAAAGGAACTGAAAACTGAGACCCCAAAGTATCTCAGTTTTAAACAAACAGTTATTGTTTGATGGAGTCATGACATGTGTGAAACTTAAAATGAAAACAGTGGAGACAGGTCCACAGAAACAACAATTCGAAATGACTTGATTTCGGAGCAGATGCAGCGCCAAAGTGTCCTTTTATTGTCTTTAGCCGGGAATGTACATCTAGTTGTTTTGCTCTGTAAGCGACAAGCTCCGCCTCATTTAATGTGTGTGAAATGGAGACAGTGGAGCGCTGTGTGTGTGAGGGCTGGTCTTTGAGAGTCGGAGAAGTGTGACGGGGGTCCATCCCTCACCCTGTGCCTCTGTCTCCTGGCCCTTGTACATACCCACACACACACACACTTGACCATGTGTCCATCCTGCACACAGACCTAATGAAGCTGAGCACACACACTAAAAGACACACCCCTGTCACCTTCACAAAAGCGCTGCAGTTTGCCTTGTTCAACCAAGCAAGACAAATCCTGCACGGGACAAACCAGCGTGTCCAAGAAAGAAATAGAGAAAAAGGATAAAGTCAAAGAGAAAAACTGTCTGTCTCTCCTGCTTTTCTCCCCTTGCTTCTCGCTCTTCCGATTCGGTGGACACACAACAATGAAGGCCAAGGATCAAACAGCAGAAGTCATTCAAAACCACTGTGCATGTTACAGAGGGCGTGTGTGTGTGTGTGTGTGTTCATACAAAGCAGCAGCAGTAGACATTTCTCTCATGGGCTATGGTCCCAGTGGGACCCTCTCCAGACCACCACCTCTGACCTCTGACACATACACACAGCGAAAAACCAGGCTCAACTGTCTCTTGCACAAATCAAGCTGAGCTGTGCACACACAGACGAGGACACACATATCTATCTCGTAAACAGCTCAAACAAAGCTTCTCTAACTAAAGATTAATACATTCTCCTGAATCACTGCACAGCACCGTGGCCAAATGGACCTTTTACGAGGAAATTTGTGTGAGCAGCTTAGTCCAAGGGGAAAGCTCTTTAAAATAAATGTTGCTGTTTTATGTTATGGACTTCTGCTGTTACAGTACATGGACAAAAACTGAGCACATGTGTCCGCTAATTCATTCATCAGGGGTGTACAAAGATATAGTGTCCTGTTTTTATTGTTACTATAATCATTTTCCATATACTACCATATACTATGGCGGCATCCTATTATGAAACCACAGAGACCGTTTTACAGTGTATTAGTGGGGATATAGCCTCGGCCATTGTTAAACAATACCCTGAGAAATCTGAGCATGCAAGTTTCAGCTGTAACCTGATCAACTCATCCATCCATCTATCTTTCCATCAATCCATCCATCCGTCACTTTTTAGCTTCCAATTTCCACAGGTCCACTTTTGTGTTTAATTGTACAATTCAAGATGGTTGTTGTCCCTGTGCTGAGACTGTGGAATGCGCCGTGACCCAGTGACCTACACAGACTCCAAGGGCGTTACAAGTTACCATTTGGACCCTCCCAATAAATTACACACAAATAGTGCCAGGTCAGGCCACCACCACACACACATTCCTCACACTGCCACACAGATAGTCTTAACTAAACTGAGTAAGAACATGTGTAATGATGATGTTTCCTATACCTGTCGACCGGCCTCATTGTTCTGGAGGTTCATCAAGGTCCGGGCGTGTTCAGGAGAGCCTCGGGGGTAATTCTTCTCCCGCTCCCTGGCGTCCACAAACTCACGAGCGAATCTGTAGCCATAATGTACATTGTCTCCGCAGCCGCCCCACAGCCAATCACGCGGCAGGTCACGGGGTCGAGCGGCACGACTACAGCCACAGGTGGAGAGCTCTCCCTCACGACAGGCTCGGCTTATGGCGTTGACCACACCGGCCGCACTGATGGCATACGTGAACGCTGTCTCTCTGGAGCCTACCGGAGGGACAAGAGAGAGGGTTATATTTTAGGGTTTGGGATTGTGAGACCATTAAGGTTAATCCTTTCTCCTCAAAGCAAACAGGCCCGCACTCCACTTAACTCGAGTTATTTCAGCAGCAATACTGGAAACCTTGTACTCTCAATCCTTAACAGAATAGGCTCAGTATTTTGTACAAGATTTAGTCCAAACAGTAGATTTTTGTCAACCCTCTTTATGTTTGGAGAAGCAGACAGGAGCAACCACATCCTGTTTTAATCGGGAGCAGTGTTGTATTGATTTTAAAACACTTAACTTTTTTTTATTTATTTAACTTCAGTGTTTAAATGTGTGGTCCACAGAAGATATTTGCACTACATATGTTGGCTAATATTTTGGTTCACAGTGAGGTGCTTATATTGGGAAGTTCTGGGTTCTGTTCTGTATAAATAAGAAACAGGATAAAAAGCAGCTGTATGTTAAAAAAAATACATGTAAATACATTTTATGTTACAAACTTGTGCATGTTTCTTAAGTTTTAAACGCCTTGTAAGTGTGTCTTCACTGGACTCATTAACGACCACACATAACACAATGTGTCATTGCTCCTGTCTGCCGCTCCAAACTGGACTGCCTACTATAAGGCATAAGTCACTAATCCTTACATATTCCTACTAAATACTTGACTATCTCTTTAAAGCTTCAGTCCATATTAAAGACTTGACTCCGCTCTAAAGTCTAACACTAGGCTACAGTGAATACACACTCATCCTGCATATCCTCTGAATTAATACACAACCTGTTGGAACACACTCCCTCTGAGCTCAAAGACAGGTAGGAGGTTAAGTGCTCTGAAACTGCACAATTAACATGTGAACACTACAAAGCCATGTGGCCTTTCTGGTCCAGGCTGCTCTGACTAAGATCAGAGGAAGTTTTAATAGCCCACAGTTTCATCTTCCCAAAGTACTGATGACCCATTCAACAAGAAGCCTGCTTTGATTTATTTATGTTACACTGTTGCATTTCTGATATAATTTATTTTGACATTCATATATAAAATAAATACCAAATAATACAAAATATACAACTGGCATAACCATGTAGATTCATAGAAATAATCATGAATATAATTAGCCAGTTTAAACTGTTGACTTCGGCTCAAAGTATGTATGCTCTAATTTGTAGTATCGCTCTTATCCCAGTTATGAGCTGGAATCAACACGGGCCAGACAGTCAGGCAGGTATGCATGCATGAGGCGTGTGAGCCATTCAGTAGCCCTGTCATAATGGCCCTGCACTTTATGCACTAGCAGCAGAATAAAGGGGCAGCCACAGAGGACTCGCTTTATGAGTGTCGAGCCAACACTTCAAATAGCAGGTCCGGATCTGCCGGCTCGGTGTCAGCTAATCAGCGCATTTCAAAAGAGGAGCCGCAGGACAATGGGCCGACTAACACCTCCACATAAACCTGGAGATAGACCGACTGTCAATAGAGAGACAGCAGCGAGTCGCGGAGACAGAGAGAGCGCAACTTACACCTCGTCTGACTGCCCGCAGCGGATTTGACACTTACTTGTTGATGAGAGCTTTCCCACATCGCCCGCTGGGAATTAGACATAACGAACATACTGCCCCTGACATGAAACCCATTAGAACAGGGTTCTGTTCAGAAACGATGAGTAGGCTATCCTACGGTAGAGACAGTTAATCCACTGACGGAGTTACGCACGTCATTGCGCAATTGCGTAAAGTAAGAACAAACCGTTTAAGCTAATAGCCTGCTTCAGATGTTATCGAATAGACCCACCTATAAACACGGCTAATAACATAGCACATGAATGCGATTTTAGGATGAATTTAGGTTTAAAAGCCTTTGAAAGTATTAATAAATCAGAATAAGAGTAATGTAGCCTTTACCATGCAGCCTATACCATTATATTAATATATTGGTAATGGTATATCATATTTTGCTTTGTGCTACTTCTACAAAAAAATCATTCTTTTAGTCACTGCTCACACGGTGTAATTAAAAACTTAGATGATAATTTATGCAGATGTGGCTACTAACATCTTTTCTGTTTTGAATTGTCCTCACATAATATCTATGATACTGCCCTCTAGTCAAACATCTCCACTAACTACAACTCAACACGGCAAACATTTTAACTTCAGATAATATTAACTTCAGTCAATATTATAGTAAAGTTTTTTTCCTGACCAACTTACCAATCTGCATCACCCGCCCAAACACTGAGGTGTTGTCCACTGTGCTGCAGTTCCACCTCCTCTGTCTGAACTGGTACTGGCACTCCTTGATGCCTGTTTTAGCTCCATCTCCAATGTACATCATGTGATCCTGGTAGAGCTGGCACAGCTTCCTCTGACCCTACACAGCATAAAAACAGCACAGATAAGTATCCCGTCACAGTAAGAGCAACATCCACTTCCTTGAGACAAGTCAAGAATCTGAACTGTGTGGATTTCTACCTGTGAGAGACCGGACAGCTGACTGCAGAGAGGCTGAGCCCCGATGATGTACATCTCTGGACGCTGGATGGGGGTCATTGCCATTGACCTAATACACAGAGGCCACATGTTCAAGCAAATAAGTCTTCATGTTCAGCTCAGAGAGACTAACAGAACAACTCCTCAAAAGAAAATGTATTCCAGCACACATTTTTTGTAGACATTTGAAATCTTTTGAATGTTGTGTTTTGCACATCTGCAGCCTCTGTCTGATTATTGTATATTTTGTTGTTAATTGAAATGACAATGGACATTTTAATCAAAGTCTGAATGGGGAAAGCATAATGTCAGATGACACCTTTTGAAGATATGGCACTATTTTGGAAAAAAAAACTGTAGGAAGCTGCAAATGGCAATTACCCCTATTTTGGTAAGTTCAGAACTGGTCTGGCTAATGAGGGTCAGAAGCAGCAGAAGGCTTCAGTGCACGCCATTTGGGCCACATCCAGGGTAAATATTGTGACAGAGCCTTCACATTTGTTCCACTCACTGTTAGTGCTCTACATTACCGGAGTGGAACATCACTGCGTGATGCAAAGCAACCCCCCAAAACACACAAACACAAGAAAACACTGTGAAGTATTGGCTGAAAATCATAGATGCCATGTTTTTTAAGTAGCCTACATGACATACATTTAGCTTTAAGCGTAAACTGTGTGTAAAAACTTGTTTTAAATCTTTGTACGCGCACTTGTTCAATGACATAAGTGAAAGATCACCGGAGTAAAACTAGAAAAAGCTTGGTGTCAACATTGCCTTGCTCAAAAGCGGTTTATCAAGCGGTTGTATCAAGAGTTTTATGCGCAGTCACCAAATATTTGCCGCCCCGCTTCAATTACTCACCACCACGAGCCGGCGTCCACAATCAGCAGCTGGGAGCTGCACGTCAGGAAGGTGAGGGCCAGCAGCAGATGTCGGACGGCACCACTTGTCCACCTCCGGACAGGCCTGGGCTCCATGCTCCACCGTGAAAAAGTGCTCTGCTGTTGAGACATGGCACAGGACAAGGACACGTCCTGGTCAGTGCTGTTAGCTCCGGAGACCGTCCAATACTGGCGATGGATGATGTGGACTCAACTTTAGTCTAAAACTAAACTGCCATTGAATAAAAAGTCAATGGTAGATAGAACGTTTTAAACCTTTGATTAAGGCTAAAAATAAAAATGTAATCGGCGTAATATAATCTAATCCACGTTGTTGGATGAAACACCATGCGTAAAGTTAGTTCAGTTTTTACGCACAACCAGTGCACGGCGCAGCAGCAGAGAGACTGCTTCTCTCTGTGAGCAATTTTTTGGGTTTCAGTCTCAAAATGTCAAAAAATTAAACCGATCCGTTGCAGTGTTGGGAAATAAATAATAGATCAGCAAAGCGACCGACTCTTCTGCCCTTCACGACCACTTCACCACCACTTCTGTCGCTGTGGCTTCACTCTCTTCTCTCTATAGTCTACACTCCTCCTTCTCTCAACCCCCACTTCACCTCGGAACCCCCTCAACTCAGCCTTTTCTGTTTTAAGACCTATAAATTGCGCGCGCCTCCTCTGCGCGTATAAGCGCGTGCGCACAAAACTCTAAGTGGATGCATATCCAATGCAGATTATACAAAGTTGCATGCACCTGCTATTGATTACCATATATATTATTTATCAAAAATAAGTTTGTTATATTTCTTTAATTTAGTTTACAGTTGTTCCGAAATCACTCATTTTCAAAGTCTATTACGAGTCAACACAAGGCACGCAATTGAACCGTAACTATCTGAGATAAATGTTTTACATTAGTTTTTAGAAACAAAAATCCACATTACTACAACTCTCAATAACATTAAGTGAATATGAGTGGGTGTTTGTGTTTGATCCTTTATATTGTATTATTATGCTGCATGGTGATTAGACTAGAGCAAATTCAAGGATTGTATAAAGGATTCTCACGGCTGGGTAAAAGTAATGGAAATATGTGAAGCTTTGCAAAATGTAAGCCTTGATGTGTTAATAAAGATAGTGGATTCACGTTTCATTACGTGTGGCCTAATCATTTAGGTAAAATGTCTTGACTTTAGATTATGTCAATATTTGCTTAATATTTGTCTTTTCTCTGACCAGTAAAGGTTGTGCAGAATTTCACACGAAGTACAACACAACGATTTGTAATGCATTCATTTATTACATGAGAAGTGATTGTATTGGGTGTCAAAGCAATAGAGTTGAGAATTACTAAGCTCAAACAGGGGGAGGGGTTTAAAGCCCCAATGGTGGTTCACGTGTGTCAAATTCCTTTTAGTAGCTGAAGTGAATAATTTGTTTAAATAAAAGGTGAGGGCTCCAACACATAATCCTCTCTACTTTTCTACTTTGGTGCACGAAAATAACAGGCAGTCACTAACTCAACACTGACCAGCCTCCATCTCTCTCACACACAGACACGCGGACGCAGACACGAGCGCACAGACACACACAGAGGCAGACGGCCAGGAGTCCTGAGAAGTCCCGAAGTCAAAGAAAGGGCGTGTTCATGCGAGTTCTCCTTAATTCATAACCTCGTCAAAGACAAACTGCGCCCGGGTCGGTGGGCGGTGAACCTGCAGGAGAACAGACGCTTTGATCTAACTCAATGCGTCTCGAAAGAGAGCGTCTACATCCAAAGGTGGGCACAAGATTAGCCCGAGGCCTCGGCAAATCTGGGTCAGCCTCTGGCTCTTTATGCAGCTCAGACCTACTCATTGTTGTATGAATCCAAGTGGTATACAAATCACAGGTGCTTTAAGTCTTGCTCAAGTGATGCAGAAATTGATTTTACAGAAACAGTTCAATACAGATAACCTTAGAGTTTTTTGTAGAAATGCAATAATACATCTGTCTCATTTTTTCAAACGTAATATAAAATAAAAAAGTCAAAACTATATGTGGATAAATGCAGATGTCATTTAGGCCTTTATAAGAAGTAGGCCTATAGTTGATTTGGACCAATATAAACTGACAGAGCCTAAATTTGGACAATTAGAAATGGGCATTTCTAGTTAGTCGCCTACTAAACCATGTAGGTGCACTAATGTGTGATGTGAAATACATACGAGTGGGGCCTTTAATAAGACTTGACTTATTTAACACATTTAGTGCCATTCTATATAATCTGGTTCGACACGCGTGAGAAAATGAAGTCCTTATCTATAGCTACTATTGACTTGTACCGTGTGATCCGTGTAAAGGCTCGTAAGCCCCTCGGTGGTATTGGTGTGGGGTGTTTGGTGGAGGAGAGTCGGATGTCAGTCGTCTCTGCATGATAATAGAGGCCAGGTCTCTGAAGTGATCTAACTGGCTGCCCTGAATATACATCTGACTGATGTCGAGCTGCTTTGTGTTCGGAGGCGAGTATTGGGTCAAAGTCAGGTTGAGTGACTGAATAAACAATGGGACAATGCGACGGTGAGTCTCCACGTTGTTAATGTGTAATGTCTCAACGCAACAGGTCGGACCGTCCTGTTGGTTAACCACGAGACTGAGTTATGGCTTTCACCTTGGTTTGGTTTTGGCTTGTCCTCTTTGGGCTGTCGCTCTCATTGGCTGCACCTTACGCCTTATACAGCGTCCCCTTGTGGACAATAGCCTACATAAACCGATTCCACTCTAGTTTTCCGGTCGTCGTCATTTTATCTCGTGTATTTGAAATATTAAAATGTAGCCCATGTAACACAGCCTTTGTAAAAACTGTATTTTACGATTAAATAGTATGCTTGATTAGTTTTGTGTCAGACCATTGCTGTAAAGCAGAATTTAGGCTTTACTATATTTTTTATAAGTATTAAAATTCTGTCCTTAATTTCATTTTTTATTGTATAATAGAATCTAACGTCTAGTTTTGGAGCATGAGAAGTAAAGTATGGTGAACGTTATTGTCCCACACTGGGAAATAGTGCATCACATCAACATGAAAATGACAGTAAAATTGATTAAGAGACTTCCATTAAAAAGGAGTAGTAAAGTAAAGTAAAGTGCTTCTTTAAAATGTTGGTAAAATAGCGCAGCCCTTAAGTGTTGCAAGCACTGCCATAAAGACAACCCTTGAGCAATTGACAGAAGATGGCACCAACTTGCACTGTGTTGATATTTGCACAAGGATTAGTGAAAAACTGTATAATAGTTACTGTGAATGAATAAATAGAAGAGTTGACAGTCTGTAAGTGCAGTAATGTAATTATATGGACACTGTTTGTTGCTGGGATAGGCTCGAGTCCCCCCATGGCCAGTTCCAGGATAAACATTGGTAAATGAAACAAAGGATAAATAGACATAGGCTAATGGCATTTTCAACGATATGAGAGAGATTTTATTGTTCCTGAAGGAAATTTAGTTTATTACCCACCTCACTTGATTGTTGCACTCATAAACTACTATGACTCCACTGAGTGATAGAGAGGCCACAAAGTAACTGGCACCATACAGTAGGCCTTATTCTTAAAAAATATGTTGAAATCTGCATTATATAATCTGTATTACACACAGCCACCACTGTTGCATGGACAAACTCGACTGACGTAATGTGAGAAATGGGGATAGCACTAGAAACTGAAAGCATATAAAAAAGAACTCTGCTTTATCTAAACTTACTCTTTTCATCATACATACGTAGTTTACGTAGTTTATAGCTTTCTAAAACGTGCTATAAATAAAAGTTTGTCTTAAAAGTTGCCAATAAGAGATGTTTATATCTGCTTGTAAAATAGCCCCTGCTCTCAATGCTAAAGTTTATTAAACATATTTATGGCCCTATAAAGTGGGAACAACAGGAAAACAGGCTAATAAACTCATTATGAGGCCCCTGGGCTAAGGGGGATTAATGACTTGACTGGTGTGCAGTGCGAGAGCTGTAATGTCCCAGTTGAAACACTAGGAGGAGCAGTTCAGCTATGGGTCATGCAGTGGCTAAAGAAAATGGTCTGAAATGAGGCAGAGGAGGGAAACTTGGGCCAAGTGAGATGAAGTCAGACAGGAGGCAGGAGTGAAACAGAGCAAGTGGATAAGACAGGGAGTGTCAAAGTATTAGGCAGCGTGGGAGAGAGAGAGACAGTACAGGAGAGGACTTGTCCCCAGAGGATATGAGCAATAGCCGTGCAACAGGGAGAAACGCCTGAGAAAGCCGGCAGCTCTCTGGATTAACACGGCCTCACTTTCCTCTGCCTACAGTGTGGTTTGGAGCAGCGCGAGTGAGGCAGCCAGACCCTCTGCAGGGGAACCTGCTGCAGTCGGCTGATCAGGTCTGCGCTAAGCCCCTGGAAGCGCGACATGCCAAAACGTTAAAGACCAAATTAAAAATTTTTTTAATTTTTTTAGAAATGACTGCCTCTTCAAAGTGGATCAGGCTCTACAAAAGTAGTCGCAGTTTCACTTTCCAAACACTTTATGGTCTTCTTCATGTGCATAATGTGATAAAGTTATTGCATATTTTTACGTTCTGTCCAGTTTTGGGTCAAAGACAGTATAATATCACTATTATGAATACATTTATTCACCAGTATTTCCTTTTCAATACATTTCATATTGACTCTTACTTACCCAATCCTTTGTGCACCTGCTGTTTTTAATACATACATAATTACATCATTATTTAAAGATGCAAAAACCAACAGCCGTCAAGAGAACTGCAGCTTCTCACTCTATGTGTTTTCCAGGAAAGTATGTTTGGGAATATGTGCGGTACTTGTTTTGTTAAAGTTAATGAAGAATAGCTTTGTATACTTTGAGACTTTGCCTATATATATTATAATAAAAAAATAAATGAGAGTCAATATAAAGAAAAAAAAGACATGAAAAGAAAGAAAAACATGCCATCATCTACTGTGTCCCACGGGGACACCTACGGGACAAAGTTTAGTAATAATTGTAATAAAGAATTAATTAATGTTAATATATCATATATCAAAATACAGTCTTATGCCCCAGGTCTTACCTAGTTCTAAAAGCAAGTAGTTATGCATTCTGTGACTGCTGGGAAGGAGTTGGCAAGATGCATTATGTCATTAAAAAAAACATACCTTCAAACTGACTCTCATTTATCATAACCCAATTGTGTATGCCTTATTTTAAAAGCAAAAACTGCAGATGTGTGTAGAAACATGCATGCATTTTAAACATAGAAGTGCTCAAAAAGCTGAGTTTCAAACTTATTACTGCAGAAATATATACTCTTTCTTTTTGTTAATATCTTGGCTGTCGTTGTGAATTTCAGTTCTTGTTTTTGAAAAACATATAAACACATGTCCACGCACATGTGCCGTAGCAGTCTGCCAAATGCAGCTGGCTGCAAGAAAATCCACTGCTTACATGGTCCTCACACTCACACATACACAGACACGGCCCAGGGGAACGTGCAGCGGGACTTGGAAGCAGCTGAGAGGGGTTTTGGAACGGCCTCGGGCTTCGTATCAGTCTCTTTGTTTTGTATCTGGACATGTGTGGTTACAATTTTTGGGGGTTTTCCAGCATCCAACCTTCAGAACATCATCCTATGTTCTCGTCATAGTCTCACTTTTTTCGGTCTCCTTGTTGCACTGGTGTCCTCCTGCAGCCTGCCTCCCTGTCCATGTCCTCCCTCCCTTTTCTCTCCATCCATCCTTCTGTCAGCTGGCACAAGATGAGTCATGCCTGTAGCTGGGAGGCTACAACTCTCTCTCCATGCCTCCTCTAAATATATCTTCTCTTTACTTCTCTCCTCCAACCCTTCCCATGTCTTTTCATCCCTCCATCTTTCTGAGTCTCTCACACGGTTCTTGCCATGTATCGCCATCTGTTTGTTTTGTTTTATCTCTCCGCTATTAAGCCTTTTACTTCGGAGCCTCGCCTCCTCCTCCTCTCTCTCATTCTGAATTGCAGATAGACACGTCTGCTTCCATCCATCCCTCTTCACTTTATCCGCAACTGTCTCTGACTGTGCACCCAGGCACCTATAAAAAGCACTTCTCACCCTCTCATGTCTCATAATGGTGATGTGAAGTTGCCCTGCTGTTCATCCATTTTACTGTACAAAAGACTGTGTGGATTTCTGTTTGAATTTTGGGTTTTCTACTCTACAAAAGATAGATGCAGTGAAGTAAAATGGTCTTTTGTTTGTCGGAAATTTCAAATAAAAAAATATGTTTGATTTTTTTGTCTTACTTTGTCTTCACTTACTTCATTTAGGCAAACTTGTTTGTGTAAAAGGAGGTATTGCTGGAAAGAATCGGGAATGATTAGATTAGAATGGATAGCCACACAGCAAAATCAGATGAGAAGTACCACATAAGCCTTGTTTCCAGTGTGGGGCATGAAGACATGGGTAACCCCTTCATGAGGCACACGTTCTCATTGTCTTGGTCCAGAAGAGTGCCATCTGCCATAAAAGTTGTGTCGACATTTGAGATATAAAACGTATTTAAAGAAGACTTTTTGAAACTTGGACGAATTGTTAATATTTAATTTAAAAAGAGAATAAATCCTGGTGATTAGCAAAGGGAGAGGATGGAGATAGATTTGTGTGTTGCTGCAGTAAACATTACATTCACAGACCTGAACCAATTTTCTTATTTTTAGTGACTCAATGTTTGAGGCTCATGATCTGCTTGAGTTTAATTCAAATAAATGTCTAAATTCATGAAGCCAACACCTCTTCCGTCAATCAACACTTAACCAACAAACACTGAAATCTACTTCCTTTCTATCTCTTCCTTTTCATAAATAAAAAATACTTCCTATCCATAGCTTTAGGTGCACTTATACTTTTTGCTACCTTGTGTCATTAAATTTGCTTCCATTGTTTTCCTCTTTTGTAAGTCACTTTGGATAAAAGCGTCTGCTAAATGACTAAATGTAATGCAAATGTAAATGTATGAAGCAAGAGCCTTGCTGACTCTTGTTTAAAACCGGCTGTTGCCAAAAAAACGTTTTTTTGGTTCGTTGGGGAAAAAAGAACAAAATTCTGCATATTTTCTTTTTGAATATGACATTTATCACAAACACAAAACATTTCTATGCAATGTTTTGTTTTTGTTTTTCGCTTGAGTTTAGGGAGATTATCTATTGCCACATACCTGGACCCCCTTGGGACCCCTAGCTGATGCTTCCCCAAATAGTACACTTTTGTGGGACACTTTAAACCCGTTTTGGTAATGGAAGCACGTCAGAACCGCCCCGACCTGAACCGTACCACCCCAGTGGAAACAAGGCTCTACGTATTCAATTTAACAGCCAGTTTTGTACCTGAGAACTTATAAAGCAATAGCGAGACCCGTCTTAAAGGGCCAGGCTTTCTATATAGTCATCTTCAAAACAGACTTATGCTTTAATATAGTGCTCTGAAAATCTGACATTTATGGAAGGAGTGCACAGCTAGATATTTTGATCAAGTACAATGTTTATATTGTAGACTATATTAAATGTTTTAGTTAGATTTTGAGAAATCTTAATGTTACTGTTCTTTATCTTTATAAAACAGTATCGTTCTAAGTAGTGTAACCAAAGTAGAGCACATTATTGTTTAATTTTTTTACCCAAGCAACATTTATCTTGCAAAATTCAACACTCAAAAGTTAAGTATAGCACAAATCACAAGTTACCAACAGACATTAATGTTACAAGACAATTTGCAAGGGTAATAATGCTTTTAAACTCAAATGCAAATGACAGATAGTGCCTCTCCAACGAACATGCATCTCATTACATTCTGAGTGTGAATGAGCAGTGGCTGACCTGGTTTGGCACTGGACTGGAATTCTGGGGCGTACCGGTTCCCTGATCGCAAAGCCCAGGGAGAGGCCACTGAGGCCGGCCTCGATCCCCTGATTCTCCCTGGTGCCTTGAGTGCCGCTGGTCAAACTACACTGGTCTCCTGATCCCCTCCCTGAAGAAATCAACACACACACACACACACACACACACACACACACACACACACACACACACACACACACACACACACACACACACACACACACACACACACACACACACACACACACAGTGAAAGGGAGTCAAACTTGTACAAACACATTGTGCATACCGACTCACAGGCACAAACAGAAGGGAGGCTGACAGGCACCGATACACAAATACCAATGCCTCAGCCTCGCTCTGCTCTGGTGCACAATGCTTTCAGTAAGTGAGTAAATAGCCAAATCCACTTATGTGCCCTCTGGGTATGTGCAGCTCCAGGCTAAGGGACCTGCTGTACATAAACCAAAAATGTTCAAACAGTTCCCCATTAGTACAAAGATCAAAGAACATACCTGATCACCTTATAGAACGCAACACCAGTCTTAATACCATTTTTAAAGGTTGTGGTTCCTTCTTAGATTAAAAGACATACTCAAAAAAGACTAGTCTGCCACAAATGGTTTTAGCTAGGTCTTATCCCATCAAAGTCTTGTCTCGGTTTATTGTCTGATGGTTGTTGCTCTGGTTAAACCATAAGACCACAACATACTGGCACTAGTTTCACTTCTTGACTGGGAGATTGAATGGGGCAAGTCTGAGCCAGTGCAGTGTGATTTACTGTTCATCTCGAATTGATTGATTTGGTTTATAAAGCCTCTGGAAGCTTTTTAACTGCGTCAGAACACGTGCTCACCAACACTTGACAGTCACAGACACATGAGATAACATGCCCTTTATCTCTATTGAAGCAACATTTTTGTTAGAATACTTGCTAATGCATTGGTGATGATGCCACAAATGTGTAAAAAATGTGTAATTTGTAGCTATACACAGCTGGATATACCTTTAAGCATTTATTATCATTCATTCATTTTCCAGTCTGTAATGACACAAATAGATATATTATAACAGAGAAGAACTGCATTATATTGCTAAATTATGCTGCACTAGAAATTATCAGTAAAGGTAAATTACAACATTGCGTTTTGATTTTAAATATCATCACTGTCTAAATTACTTTTTCCCATCTTTTAAAGACAAAGTGCATCCAGTTTTACTGACTCCTCACTGATCAAATCACATATGTATTCAAAATTTGTCAAATTTACGTTACAATTACAATATTTATAGGATATGTATGAAAATGTAGCAGTCCTGTGTGAGTTTTGGCACAACATTTGTCCCCAACTGTTTTTTAGTGAGTATACAGCCTGAAAAGTTACGTAGTGTTGCTTTAGGTTACAATCTTTGATTGTTTATATAGGGAATATAATCCGCCCAACAAAATGGCCGTTACATCCGGGCTTTTTGGCTTTTACTCCATAGTAAAACAATAGTTTTTAGATAGCGTAAACGGACATATTAATTAAAAATTCCCCCTCCCAGAGTTGTCATGTAGTAAAAACTTAGCTCTAGAGACCGGAGCCATCTTTTGTACCAGGCTGTAAACATGATCTTTACACTTGTAAAGTTGCCATTGGGTTTCGCCTTATATTTACGCTTTTGGAGCCTGCCCTCTGGTGGACGGCGGTATATTGCTGTATTTCGCCATATTTCGCCGTATGGCGGCACCCTTACGCTACAACCATTTAGGAGGTTCCATGGGAGACGCTTGGGTACAATACAGTTTATTGTATTGTATATATTTAATGACTTTGTCCTTGTCACGTCTAAGATTTCTAAGACCAGTTTTCACTTCTAAGACATAGAATGTATTTAACGTAGTAAAATAGTACTCAATGTTGTGAATTAAAAGAGATACCAAATCTTAGATTATACATTTTTTTTATGCAAATTCTTATCTATTGTCATATGTATTTTCCTGTTCTATTATAAATATATTGTGTTAAACTAAACTCTGTGTCCTCACCCTGCTTCGATTTCTACATCACATTTCCATCTCTGGGATTCTGAAAGTGAGTCGTTTAAACCTGCATTACTTTCTGCAAACAGAGATAAACACAGTAAGCAATAGTAAAAAAACAACAACAACCAGTCAAACACACAGGCTCGCACCAAACTGCAGCCTATTCATGCCAACAGATGACAGAGTGCATTGAGAAAATGCCAAAATGCTGACTACTGAGGGAGAGAGAGAGCATGCGGCTGAAAAATCTCCTATGTCAGACTGCAGAGCTGGCAGAAAAGGAAAGCATTGTTGAGGACACACACACCTCGGCAGCCTGTGTGGTACAAAAAGTAGAGCAGGGCAGCAGTGAAGAATCCACACACACGCAGCCTGAGAGGCAGTGTGGCGAGACGAGAGCACAGACGAGCTGTCAGAGGAAGGCAAGAAAAAGTGAGCGAAAAGCAACGGACAAAAACAGGTAGATAAGGATAGAGAGGGCTAAATAAAAAAAAGGGAAGAGGCACATTTTGCTGAATGTTCTGGCAACTGCTCAGCTCTGAAAACAATTACACTGTGGGCAAGAGCTGGAAAAAGTGAGATAAGGATCAGTTTATCACAGGGATGATTTGATACAATACTGGTGCCAAAGGTTACCTATAGCACCCTGTGAGCTACCATGTCAACCTCCCTGCATCCTCTTTTAACCTGTGTTTCAACTGAGTGATACAGTACTGGATGAGTCGGGAAGGCACACTGCATGATGGCTTGGTTTCGACGGCAGTATGAGCAGAAGCCGTGCTTTCTGATTTCTTTAAATCCAGAGAGTAGCACTAGTTTCCTACATTTTATGGACTTGCAACAATTTATGACATAGTTTAATGCAAAGTTAACAGTGAATGCAATGATTTTCATTCACTAAGCAGGAGCCATGCAACACCCACACAACTATTTCTGAAACAGGAAACAGATGTTCCTAATAAACAGTAGCTTTGTTTTTTTAAATTCGCATTCTCGCTTCTTGAAATAAGAGAAAACAATGGCAATTTGTGTATTTCCCTATAGTTTCAATTCTCATTTTTAACCAAATGAGTATTCCTCGACGAGCTAAACCTTGTAGTAATTGTATCACTTTGAGGCGACTAAACAGGTGTTAACAAAGGGGTACAGAAAGCTTGTTTGGGAACGTTTGTACTCTCTTACACAGCTAAAAAACTGAATCAACCCATATCAATAGAGTGGAAGCATGTCCTAAGTCAGACCCAGCCATTAAGACACAAGTGTTTTAACTGGAACATAGAAACTTTGCCAGTGCATAGGTTTGCACCAAAAAAGGAAGTGGTAATGTTTAAAAATGTTTTTGTTATGTTTCCAAATAAAAAAGTGTGGTTATGTTGGATGTCGCATACCAATGCCATAGCCAGACCTGACAAGCCTCTTAAAGCAGCAAAAGAGAAAGACATGTCATTATTTAAACAATGATCTTATAATGTACTGTTTGTATCCTAAAGCTTTTAAGATATCTGAGAAGATTCAAATTTACATCTTACATTTACTCTCTTTAGGGGCATATACCACGTCAGATGAATGTGTGAAAACCTGCCTGAAAACAGTGAGTTCAAATACAGGTGTGCCTGTACACTGTGCCTTTAAAACATTGAGTGTGTTCACATGCACTTGAGTATCCCTGCTATGAGGCATATCCCTGTTACTATCATATTCGGGGTATGGCGTTTACATGCATACAAAGAAACCCAGTTAATAATATTCCTATATGCATGACA
The DNA here is from genome assembly GCA_024349245.1 of Neodontobutis hainanensis. Classification (NCBI taxonomy): domain Eukaryota; kingdom Metazoa; phylum Chordata; class Actinopteri; order Gobiiformes; family Odontobutidae; genus Neodontobutis; species Neodontobutis hainanensis. The sequence goes on from JALDNG010000056.1 coordinate 2,178,981, forward strand.
AACAATAGTATCCAGGATTCTTTGTATGGGACAAATTAGAAATGACATAGCTTATTTACCACATTTCCAACTACAGAGGAACAAGAAATATCCAAATTTTTATACATTGTCCATAGCTGCTGTAGCAATATTTGAACATCTATGAGACCAGCGAGCACAACAACCAGCAGCATTAAACATGAAAGTGTCCTAGTGCTGGACAAACTGCACAGTCTTTGTGAAATATGAGTTGTTTTAATAACAGTCTGAAGTATTAAAAGCACGGTTATCAATTTGTTGCTATATGAGGGTAGCTGCTTGATCTTTTTTATGTTTCTGTGCTTTAAAAAAAAAAAAGAATATAGCGCTTTTTCACATTGTAGGCACTCAAAACACTTTACCAGTGTTACAGCTGACCACCTGAGGTAAGGTGGGTTAAGTGTCTTGCCCAAGGACACAAAGACAGTATGAACCGTGGGGAGAGCAGGATGTTATGATGTTTTGGGATGTTTCACGCGGGAATCAAACCCGCTGGTCGAAGGACGGACGGTCTACCACTGAGCTCCTGCCGCCCTGTGCTTCACTTGACTCAACTTGCACATGCTCAGTTTATCAGCAGCTGCCAGAAACCCAGGATACTAGATACAGAATCTCCAGGTTGAGTAGTTTTTTTCAAAACCAAGATACTGGCTTATTCTGTTTTTTATAATCAGAATATGGTGTTTACATGCACAAAGACATAAACAGGATACAAAACCTGATCATATCCGGGATACTCAAGTGCATGTAAATGTACTCAAATTGATGACGTACAGTTTAGGGATCTGAGTGTGTCTGAGGGCCCCTTTACTGTCTGCCCATCATAAGGCTTATGTGCATATGAGATGATGAGGATCTCAGTCATGATAATATCTCTTCAGGAAGGTGTCAGCTTTCAGAGAGATGCGTCCACACACGCCCACGTAACCCTGGCAACCGGCAATTGCTGCAGGTGCAGTTGGAGCACATTGTAGAGGGGAGCAATTATCCAGTTAGTGGCCTCCTCTGAATCATCAACCATAACACATGATGATGGTCATGTGACAAACAGAATCACTCACTTGCCAAATCTTCCTCTTGGCTACCCTTGTCCACTGTGATCCACTTTTTTACTTCTCTTGTAGCCCATTTTTCCAAACTGCTTTTTCATCTTCTGGAGACAGCATGAGGCCAGCCCTATTTCCCATCTCTGATACATCCTCTAAAAATATGCTTCTCCTCTTTTTCTGACCTGTTCTTTATTTTTCCTCTCTCACACTTTTCTCCTCCCTCATCCATTCATCCCTCGCTCACTCAGTGTGAGTGCTAGCTCAGGCCCAGCAGGTTTCCTCTGAGAGATATGACACACACACACACAGCTGGGGAAACGAAGAAGGCAGGGGGAGACAGAAAAACAGAAAAATGCATGCTGGGTACACTAACACACACACACACACGGACACACACACACACGCCCGCACGCACACACACACACATACACACACACACACACACACACACACACACAGAGTCAGGTCATGCAGAGAAAGACTTCAGCTACTGCTGCTGAAGAGAAGCCTGTGGCATAACAGTCCAGCCTTTTTTAGGTTTTACATTCCCTTTTCCCATTCAACATTCAACTTTGTTACCTCTTGTCTTTGACTTCTTTAGTAAAAGAGAGTGCATTAAGAATGAATCATTAAAGGAGCTGTTTGTGATTTTGACATTCAAAACACTAGTTTTTATGTTTTCTGGGTTTCAGTAACTAAATGGAGGAGCTAAACATGCTACAGCCTTTGGACAGATTGGCCGAGAATAACCATCTCCCTGCAACAACAGCAATATAAAAGGTGCAATTTTGTCAAACAACATTGTCAACACAGATGTTACCATCAGCCTGCCATCCGGGTTAGCTCTTCCAATCTGCTGCAAGTTTCACATTATGATGTAGTAAACGGAACTAAACTGTAAACCAGCCTATTTTAATTCTATATTAACCACAACCACTGTAAAAAGCATTGATCTGCATTTGCAATGTTTTAAAGTAAGACAAATAAAAAAGGGTGTGCTTTTGGAGATGGAAATGTGTTTAGAAGTATTCTACATAGAGCTTTTTAACAGTACTCTAAGACTTTATTAATAGGTAGTACACTAATTATCCACCACATACAACAAAAATATCACTTTAAAAAGTTTGTTTGTGTTGAGAACTGTTGCAGGTGCTCACCCTTCATCAATGTATTAGTACAAAGTAATACAACAGGTTTTACAGACCAACCTATTTCTTGGTTGAAATCTCTGGACTGGCATATATTTAGAACTGTTTGTTTTCTATTTTGAACACTTTCGTTCGCATCATGATTTATGATCTGCAGCTCAGTGCGTATTGTCTGCACCTTTTTCAGCCAAACGGCCAACCACAGTGACAGTTTAAGCACAAATAGCCAAAGGCTGGTGTTAATCTGCCCCTGTTTATAACTCAAGGTGTGCACACTATCATTATGAAACTTGGTATTCACATCATGATCTCTATTTTGAAAATGCACGACACACTCTGCACCTCAGTACCAAGGACATAGGTGTTGGCAGCCACAGGGGACAGTGCAGTTAAATGCTATGTTTTTGCCCTTGATGAAGTTACAAGGATAAAAGTAAAATGTAGGAAAGGACAGTAATTGCAGTTATAAGTTTGTTTCGGTAAAGCAGCAAATTTCTCTTTTAAAAAGAGTTTCAAAGTTAAGGACTCAGCAGCAACAAATCAAGGACTTTTTTTATACTGAGAAGCCTTGGCATTTTGTACTATCACAGATTGTGTACATTATTTGCAGTGACTTTATAAATGAGAAGAGAATATGTATGAATAACCTATGTGTGAACTGTACAAATCCATTTATTTATTAAGGAGTTGGCTCTGCTCAGCTCTGCACAGCTGCCTTTATTCATTTAAAATGCCTGTTTTCTCCCTGTCTCTTATCCGCACCTCATCACTGTTGCCTCTTCCTTTATCGCTCCTCCTCTTTAACGCTCTTTGGCTTTTTCCTCTGCCACTCTGCCACACTTCACTGGCTTCAGCAAACAGCTCCTCTGTCATATTATCTATTTTCTTCCTCTCTCTCTCTCACACACACACACACACACACACACACACACACACACACACACACACACACACACACACACACACACACACACACACACACACACACACACACAGGCGTTGTGAACCTAAAAGATGCCAGCAAGTAATACAATATTTGTATTCATAGTCCAAATATGCATAACACATAGGCCATCTTTGCATATGCACACACGCCCAAACTGTGTAAGCCTATGTACACACTCCCAACCAAGAACACCAAGACTACACTGAGGTGAGAGAGGCAAAGGAAATAGTACAAGTTGGTCAAGAGCACCAGAGGTTCTCTGACTGCATCTGTTACCAACCAATACATACTCCCCATTTTTAAACTTTGAAGCAGTTCCTTAGTATAATCATCTAAGAGCATGTATTAAATGAAGAGCATCATTCAAATGTAAGATAAAAGCTTCAAAGTGATTATTTTGGGTCAAGATTAGAGAGACACATAATAAATAAAATGACAATATTGTTTTGGTTTTAGATTTGAAGATTACTTTGTTTCTAAAGCCATACCATCACCCTATCTCCTGTATTTAATCACACTAATAGTCATATAGAGTGAGTTGGGTAAACATTTATAAAGCAATAATAATATCTATGTATGTAGGCGAGTGTTTTGAACATAATTGATTAAATTACAAACTTTAAAATGTACATAATAAATGTTTTTTTCAAAGTTAGAACATATAAAGAATGTCTATGGGACAAAAACACTGTGGCCTGGCTTTTGGTAGCACAATGACAAAACATTAGAGCAGCAATAAAATACAGTTATTCATGCCAGTAAAGTTCACTAAAGAGGTCTTGTCCAGTTGGCGATCCGTGTTTCTTGTGTGGTCCGCTCAAAGGGTTAAAGCCCAAAGTGAACTGAATTGTAAGAAGTTGGTTTCCAAGGGAAACTGTTCGCACCGTTCCAGCTGAGGCGGGACAAACCAAGTGCTTGACACGGAGGGGGTAGGGGTGTTTCAATACCGCTGTCAATTAATTATCCACAATACAACGTGTCAAATACAATCCCAGATCTTTTTTTGTGGTAAAAGCACCGAGCACTGTACGGACAAGTAATGTTTGATCTTAAATTAGCTAGTGTCAAAGGTTACTGATGTACACACTTTTCTCTCCCCCTCTCAAAGCGGTGAAGTGATGTGGTCCCTGCCAAGTCGGTTTGAAAAGAGCAGACAAAGGCTTTGAGCCCAGGACGCTCCTCTCTCTCCCTCACTCTGCCTACAAAGCCTGCCCAGCTCTATCGCCAGTGCTTCTCTGCCATGGAAACATTTTTAAGTAGCTCGCGTTAAGAGTGACGGTTTTGTTTCACTTTCTTATTTTGAGAAATGTACGACCGTCTGGATCCCCGCTCGGCCGCGAGAGGAACGCTTTTGGTGGGTAGCATACGAGGAAGCGTCGTCTGAGAGAGGGAGAGAGGGGGAAGGATTGACGCTTTTTCCTCCTCTCCTCCTCCTTCTTCCTTTTGCCCCCTCTCTTCCTCTTTTTGGCGGAGAGAGGGGTTAAGGCAGGAATAAACGCTTTTTGGGTTTTTCTTCTTTTTATGCAATTGTGTCCTGCTGCGCAACCACACCGGATCACGTGGGATTGAAGAGAGTTTAATCGATGTTGCACAGTTCACTGTAAGAGGAAAAAAGAAACATACAACTCCTGTATCGTTTGACTTGTCTGGATAAGTGAGACTGTTGCTACTTTTGCATTAGTCTACTGCAAGTGGAAGTGGGTTTGACTTCTTTTTCGGCCCTGGGTGTGTGGAGTGTTAGGTTCTTATATGCCTGGGTTTTGAAAAACAATGGAGACGCACATTTCGTGCCTCTTCCCGGAAATTTTGGCCATGATTTTTAGCTATCTGGACGTGAGGGACAAAGGCAGGGTAGCCCAAGTGTGTATCGCTTGGAGGGACGCATCCTACCACAAGTCAGTGTGGAGGGGGGTGGAAGCCAAGCTGCACCTTCGCCGGGCCAATCCCTCCTTGTTCCCCAGCCTCCAGGCCAGGGGGATCCGGAGGGTCCAGATCCTGTCCCTGCGCCGCAGCTTAAGCTACGTGATCCAGGGAATGCCCAACATTGAGTCCTTGAACCTGTCCGGCTGCTACAACCTGACAGATAACGGACTTGGCCACGCATTCGTCCAGGAGATCCCATCTCTGAGGGTTTTGAACCTGAGTCTGTGTAAGCAGATCACCGACTCGAGTCTGGGCAGGATAGCTCAGTACTTGAAGAACCTGGAGGTGCTGGAGCTGGGTGGCTGCAGTAACATCACCAACACTGGACTTCTGCTGATCGCCTGGGGCCTCCACAGACTCAAAAGCCTCAACCTAAGGTCCTGCCGCCATGTCTCTGATGTGGGCATTGGACACTTGGCGGGCATGACCCGTAGCGCTGCTGAGGGCTGTTTGAACCTGGAGTACTTGACCCTCCAGGACTGTCAGAAGCTCACAGACCTGTCTCTCAAACACATCTCCAAGGGGCTGACCAAGCTGCGGGTACTAAACCTGAGCTTCTGTGGGGGGATCTCAGATGCGGGTATGATCCACCTCTCACACATGACTTCTCTATGGAGCCTCAACCTGCGCTCCTGTGACAACATCAGCGACACTGGGACTATGCACTTGGCCATGGGCACCCTAAGACTGTCCGGGCTGGACGTGTCCTTCTGCGACAAAATTGGGGACCAGACTCTGGCATACATCGCTCAGGGGCTGTACCAGCTCAAGTCCCTGTCTCTGTGCTCTTGCCACATCTCTGACGATGGCATCAACCGCATGGTCCGGCAGATGCACGAACTCAGGACCCTGAACATTGGACAGTGTGTGCGCATCACGGACAAAGGGCTGGAGCTCATAGCGGACCACCTGACCCAGCTGGTGGGCATCGACCTGTATGGATGTACCAAGATCACCAAGAGGGGACTGGAGCGGATCACACAGCTCCCCTGCCTTAAAGTGTTGAACCTGGGACTCTGGCAGATGACAGAGAGTGAGAAAGTGAGGTGATTAAGAGTGCTTTAGTGGTTTTGTTTTTTATTTTGAATGGGGACAGAGGGGGATAATTGAAGGGAGGCTTCCTTTTTTTTAAAAGTGAGGGGCTCCCTTTTCCCTCCTGGTCTTGTTAAAGGTGTGTATCTCTCAATTGACCACACTTTTCTGTTCAAATGTTTCATGTTTTTATTATTTGGCCTTGCAGATTCTAATTAACATTTGATTTGACACGGTAGAAAGCTTTTTTTTTAATCTTACCTTCCATTGAAATAACTTTTAACAATTGTTTTCATCTTATGTTGAGTTTTAATATCTCATTATTACTTTTAACTTAATTTTTATTAAAGACAAGTTTGACGTGTTTCAACTAGAAATAACATACCTGCGTCATGTACTGACATTAGCTTCCAGAAAATTCTTCTAGTGGAACTTGCATCCATTCAAAGTGGCAGAGTTTAATTCTTTGTTTTCGGCAAAATGAGATTTTAAAACTTGTCCGAGTCCATTTTTGTATCGGAGTTTGGGTTTGAGACATGAATTGCTACAGCCATCACGCCTAATACATGTGGCTACCTCTTATGTGCTTGTTTTCAAAGGGTGTATACTGTTAAAAAGCAGAAGCGAAGCGAGAATGAGCAAGTGGGAGAAAATGTGCCTACGGGACTGTGTCTGCCCCCTCCCCCATCTCTATCTCCCTCCCTTCTTCATGAGCAGAGCTGGAGAAAGGAGAACAGGACACAATCTAACTACCTTTTGTTAATTTAGTCTGAGTAACTGCAACAAATTCCCTAAAACAGATCCGAGTGAGTAGGACAGCCTTGGGGGTAATTGCTTTCAATTTTTAAACAGAAAACACGTGATGCAAAAAAATGTTTACCCTGTTTGTGTTGAAGAGTTTTTTTTTTTATTATTGTTTATTTTATTTTTAGGGATAAAATCCAACTTTAGCACCACTGACTGAAGCGTTTTGCTCATGCTTTGACCAATATAAAGAGAGCAGTTCCCAGCTTCCTTCAGAATACCTTCAGCATTTTAATCTTGTGTCACTTTATTAATGTGATATATTATTTAACCGTAACAGGATTAATGTGCTGTGGGTTTTTTTGTAAGGGGTTAGAAACAAATGTTGCGTCGTACTTCAAATTGAAGTGATTCTATAGATGTCTAAGACCCTTTATTGACTAAAGTGTTCAGGGTTTCCTACATGCTTTTATTTTCCCACGTCAATGCCAACACAGGTTGCATTCATATTCATGTTGTTGCTCTCGCCAGTGAGACGCACACAGAGAGAGAAAGGAGCGTATAGGGATATCGGACCCCTCTTTTTCTCCTACTTCTACCCACTTGACAAAAATACCCTGAATCCATTTGGAGACATGTTTAGAATAAGGAGCAATCGATTATTTCTCTTTCTCGGCCCGGCTTGGGTTACAAACGGAATGCGTCTCTCTCTGTCTTTCTCGATCTCTCCCTCCCATTGGGTCTCTCTTTCTTTCACACACACAACTCACGTGCACACACACATACACACACACGCAGACAGACAGCCGAGTGTGTGTGTGTGTGCGCGCCCGCGCGTCTTAATGTAATGCAATGACCTGCTAGAAAATTAATATACGGATGTGCGTCCTGCTGAAAATGCTGTATGTGTGTTTGCAAATAAAAAATATGTTCTGTATATTATGTGTTTGTAAAGAATAAATGCAAAATCCCCAAATTAAATTGTTTTATATTCTTACGGTTAAAACAATTAAAGATATTTATATAATGAACAAACAAATCAGTGTGGACTGTACTTTTGTGTAGTTGCGTCATCTTTATTTTGTATCACATCAGTCACCTTCTGCTTTTTCCACTTTGTCATAATTATGATATTTATATGTGCTGCACTCATTGGGGTTTATTTTTAGCATTTCCTTGATAAGAGTCTTTGTTGATGTTGTTCTGCATTTATGTGATTTGGAGATTCGTGAGAGAGAATGTGTTGTTTTATTATTTACAAAGACATTCAAAATGGAGGTTCACATCTTGATTTGGCTGCATTGCCAATGTTATTAATTATCACCAAGGCATTTATTACAAGAAGCGGTTCTACCCTGCTGATTTTTTTTAATTATAATCTGTTAAACTGTTTCTTAAATGAGACAGAAAAAAGACTTAAATGTGCAGTTTTTAAGTTTCCTGTCTAGTTTCAAGGTTTGACAGCACATGGGGTCCTTGATATTTTGAGGATTTCAATTGTTTAAATGCTAAATTTTTAGGTAGGGTTAGGTTTCACGTGTGGCAGGGCTGTGTCTGTGCGTCATGTGCACTGTAATGAGATCTAAAGTTGGTTATAGGGCAGATTTAGCTCATTCTGGTTTCCATCAAGACGTGTCCTGTGTGTGAAGTAACAAACACACACATATAAAAGGCTGGCAGGCCGGTCAGTGGCTATTGTCTGTCTTTAGAAGTTACGAAGGCAGGTTTTGGTGGGGGGATTTTTTTTCTCCTCCGTTTTCCTCTTTTTCTCCTCTTGTTCAGTCACGCATACCAGATCCTAGACCAGGCAGGAGACCCCCTCCCTCCCCCCTCCCCTCCTTTTACTTAGCCCCCACTACCACACACACTACTTTTTAGCATTCCACACCATCATTCAAAGCATTTAAGCATTTTCCTCCCTCCTGACTCTCTGTGCATGGGGATTTGGGGATAAAGGCCTTGCAGTGCTGGAACTGTTGACCATAGGGACAGAGACAGACAGAACGAAAGGCACAAACACACGGGGAATGTCAGTGTCTGCCTGTTTCTTAAGTTTGCCCTAGCTGCCCTTTGGTCTTGTGCAATAACACTGCAATGACTGTGCACCAAGATGTAAAAGATTTGTGACATTTTGCGTTGTTATAACCCCAGAGCGTATTTCAATCTTGCTTGTGTTTCTACTTGCATCAGGGTAAAAGAAAAGAAGACGTAAGAGTTAAAGAAGGGAAGGCAATTCAGAAGATAAAGCCAGCAACATTTAATAACATTTATATAGCACACATATATAGTTGTCGATATATGACAAGGTTGCTTCCTAATGCTGTTAAATCTAAAGCCAAAATATTTTTACACAATATTTTATCCACATTTTGAATTAGGTACCAGCCCAATTAAACTCTTGCGCAACAGTGATTTTAAAATAGATTATTTGTTGCCAAACATAGCCCACAGTAACTTTCTCTAGAGACATTTTGTATTCTTTTGCATAAAACATCTTATTAACTGCGCAACCCTAATCCCTGAGTGATATATTGGGGTGTGACGTCGCAAATGAAAAGAAAGAGGGGTGGTGCAGAACATATATGGGTCCCTTCTCATGAGAAACAGGATCATGACAAGAGCATATCATACTTTTGTACGGCGAGCTCTGTAAGCTCAACACAGATACAATCAGCTATATTCAAATGATAATGTGATACCTTATTAATCCCCATAGGGAGTTCTCTTTTTGTCTGTGAGGTCAAAGGTCAGTCAGCCTAACCTTTAGAGCTGTGCTGTTGAAGCTACATCAGGCAATGGGTGTCATGCTCAAGGACACATCAGCAGCAGTGTGGAGGACAGTGTTTTTTTTATTTTTTGCATCAGCTCACTGTGTGGTTCTGTCCTCTACTACGGGACAGCCACCTCTGAAGCTCTGCAATACTTTTTTGTAGGACATGTGAGGAAAATGCAAACCAGTTGATTATTGTTTAACTTAAAGTATCAATTCACATTTTAAATAGAAAACATTTCACTGCTGGGGTTTTTAGTGAGTTTTAGTCGCATACAGCACAGGTCACACGCAATGTTTCTGGGACAAATGAATGCAAAGCACATAAGATGATATAAACCTTCAGTCTTCTACTTACCAACAATGCAAGGTCTATATGCAAGAATAAAAACAGGTCAGAAATCATTTCACAAAATATTTTGTTAGATGTAGTGACTAATGCTGGTATTCTGCACTGGTTGACCAACAAATAGAACAAACTGCTTCTCTAGTTTCACCTCTTAAATAGAGTTCAGAGGCTTTTGTTTGAATGGTTTGAGCTGTGGCTGATGTGTGTCTTTACTCTAATGTAACACTGCAGAGATCAAAGTGTGCACCAAATGGCTTTAAGTTACGTTCTGTTCTATTTTGTTCTCCTTTTTTAAACCGTCAGATTCTGCCTGTCATGACTGACAGCTTTGTTCAAAAGATCACCCAATTTTTTTTTTTGCTCTTTATAATCTGTTGATCAAAGCTTTCTATACTATAAAAGACGTGTACATGTTTAAACTAAATTTTGTGTCAGGCCTGTGAGCAGTAAAAGTTTGGTGGCTGCTCTCTGAAGCACATTTCCTGTCAGCGAGAGCCGAGGAGGAACAGCAGTGTGTGTGAACTGCGTTTTTACTGCTATCATTAAAGGACTAGTTTAACATTAAAAGGGGAATTGGGGTTCTTCACAACAAAGCAGGAGGGGTATTAGCGGTAAAGTGTGAGTGCCCTCCCCCCACTGCTGCCTATCTTTTTAACTGTCTCTGGTGTGTGTCTGCCGCGCTGTCTGTATGTCTGTACCTCAGTCTGTCTCAGAGCTGGTTTTCTGACATTCAGCTTTCATCTACAACTCTTTGTTCCTCCTTTTTCTTCAGTTTGTACAGTTTTCTCTCCTGTTTTTCCCCCCACACTTGCATATTTCCTGTTTTTGTTCCTTTTTACCTGGCTCAAATCATTATTTCCCCACTGTCTATGCCAGGCCCTCCCCACCTCAATATTGACTTCTTTCTCTTTCTTTATGCCCAGTTTCACTCGCCCTCCCGCCCTCTCTGCGGCACCTGGTGCTGAGGTGTCGCTGAGGTACAGTAGACGGCTCTTTGAAGTCCCTGGGGCCCTCGGGGTGTGTATGTGTGGTATGTGTGTGTGTGTCAGGAAACTTTTTATCTGCAGCTACAGTCAGGAACATTTGGCGTTACTTTTGATTGTGGCGTTTCTAATTTTCAAACGACCTTCTGTTACTGCACATTGTGTGGGCTGTTAATGCCTCTAAGATTAACTGTAGAACATGTACACTTTGCACCACCAACACTGCAAATGCTTAGATTTGCTCCTTGTTGCATTTAATCTTGAAATAGAAAGCACTTAGGCTGTGTGCATAGTAATACATTTTAATTGAGAATGCATTGCAGAATGTACATCTAAGGCTGCATCCAAACAAATGTGATTTCATTTTAAAATAGCATTGTAGCGATAAAAACAGTGGAAGACTTTATAATAACTCACTTTAATTATGAATTTAGGAGCCCCATTGAAATGTCTGTGATCTCATTTCAATTCATCCAGGTCATACCAAAGAAGCTTAAGAAGCAAGCATCTAAATAATTAACCTTACAGATGCTTACACTTTTTGAAGTTTTAGAAGCATTGTTTGTTGTTATAAAAGTGCTGGCCCTATGAGCAGCTATACACAATCCAAACATGTTGTCTTTGCTCCTGGGCTGGTTCTCCAAACTAGGTGGACAGTCACCTACTGTAGGGAATAAGTTACACATCCTTAAATATCTCATAAACTAACTTTCAAAGCTGTCTTCCATAAGCCAACTTAAACAGTCAATAAGCCAAGAAAGATAAGAAACACTTTTCACAAAGTGTGAAATACAATTCTGGACTAGTATGTTTGTATGTTATGGCCGATGTTTCAATTTCTGACATCCAGACTCAAGTAGCTGCATCTAGAGTTCATTCAAACTACAGAAAAACAAAATTATACCTTGCAACATTTCAAGTCTCCATTTTAGATACTTTTTTAGTCTAGTGTGAACTCAATGTGAAAAATTCTGCTCTTTTTAAAGAAAAAGATTATTAGTGTTAAAATATACTATCGACACATGTTGCACTATTTAAGAGCTGGAAGTGAAAACATGTAAGTCTGGTTTAAACCTTCGGGGTTTGGACCTGGCACGGTCTGAGAGAGGAGGGGGAGGAGCAGAGGAAAAAGCACCCCTGTCCTAAAGTCTGCAATAGTCAGCACCCAGCCTGCAAAGACAGAAAAGAGAGGGGGTAGTACGGCACTGTACAAAAAAATTATGAAAAAAGTGAAAGGACAAGAGGGAGACGCAGATGAGAAAAAGTGAGACTGGTGAGAAGGACAAGCTGAGGGGGAGACAGACAGAAAGAGAGGAATTTGTGAGTCACTGTTTGAATGTGGGCTGCTAGAAATCGACTAACCATGTTAACGCAGTGTTTGGCTCTGACACATTTATACACACACAATAGTTTAAAGTACAAAACCTCAACTAATACTGGAAATCACGTGGTATAAGCAACACATACACATAATTATATCCCAAAGTTTATTCAGAAATGCTGCTACTGCTTCTGTGTGTCTCTGCCCAACAGACCAGCTAATTATTTTCAGTCGGACGCCAGGCACGCACACACCTCTGCTGCACATTCCTCACAAAGTAATGAGCTGCTTTTCTACAAAGCCAAGAATTTAGACGAAGGTCACAATGCTTTCCATTTCCAAACCTTTGCAAAAGAGGTAAAAGTGACTTCAACCTGTGCCTAAAAGAATAATTAGTGACTTACAATTGACATATAACATATCAATTAACTATAATACGGTGTAGCTACCATTAAAATATGGACTATTCATCTTGGGCTGCCAGAGTTTTATCAGACCCATTCACCAGTGTGCACTGCATCTCTAACAGTATCCACACTGGTCCAGTGTAATGTATTGTTAAGCCAGGTCTTTCACATTATAGAACTTGGTACTACTTTGTCAACCTTGGACACACACAGTCTGCACTTGAATGGCATTTGAGGCAATATTTTGTGTGAGAGAAGTCAACTCCATTAAACTCAAACGTGGTGTATCTGGAACATGTACAGGGCTTAATGTTAGCCACTTCACATAGCCGCTAACTGTTCGCCGTTATGTTCATGGGGCTCGGAGAATTACAGTGCACATTTAACTGCTTTAGCTTGTGTCGTTAATGAGCAGCTCATTCATGTGCGGCCTCTTAATGTGTGCGCTCATAAAATTTATATTGTACAGGCTTATGTTTGTTCTGTAATGTTGCCTATTAAGAATATTACATATTAGATTGTTCCACAGTTGTGCCACAGAAGCCATTTTCCTGCAGCTCCCAAAACTAAAACACTTTGGGCAGTACATAGTAATGTTGTGGTATATGTTGGCCACGCCTATATGAAGTGCATATATTTTTAGTAGCCTTTGCAATAAAACCTCGCTAAATGTATTGTGAATGTTCCCTTTAATAACTTGTATTGTACATTTTATCTACTACCTATTAACCATCCATGGCAGTTATGTACACTCAATGTTCGCAGCTATATTGAATAAGAAAACAACACACTAAATCTTTAATTCGCAACCATAAGACCCCGCTTCATTCTTAATCAAGCCATGGACGTTGTTGCTGAATCTTTTATGGTAACCTTTGCAATTACCACATGGGGAGGACGGCAAATTATGCAGTATGTGATGTTGACTTGTGCTCCCTGTATACTGACTTCATTCCACGGTACCCAGCGGAGAAACACAGGAAGCAGGACGGACAGGGAGAAGCCGAGAGGGAGGGAGAGAAGTGGAAGATTGATGCTGGGGTTCTTTTTGGGTTTCTTTGTCTGCATGTGAAACCACGTGAAGCCCTGACAGAAATGTGACAGATACTTGCGATGTCAATGCGCAGCATGCTCGCACACATTCTAATTTGTCAGGTGAGGCGGTGTTTGGGGTAGCGTGGGAGGTGTGGTGGTGCGCCTGTGCCGTGTGTGTGTGTGCTCGTCTTCCTGTGCACATACGATGATTCAAAGTCTATGTGCATAATACATGTTCATAGACGTTGGCTCGTCTCCGCTTCTGTGCTGGCTCTCTGTACCTTCCTGTCAGTTCAGCTTGTCATTCTGGCATCAATAAGAGAAACTTTTCTTTCGCTTTACTCTGTTTAGAATTTGTCGCGCTTTCCTCAAACAGGGGGAATAGGCAGAAAGGCAAGACAGAACACTATAGTACTGTGTTTGACAGGAAACACTGTGCATAGGAACACAGAGATCTCACAACGTTAACAAGGATAATTTTTCAAGACTTTTTGGGAGGTTTGTGCTAAAGCAGACACACAATAAAAGTTGATTCATGGCTAAACTTGCTATTCTGCTTCATAATGTTTTCATACATAGGTCAGGTGGTGACAGCCAGGCAGCATTTATAAGAGAGATGTACCGGAAAAAGTTTTACAAGAGGAAACAGAGTCGATACCACATTAATCATCATGCATTGTAAACAAAACTGCGTTGCTGTTGCCTGTGGTTGCATCCTGTCAACATGTCTCACTTTAACTGTACTCCAGTGACGTCCAATGAAACATTTGTAACCAAGGCTTACAATCAGCTACTGGTATATACTACATTAAAGTTGACATTCAGTATTTATATAGTATATGGTATCTTTTGAACTACAGTCAAAAAGATAAGCCAGGTCTTTTTAAGGGTAATTGAGTCAGAGTTGACACATTATAACAACTTGAAAAGTCTGAAAGACTGTTTGTCTTTAGACCCATTATGAGTCATCAATTCCAACAGTGGCCATTTTTGTCACAAAGAATATGTGCCAATATGCATTTTACAGTGATTACAATGTAAAAAGAAACCCATGAGAAAGGAATTATTGGCATTTATCATGACAAGGATTTCTTAGCTGTCAAAAATACCCAATTTACCAAAAGAAAAAACATTAAGATTGTAAAGTCATAAGAGTTTTGCATCTACCCACTGGACAGATCGGCCATCCGTGCAAAGCCCTAAACCTTTTAGTAAACTGGTCAATGTCAATTTTCTTTTAACAATATTTAACTGACTCTGTTTGACCTGTTCGACCTGTTCACTGCACTGGACAGTCTGTGAGGTCAAAGTTCACATTTAAAAGGTGAGTTTGGTTAGTTTTAGCCTTTTTGTGGATATCTAGTGGCAAAAATTCCAAATACAACACCACCCTTAATAACCCTGTTCACATGTGGACAGCTATAGTGCCCTGAAGTATGCTGTTTATCAATAAAACCCTGAAAATAGGCCTGATGGTGGAAATTTTTAAAACAAAATCTATTTACTTCATAAATGTATTTAATTCATAAATGTCCTTAATCTGTGCAAAAATGTATTCTCAATAATAAACATGAGCATGCTTCTTCTCCTTTAGTACTCAGTTTGTCTGTTTACCAGACTTTTTTCAGGGGACCCATATTTTAAAAAGGCCAAATGAGTTGCAGCCCAATTCCCTGATCTTTTTTACCATAACTTTTCTTTGACTTTCACAAACATTATTCTGAAGTTTGAGGTAGAATTGCACCCCACTTTTAGGTCCTGACCCAAAGAGCTTTAATTGTAATATACTTTCTTGTAATATAAACCAAAGCTGTTTTAGTTGTAAAAGCAAGGATCATAAATCTAAAATTGTTATTTATTTGAGTTTACTGTATTTGGTGCTAATAACATCTGGCCATTCTAACACACTAATCTTTGTGGGTTCCCGTACATATTTGAAACATGACCAGCTCACTGAGATCACCAGGGTGACATCATCCGACATAAGGTTTTATGTCCATTTATGAAAACTATTAAATATGTGATCCCAACCATTGTTGAATTAGTGCAAAAAGACAGGTCACTTCCCGTTCAAACCACTCAATCCAGGAAGTGGACATCTGAACCATAAGAAAACTGCCATCACAAAGTTATTTAATATTCAATCTATAAGGCATTATTGAGACGGAGGAGCGCTCTTATCACCCAGTAAATGAATTACAGTTTCAATTTGCATGTTGAGTGAATTGAATTGAAAGAGCCTCAGTTCCACAGAGTCCAACACGACAGTGGTGTGCTCACTGATAACCAGTCTGCCAAGTCAGGATTTAGCCAAAGCTAGATTTACACTTGTGTTTGGCTTATAAGTGTGCAGATCTGACTGAAGTGTCTGGCACCAGGTTTTAAGGCAAATCCACGAGGCACCAACATGAATGGAATCACATCAATCGCAAACTGGTGCTGAATTCGGGGGATTGTTTTAGAAAGAAACACATGCTTTCATTTTGAAGGAGCATTTTATAGAAGGAGCCTACATTAAATGCAGCATATGTGCCACAGGCTGGACTCAGATGTGTGCCTGCAGCCGGACCTGCCTGACCGTGGAGCAGTGCAGACCTCATCTTTCCACTGCTGCTCCCACAGATGTGATCTGACTTGAAAAAAACCTGCGGCGCTGTGTTTGTTTGCTACTTGAACACAGCATGTCTCTAATACTGAACTGAGGGCTGCGGCCTCAAAGTCAGGGTGGTTTTCTTTTTTACTTTCCAGTTTTAAAGACATAAAATAAAGCTTGGCAAAGAGGAGAATGAGAAACTGAAAAGAGATTGACAATTAGGCCAAGTTAAGTCTGCACATATATATTGTTTCACAAATGTATTCCACAACATTACCGGAATCAAGGGAACTCATACAATGGCTCAATGTAATGCCTACATAACTCTTTTGTACAGTATTTTGAGAGGCTCTCAAATACTGTACAAAAGGGTTATGTAGGCATCGACACACTGAAAACGAAAGTGTGTTTTGGCCTTGTGTACACACACAACTGGTGTTAAAGGTCATAGATAATACACGCTTAAAAACTCCTACCTTTGTGAAGACTTTTAGCAACGTCATTTATTGCATTCTTGTGTCGACAGGTAAATGCAGCTTTTCTAATCCATGGTAACAGTAACAGTAAGAATAATGGCGGCCACTGCACAGAACAAATTTTAAATCTACAACATTTACTTTTTTGTCTGTCTATGCAAACTATTTACTTAAATAATTGTATCTTCACCTAGTAGCTTGGTGGGCTACGTGCAGTCATAGCCTTATTCTTTACAAATATGGCTGTATAAATTAAGACTTAGACTAGAAAGAGAAATAGGAAAATTGATCTGTGATTTTAGCTTTGACAGAATAGAATAAGAAAAGAAGATAATTAGTGTGTTTATGCAAATAAAGTAGAAAGAGGGAGAGACGTGAGGAGTGGAGTGAGTGAAAACAGAGGGAACATAAGAACGAATACAAAACAGGGGCCAGAGAAGAAGAGCTCAGTGTGAGTTTGTGAACACCAGGTGTGTATCTGCTGTCCCCAAGGTCCTTCTAGCTGTCTTTTTCTATTGATTACTTCATATTGATTCGGCCTGGCACACACACACACACACACGCAGACACACACACACACACACACACACACACAGACACACACACACACACACACACACAACATGCTTCACTTGATTTAGCTCAGCTTTGACACAGGGGACATGAGGGTACATTGTTAACACACATGCAAGCATACACGGATGCACACATAATCCTTCTATCATTTGTCCTCCTAAGATGACAACCATCTCTTTTTGCGCTCACACATACTCGTCAAACAGTTGCTTGGCCTGTTCGCTCATGTGCACTGGCTGTCGGGCAAACAGGCAAGAGAAACAATGAGAATGTATGAGACAGATTGTCAGAAGAAGTGTACTGCCTTGAACAAACATGGTATACCTTGGAGCCTGCTTTTCTCAATATGTTCAGAATTTACGCCTACTTCTTCCTCAATCACTGGTTTATGCTGACAGGTTTAGAAGATAAGTGAAGCATTTATCTAATTTTAATTTCCTTTGTCATTGTTCTCATTATTATTTATGTTAATTAGAGTGCTTCTCAGATTGTAGAGATGATGTAGTTATAATAAAGAGCAACGATAGCCGAACTGACATTTTGAACTTCAGCTTTTTGGGGCTAGAATGGAAAAAGAAGCAGTGGGTGCCATTGAAAGCTGCAAAGGTAACCACAGCTTTAGCAAGTTAACGCTTATTGGTAAATAAATCACGTTAACAAGCAAATGTAAAAACTGAACGTTAGACCAAATTATTATTTTTTGCTATACTTCTGGGCCGTCCCTGCTGGATGTCATAATGGCAGGTCTCCCTCCTCAAAACTAAATGTCTAAAAAATAGACAGAAAAGACCCACTATGAGGAAGGTTTATATGCAATCAAGTACCTTTGATTTTTTAATTTTAATCTGCCGCAGTATATGTTTTACTACACTGAGCCAAGGCTATAAAATTTAGTTCTGTATTACCTTTATGTATATCTGAATGAAGTCTAGTCCTCTGGTACTGCACATATAAGGGACAAAAAGAGAGTATAAAAAAGAAACAATGTGGTGTGATTGTAGCTTGTTGGGTTGTAATTTAATGTGAGGAGCAATAAACAACAATTAATAAAGAAAAGACAAGAATAGAAGTATACAGGTCACTGTTACCAGCTTAGCAGACAATATATAAATTATTAATCTTATCGACAGTTGTCACAAAAATAAATGTTTTGTTTACATATATCAGTACCAGTGAGTACAATAGGGTTGTTTAAGTTAAGATTAGATAAGAGAATATAAGATGAGGGTGCCTGAGGTGTCACACAGAGCACACAGAGCTTGATGTTGCCAATAGCTTTCTTTTGAGTAAAAAGTCTAATGGTGTAAATACTGGATCTGAATAGAAAGATTAATATATTAATGCATGACACATTCGCTTTTTCAAAGAAAGGCAAGAAAACAATTTAAGTGATTCAAAGTTGGACACTAGGGCTGTAGTCAACCAAAGAAAACCAAAACTAAAATCTCCACAACACATCAACTGTCAGCCCTACAGGACACCTTATTGCTCGCTGTTCTTGATGTGCTCAAGCTGAAACACTGGTTTGCTCAGCTTGATGGTGAGTCTCATAAACAACTCCTTTTTACAATAATAATGATCTTCACAATAGTGGGAGAATAGAAATGTATATAAAACTGCGTGAAAACTGGAACTCATGTCAGTGCCTGGACACATTTCCTGCTCATCAGCACTCCTCTAATGAGGGGGTTTGACTTGTGTGTCATGACCAGAATGATGCATGATGGGAAGTGGTGGCAGGTGCTCTGACATCTATCAATATGTATAGTCCCATTTATGCCACACCACACACAGATACAGCCTTACATCTTCTTCATTTGTCCTTCATCCAGGCTTTTGCTGCACTTTTTCTCTTTGTCTCTGAATCACAAGAAGCATCACTGTCTGTATCTGCCTTCAGCCTGTTGTGCACGTACATCCACACGCACATCCACATGTACAGTACACCCACACACACACACACACACACACACACACACACACACACCTGCAGCCATGGAGACGCACACACACACACAGGCTGTCTGTGCTGCTGTGATGGCTCCGAGCTGTCAAAACATCCACGCTTTCTCTCTGCTTCTCTTTCACCAAAACAGCCTGACAGAGCTTGTCTCTGCAGGTTCACCCAGGCTGCTGTCTCGCTTCTTTCTCTTCTCTCACCACTATTTTACTTACATCACTTAAAACTCTAGTACAGTATATAAAACGCAATGGAGCTTTACAAAGACAGAACAGTAAAAGATGGAAAGCATACATTTCACAGGAGTAGAGGGGGATCTATGTCCTTTTTTAACTGGTATTGAACACATCCAGGTACAATGACTCAGAGAGAACTATAAATACAACACCAAATAAAAGGGTCAAACAATGTACAACTGATATGGTACATTTGTTCCACTTTTACCTGTAAAGTGAGCATCCCCTGTTACCATGACAAACTAACAAGAGAGACCAGTTGAGAAGAAAACATATATCTTGGATTATTTGTAGGTTTATCAGTGACAAAGTACTGTTGTTTCTATATTTGCATCTACTGACCTAACTTTAACCTTGCCCCTTTGACAAAATTCTTAAAACAACTGTCAACCTCAAGCTAAAGATTATATGTGCATTTTATCCCATATGGAAGCCATTACCCCAGAAGGGACTGTAAACAGATGTATGTCCCCATAATGCAGTAAACACCCAGACCACACACACAGAGTGCAGTGTGTTTGGCCTGCAGGCTGTGCACAGCGGGGACGAATCAACCGTATGGCAGACAAGAGCACAGAGCCAAATCTGGCTGGCTCTGGCTCATGGAGTGTGGCTCCACTGATGTGTGTGTGAGTGTGTGTTACACTTAAATATACAGTATGTCAGGGGCAATGGCTGCCTAAAGGTGGGGGATATGTGGTGTTTACCCCAGTGCTGGAAATCTAATGAGTGAAAAGCACTGTGTATTCCCGGGTCTGCTACAGCCATTGTGCCCCTGAGCAAGGCATTTAAGCTCCTACCTCTTTAGCGTTGCCTACAGCTTAACAGGGTTAACTGTAATTGAAGAATGGCAATAATATGAACAAGCACACATTTTAAACAGGCTGTTCTGCTTTATTTAAGAATGAGCTCTAGTTTGTGGTGTTGTGTTGTGTAATTGTTATGTACATGAATATAGAACAGTCCATTCCGGCTGTCGCATGTTACTGCAGGCCGTTACATTTCTTCTTTACATTAGGAACAGCTATGACAATTACGCAGCTGTGATGACATAATTACATTTTTATGTAACAAAGCTCAAAAGAAAAATGTATTTGAAGTATTATATATAAAGTCTTGTGTGTGTGTGTGTGTGTGTGTATGTGTGTGTGTGCGCACGTGTGTGTGTGTGTGTGTGCGCGCGCGAATGTGCATGTGTGTGCGCGTGTGTGTGTATATGTGTGTGTGCGCGCGTGTGTGTGTGTGTGTGTGTGTGTGTGTGTGTGTGTGTGTGTGTGTGTGTGTGTGTGTGTGTGTGTGCAGGCGTGTGTGCAGGCGTGTGTGTGTGTGTGTGTGCAGGCGTGTGTGTGTGTGTGTGTGTGTGTGTGTGTGTGTGTGTGTGTGTGTGTGTGTGTGTGTGTGTGTGTGTGCAGGCGTGTGTGTGTGTGTGTATGTGTGCAGGTGTGTGTGTGTGTGTGTGTGTGTGTGTGTGTGTGTGTGTGTGTGCAGGCGTGTCCATGACATTGCATGCTGCCTGCGTAAAGAATATGCATGTAATTGCAGGTTTTTGTGTGTCCATGCTTATGTGAATATTGAGTCCTTTGGGTGTGTTGGCATGTGTTGGTTTTGTCATTGCAAAAAAATAATTTGTTCATGTTTTACTTATACATGTGAGCCAAATACATTTCTGTTCAGTTTTACTTACAAAAACAACAGCCTATATCTTTAATCACTACTGGCTTTTTCCTTTTTTCCTTCACCACTTTAATTTCACTTTTTACTCTTGTTTCTTTGCTCCTTCATCTTACTTTCTTATTGAATGCCTGCTGTTATGTTTTTTTTTTATCTATCTCTGCTGAGCAACACTTTTTTTTCCCTCTAAGCGCTGGGCTTTTTTAACTCTCTCTCTCATATTGCCTGTGTGCACGGGTTAAATCACAGTGAAGCCTTCCTGTCTTTTGCTGCGTATGTGTGTGGTGGTTTTAAAAAATGCATATATTCTATAAGTGGGAGGAGGAAGCAGAGCGTGGTGAAAAGAAAAACACAGCCTCTGTGCGTTGTGTCAGTGGAGTTGACATCTGATCTTGCTGAGTCTGGTAAAGACCAAAGTGCTGAAAGTACCGCGTTTGTGGGGGATCCTGTCCTGGTTTCAGTGTGGGTGGTAAGAGGAGGGAGTGAGGAAATGGGGTGTGTGTGAGTGCACTTAGTTTAAGTGTCAGCATAGGCTTGTGTGTGTGTGACTAGCAGAAAGTAAAGAGGGGGAATCGCAGTGAAATAGAGCCCTAGAAATGGATGGTAAAGAGGATGACAAGAGAGAAGAAAAAGGAGGAAAGTAAGATATTTTTGAAAAAAAGTGACTAAAAGGGCACCCATTTGAGTTTCAGTATTCTTACAGTTTTTCAGTCACATTAGCGATCAGGACTCATGACACTGTTTACACAACAATGCATTACACCCAAAAAGCTAATATTCTGTTACAATTTGTCCGCTTGTTTATACAAAGGTGGCATTGTCACTCCGTGAAAATGCTCTTTTGAATCCAGAGGGTTTTTTTCTCTGTTGTAATTTAAACAGGAAAGACGGCCTCTTCTATGAAAATTATGACACAACAACTGAAAGCTATTGGCTGCTGGCAACACACAGCGACTAGAACAACAAAAATTCTGTGTTTGTGTGGTTCAAAAGTCTTTGTTTTGATTATATATCTTTAGTAACACATGTATAAATGCTTAAATACTGTGGATTTTGGCTAAAGCAGAAAAAAGCAAGAGTAAAACAGTCCGTTAAAGAGGCTACCTTTAATCCCTCTCTGTAAAACTTGTTAACAACAAGACTGAAGATCATTTTAGAATAAGTTCACAAGATAAAATATAGCCTCTTCAATTACCATTATTTTGGACACACTGAGGTTTATCAGCACTATATTTTCAATAAGCCACAGGCCTATGTTGGCACTTTGGTGCTGTAAATGGGCCTTTAAGGAAAGTATATGTCCTATGATTTGAATAGGGAGTTTATAAAGAAAGAACATTAGAAAAGAAACATTATTAAGAAAGAACAGGTGTGTGTTTGTACAAGTCCATAAATTGCTTACTCAATATTTAAAAATGAAAAAAGAAATGGGGGACATGAAAGGGACAGGTGTCCACTTAATATGTGTCCCAGGATTTCCATTGCACTGACACGATCAAAGCTCGAACTCTCAGCCACACACACACACACAAACAGCAGACAGACCTATTGATTTTTTTGGTAGAACTGTTCTGTCACCACATCCAGTGCTAGACTCCCCTTGTGACCTCCCTTCCCTTCCCCCCCACTCCTCTTCAACCCTCTCCACCCCTCTCTTACATGTGTAAATGTGACACTTGACACTTGTCACCCGCCTCCTCCTCCATCTTTCTCCCGTTACTGTACTTCCCTCCCACTTCTTAGATGCTCTGCACACCTTTTCTTCCCTGTCTTAAAAGGATTCTTGTCAGGGATGAGAGAAATGGTGATTTAAGACAAGGAGGAGGGGTTCTTTTGGGTCTACACACACACTCACACACACACACACACACACACAGAAACTCATATACGCGTTTGCAGATAAAAAAGGACAAATAAGAGAATGCCTCAGCGATCCCCCTGAGACCTAAAGAGGTAGAGCCTGAAACAGATTTCCCGCTGAGTTTAGAAGCTTTGGCAATGCCGCGCCTCAGTCATGCCAATAGCCTGAACAGAATGGAACAACAGGAAGAGAAGAGAGGGAAAGACAGACAAAAAAACAAAGACACAAAGAGATGTGGTGTGAGGGGCTGAATAGACAGCAATATGATAAATGCTTGAGTGTGGCTGCAATAATATGAATGGGACTATAATGAATGGCAAGAGCACAAACACATACACGGTTATTACATAGATTTAGTGACCGCCAACAAAGTCAGTCTGTCTTTCAGAGGAACACACAACTGTACAGGCAGGAAAGATTTGTTTCAGATTTATTTACATTTGCTGCTCAATATATAGAATGATCATTAGTGATTGTATTAGTATTGTCACTGTGTCCTGGTGGCTCACACGTTAGAGCGAGTACCACATTATTGGAGTGACTCAGGTCAAAATCTTCAATTGGGTCTGTTTGCCTTGTGTCAACCCCCCCACTCACTCTCCCTTTGTTTCCAATCTGTCTACTGTCTCTCTATCACAAAAGGCCAAAAGCCCATAAAGTAACAAATGAACTTCAGCATACTGTAGTGTTTGTGTGTATAAGATGATGTAGCCAATGTATCAACCCTTAATCCAATAAGCCGTGCTGCATATTTAAAAAAGCAATATGAAGATAGGTATAGATAGATATTTTGAATAAGTGGATATTAACAAAGTTGACTTAAAATCTCCATAATTCTGTCTCTGATGGATTTAAACCTGGTTATTTATTTTGTGTTCAATAATTAGTTCTTATTAACTTTAGCTGAGACCTAAAATCACTTTAGATTAAACCCAATAATAAACACGGGTCTCATGTGTTGTCCCTAAAATAGTATTCTCAAAACAAATCTCATTTTATTTATTTATTAATAATAAGAAGAATCTATTAACAAAAAAAAAATTAATGTGAGGCCCAAAAGTACTTCAAAAAGGCTCTCATTTATCAAAGTTGCATAAAAGCGAGTGCAGCTCTGGGTGTAAAAGTGGCCGAATAACTGAGCACACATGAGATTTATAAAACTGTACGTATCATGCATAACTGCCTGTTGATAAATACAGCAGACGTGATTTAACTGAAACGCACCTAAATATTCACTGTTCAGCTGGACTCGCTCACAGAGTTTACGGCATGAAGGCACAAAACATGAAAAAAAGCCAAGTTGGATTGGTTTGTCTTCCTTGAGCCGGAAATGACAAATAAATACTCCAAGATGAAGGATTAAATTGCACAGCGGGAGATGGGTCCAGCTCCACACAGAGCCAGGTCCATGGCTTTGATGTGTCAGATATGGACCACTGTCTACTTTTAATGCTGTGTTTGCGCAAACGTTGGATCAGAACAGTTTTCACAGAGCACTGACAGACACACCTGTAACATGGCACCGGGACAAAGGGGTGTGGAGCACAGCTCTCGGTAAGTGGCCGCTGCATGTCATATTAAAAGTTAAACTTATCTTTTTCCGGTGTGTTTTGCTTAAATCAATTACAACTGACAGTTTACTTGGGTGACATTACCCACTTAGCATTAATTAGCCTAGCTTTATTGTAAAAGCCTCAGATAAAAGACAAAATGAACAGATGGATGTGTTATAGACTGTATTGATAAATCACACAAAATCAATTGAAAGCTTGGGCTGCACATGGCCCTAAAACTATATAAAATACTAAAATGTTGTTACAGAAGACTGTAATATCTAATATTGTTAGTTCTAAATAATGGTTTTGCTGCTCAGCTCGATGCCGACTTTAAACTTGTGTATATTTACACCAGCTCCTGACCTGGAGTGGGATTTAAGCGTACTGTACGCCCACGTTCAGATTAATAAATGCTAAAGATTGCGTTGAAATGGTCGTACACCCAATTTATTGCCATATGCACCTTTGATAAATGAGGGCTAGAGGCTGCAGCAGAGACACACAGCAGGCAGCACATGATCCAGAACAACATCCAGAACATTATTACATCTCTCTGACAAGGATGTGCCTCAAACAGGTGCACACTTTCAGTTTAATAACTTAAACTAATAACTTAAAACTTATGCTCAGCAGCCTCCTAAAGTTGAGCCTCTTTGCCAACACAGATTACCGCTCACATTGTCTCTGTTCTCCACCGGTGACTAGACATTTACGTTACTTTTTGTCCATTGTGGAGAGAGTAAAGCTCAGCCTCAGTCACAGACTTGTTTTCATTGCGCTCTCCTTAATCCTTGTTTGTTAAAGCGGCACTTTGCAGGTCTGGCAGTTTTTATGCTCTTTGTATTTGTATTTTTCCCGATAGAGCTCCCCCTACAGTTTCGGTTTAATGTTAAAAAACACTTGTTAAAAACTCGCTGGCTATGAGCTTATCCCTGCCCTTCTTTCTTCCCCCATTTGCTTCTTTTTCATCGGCTCTGCCATGATGAATGTCTGAGACTGACTTGGGCGAGTGTTTATGTGTGTAGTGTCGTTAACCAATTCGTTTCTTGTGAGACCCAAGACTCCCGCAAGACTTCTTGAATCGAAGGGACAGCGAGTTCCTGGCTGGTATCTGATTTCTTGCATGGCTGTTTTTTCACAACAGACAGACCCCATCCACCACAAAATAAGTAATTAGAACATCACAATGACTTTGTTATTTTAAGGTGAAAGTCCTGCAAAGTTCTCCTTTAAGTCTGTGCAGAACCATCCTGGCCAGGTTCCGGTCTGTGCAGTAGGTGAGACACAGATTGTGAGCGAGTGAACGTCTTTTGCTAAAGTGAATTAAAATAACTAATTCCATCATGCAAAGCTTAAAATTGTGCTG
>JALDNG010000056.1:2207500-2217500 GCA_024349245.1 Neodontobutis hainanensis
AACCTAGTTTAGGTTAAGGACACTGTAGATTAAAAATTCTCCAAAAATGATCATATTTACCTCATGGAATATGCTCACTCCTTTTGCATCAAGTTGGAGAGTGGGATAGTGTTAAGTGTAGGTTTATACAAAAGGCCAGGCAAAATTTCATGACATTCATATATTTATACATATAATATTTTTTTACTTATTTTTTACTTTTTTAATCTGTCGGGGTTTCATAAAAAAGCTCATAACCATGGGTGAGTAAATGTGAAAGGGGGAGAGAAAGAGAGAGGGCCTCAGTAATTTGGTATTTCCTTTTTGGACTTGGGAGGAAGGGCCAACGACCTTGTGTTTTTACTATGAACGGCGCACACACAGAGTTCCTCACATTTGCCTAGAGCCCTCAGGCCTCACATAGTCGAACAGTGAGCGCGGAAAGAGAGAGTCTGGAGTTTGGACATGTGCAGTAAAGGTCAAAGGTCAGGGTTCAGGGCTCAGCACACACACAAAACTAGAAGGGTTCAACTGGAGGTGAGACCTTGAGGCTCCAAGACACAAAGTGAGAAGAAGACATTTTCTCAAGCAGTTAACATATTATATTGCAATAATGAACATCCTTTGCTCTGAAAAAGAATAAATGAAGGAAGGACTGAGACAGAATCAACAATTCCTGCAACTTAAGCAACAGCTGAAGATTTTACACGTCTCCAGACTGTCTCACCCACAAATACGACCTGACCTCGCAGCCAGCTGTTGACGTCACTCTGTGCCCCATCCATAACAACAACTGCCCACCAAACACACAGCAGATAAACAGGATTACAAGGACAACTGAGTCTCCTGTACTTTTACAGCGCATCTGTTCTTCTCTTTCCCCCTTTGTTATTTAACCTTGGTTCATCTCTAGTGATGTCTCAGTTTAACAGTCACTTGGATCATTCTGAACTTGAACTCAATGCTGTAGTCGTATCAATATAAATCATCATGTGCCTCAAACCATGTCAACAACATGGAGCTTTGGCTTATAACCCTGTGATCGGGAATGCCACGCTCGACAAACAAGGAGACAGATTGACAACTTTTCACAGGTCTTAGATTTAGATTATGCACAACTTCACAATCTGCTCAAAGCACATTGTCTTAATGGGAGAGACAAGAGCAACAGCGTAAAAAATTGGTCTCAACAAAAACACATTGTCAGGAGTGGGATTTGAACCCACGCCTCCATCTGGAGACCAGAAGTCCCTGAGCTGAGGAAGGAGTTCAACCTTGAGTCTGGCGCCTTAGACCACTCGGCCATCCTGACAGTGCTTGAGCTGTGTTTTACATTGATCTGATGTTGGCTGCATGTCAAAGTGATACAACAGACAGCTCCACAAAAGCACATTGTAGACGAAAACATGTTTGTGTTTCCTAGAACTGAGATTGTTGTCCTTATGTCACAATCTTACTTTCAGTAAAAATCATGATTCTTACACTAATGAGCTGGTGTGACATTTTTTTGGGTTGTTCAAATAATTTTGAATGACTTTTGCAAAAAAGGGGACAAAAATGTGGAACACTGACATTATGCAGAGATCCTTGAGAAACAATGTGAGGAGTTGCTTGTGTATTGTTATGTGTTATAAAGTATGTACGATGTCTGTACTCACTCTAATGGTTGTGTAAAAGACAATAGAACATACTCTGAACATCCTTTAGTGTGTAACTGTGTTATATTGAACTAATGCAGAGCAGGACAGTATATTAAAGCTTATACTGTATTAGTTTACACCCTTTGCTCAACAAGGTATTCACTTAAATCTACAAGGCCCAATCCCAAGTCTGCCCCTTACCTCCTAGCCCTCGTTTTGTTCACAATGTGACAAAGGGGTGCCCCAATACTCATTTGGACCAAGGGGAAGGGCCAAGGGAAAGGGCCGTATATCCCTCCAAGCGGATATTTTCAGGGACCAATCACTGTCACTACGGCTTGGAGAGATGTGCAAAATGCAGCTAAATTGGGCAAAAAAAAATATTTTAAATTATGACAGTGCTGTTTTATTTTCCTTTCACTTGCACTAATCCATTTTCTCCTCAAAAAGTTTCTGAAAAAATGTCTTTTTGCAAGCGTTTGCGTCACATTGACAGGTCACAGTCTTGTATTTGCAGAACACTGTAACTTTTTATTAGCTAATACATAACACACTGCTATTGTTTTGTTTTTTGTTTTTTTTTCATCTATATTGATTGATACATTGTGAGTCTGTGAGCTGGGACTGAGGAAACAGCAGATACTAATACTGTTCAGTCAAAACAACCGCAATTATCTTTTCATATGTTATGTTAAGATGATGAGTGATGACATATAACCACGTGTGTATTTTTACACATTATTGTATTATGATACATTATAAACTATATGATATTATATATAGCCGATTCTTGAAAGACTGCTATGTTACATAGGCCTATGATATATTTTATAAAGCTTATATTAAAGCAGTCTTAGCTCCTCTGTGGTGAAAAGGTTAGTGCATGTGTTTTGTGTGTAGGAGACTGGGGGCTCAAATATCCTGGGGAGCAGCTCCAGCCACAGTCCTAAACCTGCAAGAGATGGTTGTGTCAGGAAGGACATATGGCATGAAAAACATTTGCTAAGCTACACTTGTGCACTACTTTGTTATGGGGATGTTTTCACTAACCACAATTAAGCTGTTGTTTGTTGTTTGTTTATGATCAAACCCAAAAAGCTATGCTTAAATATAAAATGTATCAAGACATTTTATTTAATCTTTAGTTAACAAGGTAAGAACATGTTCTTATTTACAATAACGCCCTGGCAAATGTATACCAATATCATTATTGTACAGTTAATTAAGAAACAGAAATGGCGAGCTGTATTAAATGTATAGCTTCAGCTTGGAGAAAAGTTTAGAAAGTCAGAAAGAAACAATACCACCAGAGCAGCACATCTTTCTATCAATAGGTTTGAATGGAGCATGTATAGACAGGCAGGACAGATGGATGGACGGAGAGATAGGTGGATGGATAGATGAAGGATGGAGAAGGGGAGGGGAGGTGACGTCTTTGATCTTCCCAGCAGAAATAATCAACAAAGCCCTGAAGCAGACCAGCTAGACCTAAATATGTGTGTGTGTGTGTCTGTTTGGTGTGTGTGCCGAGGGGTTTTCTGGCTAAATGCCAAGACCTGCTCCCAACAGGAGATAGATCAAAGACTGTGCTGTTTCTCCCTCTCTACCTCCTTCTCATCTCTTCTCGTCTCATCATATTTCTCACCCAATTTCCCCCTCTACCACGTCGTCTTAAATAGGCCTCTTATTTCTCTTCTTGATTTCCCCAATATTCACAAACTCTTTTCCTTGATGGAAAAAATAGGATATTAGAAAAATAGTTATTTATTTTTGGGACAAAGAATATGGTAATAAATAAGGATGCAAACCTTACAGTTTTTATTTTTTATTTTTACTGTTGTTTGTTGGTTGTTTTGTTCTCTCAAGCTGTGAAAATTCTAAAAAAGCATGGTTGATTGTTCCCGTAGCCTGCTTTAAGTGCATAGCACACTCAATACTTTGATTTCCAGCTGAGCACAAACAGTACAACTGGACCAGAGCAGCAATCCAGTTAAACTAAACTAACTGAGCTGTGAGTGCACAGGTAAATACAGTGTTTGAAAACACTGCTAGAAACTATTTTATATCCAAAATATATCCCTTTTTAGATCAAAGCCAAAGTCAGTCCAGAAATGTATTTTGCACAAGTAGTAAATGGCTCCATATATGGTGCTACTTTTATGTCAAGGCCACTCTAGTTTCCAGATTGTCACAAGAGCAAATATAGTGTAGTTCTTGAATATGTTTGTGTTTGGTGCTATGTATGTCTATTACATTACACTTAACAATATATTTCTTTGCTTCTAACTAGCATTTACTCTCTTCTTTTTATAAATTATTGGCAACTAATCCAGGTTTTGGAAATCCTATCTAGAGCACAAGTATAAACATACATCTTTTTGCACTTTATGTTACGTCACTGTTAATGAAGGAGATGTCACTTCCCTGCACAAAGGAAAATGTCGTCAGGGGTTGCTCAGACCAAACTGTGCCGTACTGAACTGACCTGTACCATAGCACTCAATGGAAGTATTTTTGTTCAGGACACTGAGCCCAACCTGACCTTCAGAGTCTGTGACACTGGTGACATATATGAGAGTGAATGGGTGAATGGTAAGGGTGTAACGATATTCAAACCGAACCGAAAAACCGCGAACCCACAGCCACAGTTCGAACCGCGATACTCGCATGTCGAACCGAACGCGCCCCGCCCCCTGCTGCACCGGCCCAACGTTCATTTTATTTTGTCACAGGTGTGCTAACTGCTCTAAAGAAAACGTGAAGCCAATGTATAAAGTTAATTAAATAAAGATAAAGTTAATAAGTTAAATTATTGTTGTTGTTTTTATTAAGTTAAAGTGAATCTAGTGTTATTATTGCTGGTGCCCTGCAATGAACCCTGCCCCCACAGCAAACAGAACCGAACCGAACCGTGACTCCAAAACCGTGATCTGAACCGAACCGTGGCATTGGTGTATCGTTACACCCCTAGTGAATGGATGCTTATTGTAAACTGACAACATGACAACATCGTAGAAAAGTAGATTTTATTTCCAGTGACGTCGCTAATATAAAGTCTAAATGAAAGCAATGATCAAAAACAACAGATGGCATAAAAAGCAAACTATAAAATTGCAGTGAATAAATTTAGATAATCGTGTTTGTAAATTATTCAATTCAATTATTCATCACCAATGGCTTCCTTATATTTTTGAAATGTACAGTGATTTGCCGTAACAAACTGTTTTTGTTGCCTATAGTCAAAGTTTTGTCACTTTCCAAAAACACAGAATGACATAAGATGTTGGATTACAATAGTGCAGAATTTCCTGTCTAAACCTCAGTGGCACTGGTGGGTTTACCATCAGGAATCCAGAATATGTTTCTGCAAACAGCATAACTGATCTGGGAATTGAGGCTCATTTGCACTCTGTGTGCAGTGTTTTGCATAACAGCATCAGCTAAATGTTTAAAATGTGAATTTAATAGCACATAATGTTATTTTTCTACTGAGACTCACAGAATGCAGTTTGTCATTAAGTCAACATCGAGGCAATCAAAACCAAAAGTTTATCTTGTCCTGTCAATGCTTTCTTCTATCATTTTAGCAGCTGCATGCAGATTAGTTAAGACTCTAAATCTGTCATTCACAGCAATATGCAAATAGCAAACTTAATCCCACTCCAACAATCCAAATGAGTCGCTCTCTGACCACTGCCTCTTCTTCTTCTGATCCCCAGTCTAAATGCACGGTCCTGTTTCCTCACCATCGCTCCTTCTTCCTTTTCACCATCTTTCCTTTTTCTAGCTCGTATTTTTTCTCTTTCAGATGCACATAGACTCTCCCTCTCTCTCTAGCACTAGTCATTCTACTTATAGCCTCGCCATAAATCAACCTGTCATTCTCCGTCATGCTCGCTGGATCTCACTGGGGCTCGTGGCAGACACACACAGACTCATACACACAAACGGAAAAGGATAGCAACGTGAGCCCACACACGCACACACACACACACACACACACACACACACACACACACACACACACACACAGACAAACCCCGCCACAGTCACAGATACACACTCAAACAGAGAAGTATAAAGGAGTAAATAGGGGCGGCAGTAGCTCAGTGGGTAGAGCAGTCGTCCTTCAATCGGAAGGTAGTTCGCTTCCCGCTCTCCCCATAGTTCATACTGTTGTTGTGTCCTTGGGCAAGACACTTAACCCACCTTCCCTCCAGTGGCTGTAACACTTGTAATTACTGTAGAACAATGTAAGTCGCTTTGGATAAAAGCATCTGCTAAATGAATAAATGTAAATGTAAATATAAAATCACACATGTCCAAACAAATGCAGAGGCACACATACAGGCCTCAGTTCAAACTGCATAATAATTTATATTTCTTTCTACTTTTTCCACATTACTAGTTAAAATTCATGTTTCAACTGAACTAGAATACAACTGCTTTGCTCCAATTTATATTGCTCCAACTTACAATGGACTTATCTGAAGTCTGGGTACTCTATAGGGCTGCACAATACAGTGACAATACATGACAAATCTACTGTCATCTCAGTATTAACATGCACAACATTTATAAGTCATGTTATGGTATTTTCTTGTAGGATATTCACACTTAAATGAAAAAGTTAATGACTCTAGTGGATGTTCTTATGCCCTTAATATGGAAATAAGAGAACTGCAGGTAAATGTCGATAACATAGTTAGTTAACCCTAAGGTGTTATTGTAAATGTAGTAGGAAATGCTAAATGTAAACCTTTTTATTGATTTTGGTTAGTTGTCAAATAAAAATACAGTGTACAAACAACCTAATCTTTAAAAAATCACTTATTTATTTAAACTCAAGATATTTTCTTTACAGTTATTGATTGTTTTACTGTTTGGCCTAGAATATGGAACTGTTGCAACATTGCTTCTTACAGAGATGGGTTGGCGAGCTGTACTTTGCACAGGATTTTTAATGCCATGTTTGCACTTTGTTAGGTTCTTACTCTGTTTCCTGTAGCTTCGACTTCACATGCCATTACCAAATGAAAAGGGGCATTGAGCAGCATGTAGCGGTGGAATGGAATGAGTTCATATAATTGAGTACTTGCCAAGGAATAGGTAATAATGACGCATAGTTTCAGTTCCATCAGAGCTTTGGAGAGAAAAAGAGAACTATAAAGTGAACTATAAACTATAAAGTACTTACATGGCCTTATCATAGCTAAACAAGTGCGAGTATGAGAAGCTTTGAAACCTGCGAGTGTTGGTGTCA
Organism: Neodontobutis hainanensis; assembly: GCA_024349245.1. NCBI lineage: Eukaryota > Metazoa > Chordata > Actinopteri > Gobiiformes > Odontobutidae > Neodontobutis > Neodontobutis hainanensis. Next base: position 2,214,383 of record JALDNG010000056.1, read on the forward strand.
GTATCATGACTCATCAGATGTTGAGAGAATGTTGCAATCAAATTTAAACTTGACCCAAAACAATGAAACAAATTGTTTTATATTTTTTTGTGCGTCAATTCAGCTCTTCTGTAAAAAAAAACTAATTCCCATTGCATTGTAGGGTTATGGTAATTAGAATACAGGCTATGCTTCGACTGTAGGATATTGGGCATACACTAATTTCCATAATGTGTTAAAATATTTTATTCACTTGCTTTTCTGACTTCACTAGCTTATTTCTGTTCTGGTGTGTCCTCCTGCTAGGTTTCCATGACCAATCCAAGAAGCTCATAAAGGCTCTTAGAAGTCATGAGGATTTCATGGGGCTTTGTTGGAGTGTGTGCAAGTGAGCTGGAGACAGCACATGTGGCATGCAAGGTCACGTAATCCTGTGTCCTTCAGACACTGTTATTGACACACTTGGAACACTTTGTGACCCACTGTGCTCTTGCACATGTACAATGTGCACAAACATATGTGCACAAGTTCAACTACAGATAAAGTTTAATCACAATTTTGTGCTTCAAACTTTATTGTACACCTGTTATTTATTGCATCCAAAAATCAACATGTTTCTCTAATAGCATTAATAAAGTAGATATACAGAATAATAAACAGAATAGTTTTCTTATAGTCCATCACATACGTATTTTAACCAACGATTAATGACAGAATATGATAAGAAATAGTGCTTTGTAAATTTGAGGATACCTCTGGAAGCTTCATTGTGGGTATCGCCATCATGATCAACCATTCAGCCTAATAATGTAAAAAAAAATCTAACAGTTATATTTGAGGCAAGCCTAATGAGACAAGGACGGCTGGCCAAAGATAAAAGCACACCAATGCACACACAAACAAAACGCAAATTTCACAATTGTACAATTAGAATGAAAAAAGTAGTTCTGCTTTTGTACCGGGCTGGATACACTGGAGGCACCAGAGTTGCAGGGACCCCGCCTTGGGTCACAACAACACACTATTCTGTAAACACTGCTATAAGCCAAAAGCAGGTTCTGGATGAATAATGTAGCTTTAAAACCACAACAGTGAGGGTGCTGCTTGTGAAGGAAAAATAGTCTGATTCAGGTTTGCATCTTTCATTGAGACTCACTGACAAGCCTCTCTGTGTCTCTCAGTGAGCTTAACAGTTTCAACAGTACACACCAGCATACAGACACACAACAGACAGCTACATCGATGTGAAATTCCAAGGTCGCATTTCAGGCATTGAGTATGTATCTTCTTGTACAAGTGGTTCTCTCCTTGTGTCTACGCTCCACTGCTCTCCTCTTCCTCCTCTGCATTCTTACTGCTCACACACACAGCGCCTCTCCAGAGACGTGTCCGTTGCTCTGACCTCCCTGCCTCTCGTGGGAGAGCTGGCTGTCTGCCCGGTGCTCACATGTTCTCCTCCTCTCTGTATTCCTTTTCTTTTTCCTATATCTTTCTCTCCATCTATCGATCTATCTGTTTTTCTAATCTGCTTTTCTGCTGTGCCCTGATCCTCCCCTCTTTTATCCTCTCTGTTGCATGTCTCCCCAGCTCTTGCATCCTCTTATCTCTTCATCCTTCCTCCGCTCGATTCTTCTTGCCTCCTCTTCCCTGTCATTGCGTCTCTTCCTTTTATCTCCCCTTCTTCTTATCTCTTCTCTTTGCGGGCGCCCATTCCCTCCGCTCTCCTACTCTTCGATATTTAAATTAATCCTACTTTGCTTTACTTGCCTTTTTTTGGCTTAGGCCTGCTGTAGGGCTCCATGCAGCCTGGAATTCCCCAGCCTGCAGCATTCAGTCTGGCTGTCTGCAAAGCACCCCTACAGACTGCAAGGGAGGATGAACAGAGAGCTACAAAGTAAAATATAGAGGGATTCAAAAACATGAGTGATTAAAAAAAAAAGAACAAAATAAATTATATTAATCAGATTGGGCCACATTGTGCTGGTATGTTCTCTTATAAAACTTAGCACCAGCAGAAAAAGTAATTATATAATAAATGTATAAATGAAGATAAAGCTATGGGAACTTGAGGATGCCTGCATCTGCTCCACACTGAGGACAACTGTTCCTCTGCTGGTCACTAATGGAACAGCGCGGCTGATGGACCTAACCCTCCATGTGTCAGGTACAGAGTGATAGGAGGGAGCATAGCCTGGGAAAGCTGAGGAGTTGGCTGTAACACATTATCAAAACAAGGATCACCTAATCTCAGCAATGGACTGTTGTGTTCAATGCTTTGTCAACACTTTTAGCCCAACCTTTGCCATAAACACTAATCTAGTCTACTTAGTGTTGTTTAATGGAAGTGTTCCCTCAGCTCGAACTTTCCACAAACCCATGCACTCACTTCTTTTCATGTCACAATGAATGTCCAGTTGTGACCGCCAGTGACGTAGCGCCCTCTGTCTGTGTCCACCGTTACTGATACAATACATTTGACCAAGTATAGCCCAAGTCATTTTCTATTCAGTCGGTTGATACAGAAAAGGACAAGTGTCTGTTAATTATTCTACTATATACAATATGTAGTCATCAGAATTAGGACTGAAAATTAGACTTTTGCTTATTTAGATTATACAGTACTTTTAAATCATGTTTGCCACATATGCAATGCTGTAGCTACATTTCTGCACACAATTTTTGTCATCATGTTCTCACAAAGTCTCTAAGCTGATTTCTTTTTAAAATATTGCATAACAACATTTTTCACAATATCACTGATTACTCTAAATTGCTTTGTATGGCAGTGGATACAAGGAATTCAGACCATGTGCTGATTAACTGTGGTCTATAAGAATCTCTAATGATTTTTAAAAGCTTGATTTTTTAAATATGCAACAGTTGATGTCCATCTGTGGCTGTATGCAGAGTGTCCTTGTACAAATGCCCAAAAGACAGAGCTATGTACACTTATTGAATGTAATGAGGGCCACCATTCTGATCTCGGATTCATTCGGCGTGCACGTTTGACAGATGACACAGCGGTGATGCAAAATATATGCAGCCGCGTGTGTTAAAATATGCAGCGTGGAATGTGTGCGAGGCGCTGTCACATAAGCGTTCCACAACAATTTCCATCCTTTAAGATTAGCAGAGTGTG
>JALDNG010000056.1:2222500-2340000 GCA_024349245.1 Neodontobutis hainanensis
CGCTCACCTCCTCTCCTCTTACAGGGTTTATCAGGCCAGCTGTCAGTCTGCTCCACAGCTCATGTGGTCTTCAGACTGAAGGCCATGGGAAGTGCAAAGTGAACCGGAGATGTCCCCACCAGAGACGACTTGGGCCTTCTCTGAGCTCCTCTACAGCATCATACGGTGGAAATGGATCTCCTTGTCTAGAGTTCACATGTGCTGACAGCCACAGAACCTTCCTTTTTTTTGTATGTCTACCCCTTACAGAAATTGTATTTCTATGACTTCAAATCAAGTATCTGGGTTAATTGCACCTATGTAAACTATGGAGAGAAATGTTTTGGCATGCTTTAAATGTTTTCATAAGGCTTTCATTCCAAAGCTCAGTACTTCATACATCTGGTTTATAGTGTGTCACAGCCATAAAGCTTGTAACATAAAAGTTACGCTGTAACACATTTTCTTTTACCGCTCAGTGGGATATAACATTCATAAAGCTGCATATACATCTTATAAATAACTTTAAAATGATTGTTGCTTGTTTAGTCCAAAATCTTTTAAGCACCTATTTATTTATTTGACACATTTGAGTTACATGTCTGAAAAAAACATCAACTCCATTTCACTTTTATTCATGCAATGACATTTCCATCGTACCACACTGCACCCAACCAGCTCAATCTGCCTTCTCTGCTGCTTCTGGAGCCTCATAGCTCTGTACGTTTACATTCCGAGCCTAATGTGAACTTTCCACATCAAATGTTGCTATCAAAGGATTGGATGCTGCAGGGTCACTAACACATGTGTATTTAAAGTTTAAGTGAGCAGTGAGATGCCCCAAAGTCATAGCACAGCAACTTCTCTACAGTGAGAGAAACATTTGTACAACATTTTGACCAAAATAGTCCTGGTCTCCACCGCAAAGCAAGAGGGCTGCCTTCATTTAGGTCGATGAGGTTGGCAGATCCTACACACACACACACACACACACACACACACACACACACACACACACACACACACACACACACACACACACACACACACACATCTCTTACCACTGTCATATGGAGGCCAAAGCCATGAAACAAGCTCTACTACTCAGCAAGTAGACTGTGACAACGGAAACTTTGTGGGGACTAAATGTCTAGTTCAAATTGAGCAAAAGTGGGAAAAATTTTAAAATGTGGCGGGAATTTATATATATATATATATATATATATATATATATATATATATATATATATATATATATATATATATAAAGGATATTAAACCTAAACTTTATTTGAGTGTGCTGTAAAAAGTCTAGTGTTAGGCAAGCCTCAGACAATCTTTTTTGTAAAATCTAAACATATTTAACTCTATACTGAGTTATTAGAAAATGTGTATGCATTAGTTATAAATAAAAAGTTTTTTTCCACAGCAAGGGCTTTACGGATGGGCGAGCTGCCGTTAATTTTATTTAATTTTTTTTTTAATCTACACTACACTATTGTCCCCTCATTTACACATCAGGCCCTCTACAACCTCAGGGTTAGCTGAAAACAAATAGGTCTTACCTGTTGTTTCTCTTCAGCGGTGTCTGGTGGAGAGCAGCCCCTCCACAAGCAAACTTCCACTGGATGCTACTGAAGCCTAGATGCTTTGGCTACAAACTGAAATCTTAAGTCACAGAAATCCTTGCCTGAGGGGGGGCACACTGAGAAACTTCGCCTCCGTCTAGCTGTCAGTCCACAGTAAGTCCCGTGTTGTCCAAAGTGCTCCAGTGCTGTCCGCGGTGTGAGCAGTCTCTTCAGGAACAGGTGTCAGAAATAACCCACTTTTTTCACCCACATCGCAAGTTAGTCTCGCCGCTAAATAGGCTGTGTGTATGCAGCTAATTATGCACGAAGGGAAGAATGAACGGACGGGGAAGGACGGAAGGAGGGAGGACCCGAGGAGGGAGGGTACTGTTTAAAACACTCCTAAAGTTTTACACAGGCTCTAAGAGCGGATAAAGTTTGAGTCTGTTAGAGAATAGAGCTGAGTCAAGCTAGCGAGGCGGCGCGGCTCACTTTCACTCGGGTCTGTTTTCATTCCGGACCAAAGAGTCACAGAAAGAGCCGTGTTGGTTTGTGGGGCTCAAATGAAAGCACGTGTAAATTATTTTCAGAACAAAACTTATGTCAGGAGTGGGATTTGAACCCACGCCTCCATTCGGAGACCAGAAATCCCTTGTATTGAGGAAGGACAGTACTCCTTGAGTCTGGCGCCTTAGACCGCTCGGCCATCCTGACAGCTGCAAATGAAAGAGTGCAATCCCTGGTTAGTCAGTACGCCGGCATATTATTCCGCAGTTTGTGGGTTTATTCATCAAGAGTTCCTTTTTAAGTGCAGTGAAAAATCTCGACGTACTACTGTTAGTCTACTGTAATTTTAAAATGGCAAATGTTTAGACAGTGTGGGACTATTTTAAATCTACTTTCACCGTTGTTTTAAATCTAAATGAGACAACTGCATCTCTAAAACCTTTTATTATAACTCTCTTTGGATATACAAAATGTTAAAAGTGAGGCTCGACCCGCGGTCCTATAGCGGAACCGTGTGCATGATGCTCCAGTCCCCGAGTTTAGCAGGCTTGAGATTGTACGACAGAATAAAAACAAATTGAAGGTCTGATCTTTTAGACTTGTTAATGAGAGTTTAAACCCAAATAAAAGCCACTTTAGCAGAAGTTGCCATATTGAAATAATAAAAATCACAGATTGCCCACAAATAATATATATAATATATGCATAAGTACCATTTAAAACATAGCCTACTGGTTATTATTTGGGAGGACATGGATATCCATTATTGGGGCATTCTTCCAAATAGAAAAAAGTCCATTATATGGGCATTATGTAACTTTTTAAAAACAAATAACGTTTTTTTTTTTGCCCTAACGTAATGATATGATGAATGAGACCTTAAGGAAGGAAATAAGCCTAGGACACAAACATAGACCAGTCAGTGAAAATGTGATGAATTGTTCAGACTAGACTTACGTGATCTTACAAGGAGCCACATTCTATCATCTGACCACTGCCCTTTAGATATCCAAAAGGTTTTGGTTCCTGTTAAAGATAAATTGGAGTTTGATAGGACATAGTGTCTTTCAGTAGCTGTCACTTACTGCAAGTTAATGACTAGACCTGTTGTAATTGGATGAGTGGCTGAGCTTGTTATCTTAGAGACCTAATAAAATCACTGCTAAGATCTGCTCTAAAGTGATCAGAAAAAAACCTGACTTGTTACACTTTCTCAGGCACTGGGTGTAATACATTGTATATAAATTCATCTAATCTTCCATCTGACCTTGTCTATCTGGGACAGGGCTTATTAAAGGGCTCTTAGAAAAGTTATCCAAATGTTGAGAAGAGGAAGAAGAAATGTCATCATTGTTAGTGGATGTTTGGACTGTCAGTAGCTATTTAATAATAGCTTATTTTAAGATCCTCACTCCTCTTACATTGTTTTTATTTCCACTAACATATTTCCTACATCTTACAGCCTGCTTGAATCCCTCCCTCAAGCCTCCATTAATTTCACGTTTAGCAAAGTGGTTTGTTTACTTTAAAAAACATTTCTCTGATAAAATAATACCACATTTTAATGCAGAAATGAAAAATAAAGAACACAAAGTTAAGTCTTCAGAGTACAGTGTGATCATATATTATGGTGCTTTATTAGAGTGTGTGTGTTTTAGGTCAAGCTGCTGTTGGTTTTGGTCTGAGCCCCCGTTCCATGTTTCTCTTTCTCTCCTTTCTCTTTTTCACTCATGTGTGGTGTGAAGTGTGAGGATTGAAGCAACAACGTCTCAAAGTTTGGCCCACCCCGTTGCCTCTTTACTTTTTATTCCACTATGCGGCCCTTCACGTCTCTTAGTTCTTCCAGATTTAAAGATAGGGTATGCTATAAAATCCACACATGTTCAAACAAATCCATGTTATCTCAAGGACATCTGTGTTTTTTGTGTTGTCAACCATTAGTATCATTCACTCACTTATTTATTAATTTTCTACCACTTAGTCCTATTTGGGGTTGCGTGTGACTGAAGCCTATCCCAGCAACTTTGGGCGTAAGGCGAGGTACAACCTGGACAATAGCCAGTTGGTTGCAGGGCTGACATTTAGAAAAAATGATAGACAACCATTCACTCGGGACACTTTAGAGTTGCCAATTGACCTAAACATACATATCTTTGGACAGTGAGAGGAAGCCGGAGTACCCGGAGAGAACCCACGGTAACACAGTTTAGTCGGTTGCATGGTGGACTTACTGTTGGCATACTATTATATACTCTTACTATTATGAGGATTCGTTTTTTAACCATGTTTTTTTTTCACAGTGATCTGTAGCATTCTGTACAAAGTTATTTTCACTTAGATAGATGTCTAGCACAGTATTCCAGTTTCTGTCTGATTATTTATGCTGAACATATTAGTTTTTTTTTCCATTTTTTGAACTTTGTTAACCTTGGGATTGCTCTATGTAAGTCTCAGAGTCAATAGGTGGTTGCAGGTACGTTGTCCAGGTTCCCCTGTGCTGCCTTCTGCATCAGGACTCTGAGACAGCTGTGGGTGAGAATGTCTCTGGTTGTATCCTTTGGTTATAAACCTAGCCTTGTATTTGTTAGATCCATTTATGTCTGTTTTAAGTACATAGACCCATCTTCCTCCTAGTTCTTCTTTACCTGGAGGTAAGAGGGGCAGTTCAGATGTCTCTTTTTCTTCATTGATTGTATCTCTCCGTCCATGGCCTGGTCCATGTTTCCACTGTCTTGACTCAGATGATGTTACTGCGTCCTGCTAAATTTGTGGAATGTCACACACTGCTCAATAAAAGTAGTCCACACAAGTTTGTAATTGCACACTACACATAATTGAACAATATACCAGAGGTGAGAGTCTCGAGTCACATGACTTGACTTGAGTCAGATTTAGGTTTGCATGGCAGACTGTTGGGTTTGGGGTGGGGTCATAACATCATATTTTGTTTACCTTGCCTCGGCCTTTTGTGTCTACCAAGTTTTGTCTTTCTACGTTGGAAAAAATGTTTTTTCACTTTCCTTTGGCCCAATGTATTTTATTTTTCCATGGGTCACCACTGAGTAATTTTATTATATTTTTCTTCTAAATTTCAAAATTTTTTGCTGGGCTGGAATTTTGGGCAAAGTTCCTTGGCTTTTCTTGCATATTCAGGGGGTGAAATTTTCACTCAAATGAGCAGAAAAAGAGTAAAAAATCTAAACTCTATACAATAGGAGATACAATTCAATAGGCCTATTGCCGGCTCCGTCCTAATGAATACAGAAATGCTGCTTAGAGACCAAAAAACACCAAGGGAAGAGAAAATGCTGAGCTGTATGAGAGCTACAGTAAAACTGACAATGAAATGACATTCAATATCTGGACCTTGTGTCCGCACTCTCTTTTTCTATCACATAAATCAGAGAGTCATGCATGCATTCCTCTTTCCCCTCCTTTTCCTCACTGTGTCCATTCCTCTAGTTCCCCTCCACTGGCTTTTATTAGGGACAGTAGATGGAGAAAACAGAAAGAAAGACTGCCATATGCGGAAGGTGAAAAACAGTGCAATGCTACACCTTTTAGCACGTTGAATGTGTTTTATTGGGTGCAAAACAGACCAACCTTCATAAGGAAAGATTCCAGACAGTGAATAGGTTAGGGTTAAGCATTGGGTCAAGATGAAGTTCAGACAAGCTGTGTGCTTGTCTTACATGTGCCATAGGCATTTCAGTCAAATGAGTGCTGATGAAATTTATTATGTGTGGAAAGAGAAAATTGCAATTTATTTATCTATTTATTGTCCCAGGTAAATTATCCAAAAATATTTAAATAAATGTGTAAGTAGCTTTACACAACTAAGCAAAACAGTAAAGAGTAAAAAAGAAAATCACAAAAAAAAGTTTTACAATGTAAGTATTATCAAAATGTTTAATCAGAATTATTTATTTTCCTGCAACATTCCCGTTTTTTTTATTTTCCTTTTATAATCCTTGTTCCATCTTGGGACCTAATTTAATCACTGACCCTTTTTTTTTTGCATCCTGTTTTTCTGAAAACCTTACATATAGCCTATTATATAGTATTTTATAGTTCACGGGCTTGTCAAAAACTCTACTTGGCAGTTTTCACATTTGGCATGTTTTATAAGTTTATAGGTTGTGCGATGTCTTTCAGAAAAACAGAAGACAAGAACTGACAAAACAATTAGTATATAACAATAAACAAACAAATAGCCTAGTCAATTTTGTTTTCATGATCAATGAATATGCACATAAATAAATATAAGTTAAATGGATTGTCTGATAAATTCATATTTTTTTGAATTATTTATGAATCATTTTGTTAAGGTTAATTGGCAGAAGAAAACATGTATAAAAGCTTGTTAATACACAGGGCATAAGAACGCTATAGTTACTAATACTTAACACCCCCTGTTAGCTCATTGGGTAATCAAATCTTCACTCAATATCCTCTGTAAACAAACTTTACATTACAGATCACAATACTAGTTTATCTCATACACATGCACTTCTCTAAATATCAAACATTTTCTGTGTAAAACATTTTAACTTTAGCTTAAGATTCAAGATTACTTTATTGGTCCACAAAGGGAAACTAGTCTTGTGAGGACACAACAAAGATTACAATTCACACTATGCAGCCATTTTATCCAGCACAATGATATGATCTTCAGGAAAATTAAAAACAGTATTAACAAACAACAACAAGCAGATACAAAATACAGACAAAACACACAAGCAGTTCTAACTACAGTAGCTGTTACACATTGGTCACAATTGGTCACAACCAAGTTCAATTCCAATTTTATCCTTTTGTTGTCATAATGTCTCTTACAAAATAATATTTTTCAAATCAAAGTGTTTGCATGTCGGTCTGTTTACAAGATTTCTGGAAAGTGCAATTGTACCTTGACTGTCTTTGTACACTTTTGTTTTTTCATGTTAGTAGTTGTCTAAAGCTCTTAGTAGCTGTTCCATGTAAACACACTCTTGTATAACTGAGGCTAGGGATATATTGTCACATGTCAAGAGAGGAACCTACAGACAGAACACGGAGAACAGTACTAGAACTAGTTTATTGCAGTATCCAAGGAGAAACAAGGGCAGGAAAGCTAACAGGTGGCTAAGCTGGCAGGCACCTGAGCAGACAAGATTATCAAACCCATGTCCAAGTTTCGCCAAACACAATAACACCTAGAGGATGGAAAACCAGTCTTCTTATACTGCAGGGTGATGAGGAATAAATAGAGGACAAGTGCTACTGTCTGGTTTCCATGAGATCAGTGAACTTCCTTCATAAAGACAGGAAACAAAAGCCTGATGGTCTTCGCCTGTTTGTTTCATTGGATGCATAACTAGCGTCACAAATTCTTAGTTTGGGTTTACATGGTGTATCGCTAGGTTTGCAATTTAACATCTCAAACCTTTGTGATATCTTGTTAACATATCTTTCCTGTAACATTTGACTTGTCCTTTTGTTTGTTTAAAGTCTATTCCTAATAAATGTTTCAACTTTCCTAACTTTTTCATTCAGAATCTTTGAGTTACCATGCTTTTTACACCAGTCATTGTTTGTTCACTGCTTGCAGCTTTAATAAGCTCTACCCATATTATGAGGATTTGTTTTTTACCATGTTTTTTCCTTTGTATACACACAATGATCTGCAGCATTCTGTACAAAGTTATTCTCACTTAGATAGATGTGTAGCACATTATTCCAATTTCTGCCTGATTGATTATGACCATACAGTTTTTGAACTTTGTTAACCTTGGATTTGTAATTTGTCCATTGTGTCATCAGTCTCAAAATCTTGTAGATGAGCTGGTTTTAGCTTTATTCTCAGTGGGTTCCTCCTAGTCACAGTCTTCTTCTGGTTGCTCAGTCCCAGCTAGTTCACACAAAGCCTTAAGATCACTTTCTGAAATGTCTTTAGGCTTACTTTTATTTACATCTTTCTCATCACTGTCACAAACTTTATTGTCATTTCTGATGTCATATTCCATCTGTGGCTCAAAACTTTGTGTTTTTTTCTCTTTACTTGTCCTGGTTGTGAATTTCACCAACCTGTTCTTTTGGATTTTCTCTGTTTCAGGGTAGTATACCAGATAGGCTGGACTGTTTTTATTGTAACCTGCACATCTGGAAAATCATTTTTATGCTTGTAGCTGAAACATGTCAATCCATTTTTGGATTTGAGACACATTTGGTAGTTTTCCTGAGTAATTTGTATGCTGTTTTCTTTGTTCATCTGTTATAACATCTGTTCCTTACATGGGCACCTGTCTGAATGGTAACTTGCTTTCAATCAGTAAGCATCTAGCTATATCATACAGTGTTGGCCAGCTTCTCACTGCTGTGCCGTTTTGGTGGGGCGAATGAGGAGCAGATGCCTGATATTGTCTGATATTATTCTTTGTTAAAAATGTCTAAAATAAATGCAGTGCCGTTATCTGAGCGTATGCACTTCACTTCTCCATAGGGTGACATGTAAGCTAAGAACGTTTCTGTTTCTATTTAAGCATTAATATTTACGGAGATGTGCTGCTCCACAGACACTTTCGGTGTGAATGAAGACTTTTCACAGTTCAAAGAGGCACTGAGTCATCTCCCATGCCATGCGCTTGCTGTTAATCCGGACTAAGTGTCTAATACTCTGCGGTTTTACTGGGGCTTCTTGCATGGATTCACGGATACAGCTACAACATTTTGCATGTGTTGGTTTATTCAAACTTTTGGATATGCACAGCATTGTCACTCTGCTAATGTGAAGCTGCATGACAATCTGCTCAAAACACATTATTGTTATGAGACGGACAAGCAACACATTAAAACGCTTTCAGAGAGAGAGACACACTAGCCTATTCAATACAAGGGTCAATATCAGTATAAAGTACCTTTGGTGTCCTGGTCAAAATGACCAAATATGAACCTGGCTGATACATTTAGTGACATCACCACAAGCATTATGTCTTTCTTCACACAACTGCTGCAAGTACGTCATTCTCCTGCACTCATATTTTCTAAATTTCATCATATTGTCTATGTAGCTTAACATGTCTACACTACACCACCTGTCATAGAAAGATCAATGACAGAGTGGACATTTTTCTCCAACAGTTTGTGTAACATTCTGACAATTTACACATATTACAACAGATTTTAAACATAGGCTTTACAGTTGTGCTCATAAGTTTACATACCCTGGCAGAATATGTGATTGTTTGGCTCATAGTTAGTGTTTGGGTGGTTTATTGTAAAACAACTCTGTGTTTACTCTTTTTTAATCATAATGACAACCAGTTCTTAATACTGTGTATTGCCACCTTTAACATCAATGCCCATTCTTCTTGACAAAAGCCTCCAGTTCCTGTAAATTTTTGGGATGTGTTGCATGAACTGCACATTTGAGATCTCCTCAGAGTGGATCAATGATATTGAGGTCAGGAGACTGAGAACCAAGAACCTTCACTTTATGCTGCTGTATAAATGACAGATCGACTTGGCCTTGTGCTTTGGGTTGTTGTCCTGTTGGAATGTCCAAGTATGTCCAGTATTTTCTAATAACATGCTGCATTTATCTTTTCCTGTGCTTTTGTAGCTCACACATCCCAAAACATCAGCAATCCACCTCCATGTTTCACAGAGGAACGGTGCACCTTTCATCTTAGGCCTTGTTGACTCCTCTCCAAATGTAACATTTATGATTGTGGCTAGAAAGTTCAACTTTGGTAACATCACTCCAAATGACTTTATTCAAGGCTTGTCTCTGTGCTTTTTGCCGTTTTGTAAGCGGGGTGCTTTGTGGCATTTGCATATTTCCTTATTGTGGATCTTGAAACAACCACACCACCTTTTTTTCATGAGTCCTGTATTTCAGCTGAAGCTATTTGTGGATTTTTCTTTGCATCCCGAAAAATTTTCCTGGCAGTTGTGGCCGAAAAATCTTTTGGTTTACCTGACTGGTAACATTATCCGAGTCAAAACAATGGAAAATGTCAGGAGATGCAATCACTGGAAGAAAATAAGAAAATGAGACGAACTGAAATCGAACTGACCCAATTACCACCTGACCTGATTGGCCTTTCCTGTTTAATATAGTTCAATTACCTTTTCATGCAAATCATTTGACAATTCTTTTGCTTTTTCCATTTCTCAGAATAGAGAAACATCAGTGCAGCACTGGATGAAAGATGCAAGGGTCTGTCAGGATCCCAGAAACTCACTGACCTTTTATATACACACACTGATTACACGCAAACAGACCACAGGTGAGGATGGTTATCATACAAATTCTCTGAAAAATGACCAAAAAAATAACAATTGCGGCCAAGATATGTAAACAATATTTTCTATTTGATTTTAAATAATCATAAGTATTCAACATTAATTAAATAATTAATAAAGTGTTACACTCTACATCCCTACATATAAACTGTCTATTTTTGCTTGAGAAAGTCCATGAGGGATGTCCACACCTTTTCAAACTCTTGCTTTACCTTTTATTACATAGATAATTTCTTCCAGTGTTACATACAAGGCCCTTCCTTTGATCCAGGATTGTGCAGAGGGCACTTCAGTCTCTTTCCAAGACAGAGCCAACATCCTCCTGGCCTGCAGGAGTCTTTAGATTTGAAGTAACAAAGAAATTATACGGATATATACCTAAAATCTCTTGCTTGACAGGGAACCTGGATCCCTGTGATTTTAGTTTAGTTGGATATTTCCAGACACAATGTGCCTTGAGGAAGTGCCTTCCTCAAACCAACATTTAACACAGGTATCTGGAAAGCCAGTGGACCACTTATTAAGCTTCTCAGGTGGTAAATAGTGTCCAGTTTTTACTTTCCTTGAAATGATAAAATGTTTTTTTCCTATGCAGTTTACGTATCCAAGGCAAGGCAAGGCAATTTTATTTATATAGCACAATTCATACACTGGGTATCGCAAAGTGCTTTACAGGAATAAAAGACAATTTACAAGTAATAAGTAATAAGTTTCTCTAAGTTAGGTTGAGACATTATACATTTGACTTTGGAAATGTTTTTAAGGTGATAAAATGCAGATGATGTAATTGACTTAATGTGAAAATTTAAGTCTGAGTCCATGATGACCCCTAGAGTAGATTTCTAACCTGGTTTTTAGATTCTAAAGAAATAGACTTGAGGTGACTGCTGACACTTTATCTTTGTTTCTGTTCCCAAAGATGATTAGTTCAGTCTTGTTTCTGTTCAGTTAGAGAAAATTATTTTGCATCCACACGTCAATCTGTTCGATGGAGTTACACAGTGAATGGATTGTCCATTTTTACCCGCTGTAAGTGAAATGTAAATCTGCATTATTATGGTATGATCCGCCACAGCTGTGTATTAACTGGCCCAAAGGAAGCATGTAAAGATTAAATAATAGAGGTCCCAAGATAGACCCCTGTGGAACCCCACATGTCAGAGCCATTTTGTCTGATACAGTTACCAAACGAAACAAAGCACTTCCTGTCTTCAAGACAGAACTGTCCCCATTTAAGAGCAGTTCCAGTGATACGTATCCATTTCTCTAATCTTTGTGACAGGATTTCATGGTCCACTGTATCGAACGCAGCACTCAAGTCCAACAGAACAAAGACAGAGACTTTGACACGTCAGTGTTCAGACGGATGTCATGTGTGACTTTGATAAGTGCAGTACCAGTCTGTGATGGGGTCTAAACACTAGCCTAAAAGTGCCATAAGAATTGAATTAGCTTTATACTACCTAAATTATTTTTCAAACAAAACAATTGGCCTACAAATAAATGTGTGTATTTGTTTGATTAAAACTTCAAAATAGAGTAGACTAGCACAGGACCATAGAATTTCACTGGGTAAGTTTCCACATTGTCATATTGATACAAGCAGTGGGGTGTAGCGTACTTGAAAGTGAGTTGCTGACTAGTTTTGTGCTTCTACATAGTCTGATGCTGGACCAACAGATGAAACTCTTGCACAATTATTTATATAAAGTAATTTTTGTTTATACTTAAAACTTACACGTGTACATGTGTAGATGTTAGTCAGACTAAAATGTATTATTACAGCTCAATCTGAAAATTCTTACTCATTCTAGGGGGAGCTGTCACATTTCATAACCTCAACAGGGATCAGCGGGGGGTTTCTTCTCTGGTTTCACTGAATATTTAGGCATCGACAAGATCGGAGCCTTAACATTATGTTTAAAATAAGATTTTGGCCTTATCTGTAGTAAATTCCTAATCCATTCTTGCAATTACACAGCTGCTTCAAGTCACATAATTTGTATTTTTGTGTATCCAAAATTAATGTCAAAATTGAAGTTTAAAATACACAACCAAATATTGGGTTTACTTCTTGGCCTACAGGAAAAGTATTGTTCTTGTTGTAGTGTAATCTGCTACTGTCAGTCTTCTGTGTTAGGGTTGAACATGAGTTGTACTGCATATACTTATACTGTATATGTCTATACTATATTAAACCTGGATGAGACTCAAACAGATAAGATAAAGATGTATGTGTTGACATGAGATTTATTGGCAATATGAATTGTGCTTGAGTAAATCTTTGGCGCTTAGACCCTGGCAGACGTTAAGATGTTTTGTGATGCATAACAGAAGAGCAGAGTAGTTGTCCAGCATCTCTCACCCTCGGGGCCTAGACACTAGTGGTGGTGATAAGACGAAGTGAGTGATGAGGATGACGACAGGATAGTGATGATGATGATGACAATGGGATGACGATGACGAGATGACGCTGCTGATGATAAGATGCTGATGAAGGGATGCTGATTAGTGTGCTTCCCGGCTGAGGTGATGTTGAGGTGGAAGAGGGTTGCGGCACACGCTTGCAACAGCTGGATGATGCAGCAGAGAGGGTGCTTTAAATATGGGCGGCTTAGTAAGGATTGGCTGAGGTAATTATGTGATGAGCAGCAGGAGCAAAGGGGAGGAGTCTTCTATCGTGAATTTACACATTAAGCTTCATATAGTGTGTGTGTGTGTGTGTGTGTGTGTGTGTGTGTGTGTGTGTGTGTGTGTGTGTGTGTGAGAACTATTGTACTTTGTGTCTTTAGTGGTAGGCACAGACACAGGAAGAACATGCAAACTCCACAAAGAGAGGTCCTGCCCTGGATGGGAATCAAACCCAGGACCTTCTTGCTGAGGCAGGAGTGCTAACCACACTATGCTGCCATATACAAAAACCCATGGTGAGGCAGGGCCCCGAAGGCCTATCCAGAGTAGGGCCCACAAGGTTTAGTAAGTGAATGTGGAATGTACTACATACACAGCGGGAAAAGACTCTTAAGACAAATCCATACTTTATTTCATTCTCACATATTGATTTTCAATCCACAATAATGACACAAAGGAAGTCATCCATCACTATTAAATCAATGACAAAAATATTAACAGTAAAAAACAGACAAGTCCTAATCCTGGAGCTATGCCCCCTCAAATTTTACAGTGTTTCATTCCAAAACAGGATGCCAACCAACCAGCTCTGTACGGTTAGACTCTTATTTATTATGCTTTTTCAAACAGGTAACATGTTAATCCTTTGAAACATAGAATATATAATTATGGTTACCTTTTTCAAGACTCACGTGCAATGTTTCAAAATGAAATATTTAGACCCCTCTTGCTAGATGCTCTTTTTATACACAACTTTTAAAAATGAATATATGAGTGTGTGATGTAATCTGTCCCACTTGGTGTCCACCAGGTCTGTCTTTTCTGAAAGTTGCACCATGAGCATGTCAATTGTGCCAGCCATGGCTTTAGATATTCACCTACTAAAAACACAATTTATCCACCAGCAAAGATTTGGCCTGAAGTGCTTTAAATGCTTAAATCATGCTACAACCGCCAGCACTTTAGGAACATGCATCAGTGTCATTTCCATTTGAAACAAGAACAAGCCTCTGACTTAATGACTGATGTTGATGTTGATGGCAGACAGAGCTTTGTGAACATTTCTCCAGTAAGTCTTCTGCTTATGAGACAAATCTTGGTTAATAGTTTTAAGTAATATAGTACCCAGTCAATGTCAATGTTGTCAATAACCTATAAGCAGTGATACAAAATATATTATATACATCTGTATTACAAAGCACAATAAAGTGTAACAATTATTTTATTTTACAACACTCCCAAGAAGGAAAAATATGTACATTGAGTTTATCTTTGTGTGATATCTAAAAGGATTGTCACAAACAGATACTAGAGGGCTGTCCTAACCTGAGTATACTCAAACCAAACATGCCTTTTTTTAGGGCATAAAGAAATAAAACACTGAGACACCTTACTTTTTTTTATAAAGGGACTATTGCAAGAAATTTCTGTAGGCTTTTCTTGAACATCAGAAAATAAAAATATCACGTTTCCTAGAGGAAAGACATATTTTTGCAATTAAATCGATTGCATAACAGTTTACTAAACCCATTTCCCACCAGGTTTACTGGTGGGAAAAGAATGCTCCAGTGACTCAAACACCTGCAGTTTATGGTGTTTCATCACAAAACCTGGAAAAGAAAAGTACAACTAAAGGGTAGCAGCAAATGATGCAAGGAACTGTAGGCAGCGGAAAGAAACGCATTTTGTATGTGACTCGATCACTAACAGTGTGGCAACAGCAGGAAAGTCTGGCAAAAAATAACCCTATTCTAACCTCACTTTTTTATACATTTCATACTTTCTTTGCACATCACATATGTAACTAATTGCCGGAAAAAAGACAA
Organism: Neodontobutis hainanensis; assembly: GCA_024349245.1. NCBI lineage: Eukaryota > Metazoa > Chordata > Actinopteri > Gobiiformes > Odontobutidae > Neodontobutis > Neodontobutis hainanensis. The sequence continues at coordinate 2,237,298 of JALDNG010000056.1, forward strand.
GACGACTGCTTCAAAGTGCCCCAGAAAATGAGTATCCCAAACACATAAACGTCCATTTCGTTTACAAAAGGTCAGTAGTAAAGAAAAAAGGGAGGAACAGACGTGTAAGATAAAATTCTAATAGGGCTGTGATGAGATTCTGGGGACTGTGTTTAGAGGGTCAGCAGCTGTCCTCCAGGGCGTTGACCACTTGTTCCAAAATGTCAGGACAGCGGTCGGCAATCTGCTGCAGGACCTGATTGGCATATTCCTGTAGCTCAGCCCCCTCCCTTTCACAAAGGGCTAACTCTGCTTCCAGCTGTGAAAAAGATAGACAATAAAAGTTAGTTAGTTTTTTGAAAACTAAATTTATTCAAAAAAATAAAGAAGGATCTGAAGCAAATGAACAAACCTAGGTCACTTTTCCCTATATTGCAAACACAGCCATTAACAGGCACACTCACACTGTCTAATCTGAAAACACCATTTGTATTTGTTTCTGACTATAAAGAGGGGGACTTTTCTTGCAGAGAGTGCTAATGGTATTTTCTTTGGCTGCAGTTGCTGACCAGACAAATCTAACTGACTTAATGAGCAACACATCTGTATCAATATGAGCATTACTACACACATCTAAGACTCTGTAAGCCTTTCTGTGTTTCTATATCTTTATATGGGTAATACATACATTGTAATAAATCATAACCTTCCCATCTGTGGTTATAGTTTACAAATACAATTTTCCTGTTTAACTGGGGTACATGTTTGCATTGTACAGTCACTATTTAAACAGCGGTGAAGCATAACTATATATCACCCAGTGTAAAATTATGGAAACAATTCAGAGAAGAAAGAGGTTATTTTTGGCAGCACCATGGACAATATAGGTGACAATGAAGAATAGGAAAATGAATGGAAAAGTGAAAGGGGGAGAAGAGGGTATGAAGCCATGTGAAGAAAGTAATGAGGCTCAACCACTTCTCCCTCCTTTTGCATAGGATCCTATATAGTGTTCCTGTGTGTTTGGACTCAGTACAATTTGGCCTGGTCTACAAGCTCCATTAGCAACATTCAGCAGGGAACCACCTCCTGCACACACATCCACACATCCAACCGGCAGGCGCAAATAAACCCCCATGTCCCCATTTCTGAGTCCCACGAAAGCAAACAGTGGCATTTTTCTGTCTTAGTCTTTGTAAGACAAATAAGAACAGGACTCAATGACGATTAAATGTCATTGTCTAAAAATGGCCTGCATGTGGTTTGCTTTTTAAAGGGATTGCCCAATTAAAATTCTGAAACCTATGCAGATGCTGTCGTTTATGATTATACTCAACGCTTTTAGATCGAACACGTGCTCAGTGCCACACACATGTGAAGAGTTGACTCTCAGTTTGTGTGAGCCTGCAGGTCAACCGTTTAATTTGCTTTGCATTTTAGTTGCAATCTCACAGAAAAACACTGCCATAAAGATAAGATAATCAGACGATTGAGACGTGATAAAGAATATGTCTCGCTCTGACTCACACAACCTTGACCTGACAGAGACATCGAAGTGCTCGGATAAAGTTTTAATGAGTGATATATCTCCAACAATAATGCAGCCCACACAACTAAAATCATACAAAGCTGCAAATTGGAAATAACACAGCTCAGTATAGTTTCATATATTTAACATTCAATATAGGCTCAGAACTTTAAAAATGTCTTGACAAAAATAAGCAAAAAACAACATGCCATGCTAGGTTTAATTCAATTATTTATATATTTTATAAATTTATTTAGGTTTTTAGGTTAGTTTTTATTTTATTTTATAAAATATATATTTAATTTAGAAAGACTGTACCAGAATAATATATTCTATTAGACTGATATGGGCTGATTTATGGAATCAGATATGCCATTTAAATACTTTTATATTTAACCTTCATAAACATTCACATTCAATATTTGGCACTTATACATTAATTATTGTGAAACACTGCTTTTTCTTAACGGGAATACTAATCCCAGAGCCAACAAAAAGCATGGTGCTTGGTAATAAGCCATCTCTGTTCTTATTCTGTTCATGGTTCCATAATGAACTTTTTATAAAAGTCATATAAATATGACTCCTTGATATGGTTTGTTTTACTGGTTTGTTTCAGACGCTGTGGTTTTAAACTCCTGTGGCTCAGTGAACGATTAAGACATAACACAAACTGACAAACCACATTCAGATACACACAATAGTTTTAACAATCATAAACCTGATTACTGCTCCATGTTTAAGTGTTGCTCCATAACAATGTGTGCATGCTATCTGCCGAGGTGTCAGAGGTGTTTTCAGAATAACGGGAACATCACAGACATTCGTTGATTGACACCGTGATTGTAGACGTACAGGTGTGTGTGTAAGAGGTTGTTGCAGATGATTTTTACTGCAGTCGTTAAACCTCCATTATCGTGATGGATCATTATCTGTCTTATCAGCCAATGGGAAATTAACACACACACACACACACACACACACACACACACACACACACACACACACACACACACACACACACAGACAAATAGGCAGGTTATCAGCCTGGGAATGAAAAATGGCAAGAAGCTATGTGTGTGTGTTCCTACTCTGACCCCTTGACACACATTGCAGAGCTCAAAGCTGTTTGCAGAGGAATGCTAATGTTTTCTAAAGAAACCATACTTCAGCTTGGAGAGATAGAGACGGAGAGATTTGGAGGCACACAGCAACAGACTAGAAACAAAGAAGAGATGCAGAGTGCACATACGATCACAGTGGAGTGTATTAGTCTGACCCTCAGTCATCCTACATTTACTTTGTTTCCATGGCGCACTGCTAAACACACGCACCTCACTGTAACAATGATGTTCTCTGATGAAATTTTGTTTCATGCCTTTATCGATTACAGCAGTCTCAGATAAACCTGGTCATTTCCAGTTTTTCAATCAAATATAAGTGGCATTTCCTTTGAGCTTTTAAAAAGTTCAAATTAGAGTCACAGTAAAATTTGTTGCAAGTCAAAATAAGATCACAATATTTACGTTCACATACAACCTTTCCTGCAAGGCAACATTTGGCCCCCGTTTGACCAGACGCACACAAGAAGTCGGAAATAAGGAGTCGTAAGAGGATTCAAAAGCCTCCAGACTCACGGGGCAAAGAAAACATTAAACGGGCCTGTACGGAATATTATAATATTCCTCTGCATTTAAACCATTTATGCTCTAACAGGCTTACACTCTGTTGTGGGCTTTATAGCTTGGCTGCCTGTACTGCACCAAGCCCAGCAGAGTGTGAGTCAGGCCCGGCTGTGTGTTTTATCCTGTGTCACAGTACAGTTGCTGTCCAGGCCGCTGAACTAACGATGCCGGCTAACGAGCTGCAGCGGGAATACAGCGAGGCACTCGAATCCCTAAGTGCTCCTGAAGGACTAAATATACTGCACTGCTAGCAGCTGAGAGAAGCACAAGGGAAGTGCACATTAGAAGTGTGCCTCAACATCACCCGGTCATTTCATGCTAATAGGTTATTTAATGGGATAAATTGACTCCAGGAACATATTCATATTTACAGGGTTGACCTCAGGGAGTAGTTAAGTGGCAGCTTGACTGTCCTTTGACTTGTTTTCTGTTCATACGGCATTTATGAAAGGACAATCAGGGAGAAGTAGCCGTGAACCCCACACTCGGCTTTTATTAGTGTCGGAGAAGTTCAGCTCTCTTTAGCATACACGGGGAGAGCGCCAGGGTGTTTAAGTATTGTAACCTCTGGGATACGTTCAGAGAGAAGAATGTTGAAGATGTAAAACGTTAAAGAGGCCCCTTAGGAATATCCACGAGGCCTGGACATACAGCAGCACTAATGGCTGGAAAAATAAACAGAAGAAACAGACTGCTGCATTGACAGTGCACAGATAGAAGGTCTCAACTGGCCAAGCCTAAGAGAAACAGTAGAAAGGACTTAGATTTTTGTTACAAATCAATATTCTCGGGAAAAAGCGGGCAAGCAGGCAACATGCATTCAAACAAGGGCATCTGCTTCCCTTTGGAATGGATTAAAAAAATCTTTGTGTGTATTGAAAAAAGTAAAGCAAAGTGCAATGTGTATACAACTGCAGGATCACATTGTTCTAGCGCTGAGTTTAAGGTATACTTCAGTTTGATGTAATGCATTAGTATTTTGTGAGGGAATTGTTTTTTTTTTTACATGTTTATTATTTTAGCCTACGTATTACCATCTTTCCCAGTGAACTATGTGGGCAAAATCAATCATAACATCTGCTCTTCATGATATAACCTACTCAGATTTAACGCCTGACGGAAACTCCACAACAATGTTTTACTGAATTTTGTTAGACTTAATTACTACGGCAGTAGTATAAATGTCTTTAGAAATAACAGACAACAACAACAAGAAGTAAATTTGTAGTGAAATTTTGACCTCAGGCCTCGTCTCATACAGAGTAGAGGAAAAGTTATAGAAAAAGTCTTCTCGTCATTGGTTTTCCCAGATCTCACTGTCTGAAACCAGCTGACAGCGTGAGTCATGCATTCAATAGGATTTTAGCAAATTTTACTGCCTCCAGGAATTACTTCTGTTTATGGAGATACCACTAACCATAAAGATGGGATGAGTCAAATATGTAAAGGTTGACTGGTAAAGTTGGTATGACTGAATTAATGTATCTGAAAGAGTAGCTGAGTCGGTAAGATCTAGCAAATGTAATACAAGTTTGTAGGTGTGTCTCAGTTGTATAATATTTATAGAAAAAGGTTTGCTAAAACTGTGTGTTTAAAGGATGTTGAAGACCTCAGTATTGTTTTCAGACAGAAAATAACCCTCCTTGAGCATGAATGAATCAGCCAATACATTGCTGCTCCTCCTCCTGTCTGCAGCATTTAATAAAAAAATCTTATTCCTACAAACATCAACATGTTTTTTTGTATGAGCCTTCCTTGTTTTTGTCATTACACACATTTTGTATATGTCACATGCTCTCAGTTGTTTCTCTGCATGACATTATTCAGCTTCAGTGTGTATTGATCATGTTTTTTCTAGGGAAATGCATAGACTGACACGTCAATGACAAAAACAACCTTTTATCACTTCCATATCCGGTTATACTTATATCAATGCAACAATATAATTCTTTATCATGAGTCATGTTTAAACATGAGTCTTTTATCAGCTGTTATGTTTAAGTTACAGTTTCACCCTTTCCTGTTTCCACCCGGCTGGTCACCTGACCGTCTGATGACCATCCAAAGTCAATTATTCAAACTCTCGACAGTACACGAAGGGCATCGGGCCCTGGGGCTGAAACAACAATGATTGAGCCCATCTGTAAACTGTTTTGTTCTCTGTGGGCTTTAGTTTCTATGTAGTTTTTGTTTTGGCTCATTGATTTGGAGACATTTTCCTGTTACATATATCCTTAACCATAACCAAAAAATAGTAATTTCTCAGTTTTACAATAAATATATATTTTTTTCAGTTTTACAATATATATTTATTTTCTTCAAACATTTGATTTGGGAGAAAAATGGATTTGTTGTGATATGTGTAATTGAAAGCATGTAAGTCTCTGACACTTGTGAATTTCCAAATTGACAAAAAAAGTTTTTATTTTATTTGTGCCGGACATTTTTCCCCATAAAAAGAGGCCATTTAAGGTCTGTAATTGTGCGCTATTGACATGTAGAGTTGTAAATATATTTAACTGAGGTTTCTCCAGTTTGAGTTTGCTCAAAGCTGATTTAAAACAGTCAATCACTAGGAGCTGTTTTGTTTTAGCTGATCAAAAAAAAAAAAAAATCCTGGGCAGACAATTCAGACTGGATCACAAGAGAAGCGATGCAATGCTGGGCAAAGCCAATAACACTTAATCCATTTTTAATACACCAAAAATGTGCACATGTGTAGAGACAAAAAGAGTCTATTGCCAACATATGACATATGTACAACGTGTCCTAGCATTTCTCATAATAAAGCACGGGGAGATAAAAATGCACACACACAGCCAATTCTCATGCGTTCACACCGGAGGACAGGGCGGGACACGCGTGCCAGAGAAAGAGAGACTTCCTGTGCAAGTGAGTGGGACTGGATGCCAGGTCTCTTCAGTGCTCATTAGAGACGTCATTGAGCCATAAAAGTTATTATTATGAGAGTGGCCCAGAAAACAGCTCTTTTAGTGAAACCTCACTGTTGGAATCAGGGAAATGGAAACAAACACACAAAGAGCTGTGAGCCAAACATATCACTGACAAAACCATCTTCTCAAAAAACAGCCTGCGAGTAATGGCTCAATGCTCAGGGCAATGCTGCTTTGGTTTAACAGACAGAGAGTTGACATTACGATAAAGTCAATATAAACTAGAATCATCATAATAAATAACATTTGAGTAAGAATTGACAATTTAATGCTACATCTGCATTAATGGTATTCTGTTTTTTAATTACAGTTACTTTTGTCCACACGGATGGCATTTTATTGAAGCCCTAGAATTAAGTGGTTAAAAATACACTGACGTCCAGCTACGTCCAGTGTCAAAAGTGTCAAAAATGTCAGTTTTCTCTATATTCACACTTTTCAAAACTTACAGTTCACAAAATAAAATGTCAGTCCTAAAATGCTGCAGTGTGAGTGCTGCATAAAAACATAGTATTTTAAAAAGTTAAACACTGTGAACATAGCTTAATTGACTATAAACATTTTTGCTTATGTCACTAAGCTATTAAAATGCACCACTGATGGGCTTTATCATCCAACTGAACTGCAACTTTTAAGTCATACTAATATAAAACCACATCTGTTTAACATAAAGTAAAACGTTTTTGCATTTGATGAAAGGAATAAAATTCAAGTATAAAAAGAAAGACATTTGAAAATCAGGCGTTCTGTCCCTGACCAGTTATCTATGAATAGCTTCCTATTTTGCGCAAGCTTTATTCATTTAGCAGACCATGATCCACAGTAACAGCATGGTACAGTTTGTACATTTGATGGTGTAGTGTCAAGAGGTTTGCTTGACGACACACAACAGAAGCCCACTGTCAGCAGGACAAGACTAGAGGTTAACAAGACCCTTCATGATGGCTGTGCAATATGTAGGTTTCCATGTGTGTGTTTGTCTATCTGTCCGTGTGTGTTTAACATGCTATTTTAGTATGACTCTAATGGCTTTAAAGAGTGCCAGGCATTTTGACACAGCCAAAAAGAGGCTTGTAAAACACACCCACACTGACCACAAGACACAGAGGAGAGGCTGGCATGCTGTTGGACAGTGGTCTGGAGGGAGTCTGTATGAGCGCAGGAGACTGTGTGTTAACGGGTCAGTCCACGTGATGGTGACACATGATGAAGTTGATGTGTGTGTGTGTGTGTGTGTGTGCGAGCGTGTGTGCATGTGTGCGCGAATGTGTGTGCGCGAATGTGTGTGCGTATGTGCAAGCTTGTGTGCATGTGTGCGCGCGCATGTGTGTGCGTGTGTGTGTGTGTGCGTGTGTGTGTGCAATCTTGTGTGCATGTGTGCGCGCGCATGTGTGTGCGTGTGTGTGTATGTGTGTGTGTGCGCGCATGTGTGTGCGTGTGCGTGTGCGTGTATGTGTGTGTGTGTGTGTGCGAGCGTGTGTGCATGTGTGTGTGCGCATGTGTGTGCGTGTGTGTGCGCGCATGTGTGCGTGTGTGTGCATGTGTGTGTGCATGTGTTTATGTGTGCGTGCATTTGTGTGTGTGCGTGTATGTATGCGTGTGTGTGTGTGTGTGCGAGCATGTGTGCGTGTGTGTGTGTGCGTGTGCATGTGTGTGCGTGTGTGCATGTGTTTGTGTGTGTGTGCGTGCATGTGTGTGTGTGCATGTGTGCGTGTATGTATGCGTGTGTGTGTGTGCGAGCATGTGTGCGTGTGTGCGTGCATGTGTGTGTGTGTGCATGTGTGTGCGTGTGTGTGCATGTGTGTGTGCGTGCATGTGTGTGCGTGTGTGTGTGTGCGAGCGTGCATGTGTGTGCGTGTGTGCGAGCGTGTGTGCATGTGTGTGTGCGTGCGTGCATGTGTGTGTGCATGTGTGTGAGCGTGTGTGTGTGCGTGCATGTGTGTGTGTGCGTGCGTGCGTGCGTGCGTGTGTGTGTGTGTGCGTGCGTGCGTGCGTGTGAGTGTGTGTGTGTGCATGTGTGTGAGTGTGTGAGTGCATGTGCATGTGTGTGTGTGTGTGTGTGTGTGTGCGTGCGAGCGTGCGTATGCAGGCGGAGTTCGGGTCGAATGTGGACACATGGCGCTAAGTGGCAGTGCCCGGTTATGGGTGGGGTTGGACAGAGACACAGAGGCACAAAACATAAATCACGTAACTATTAAAATATTCTTTACAACTAAATATAGGACTTTGGTGTCCACAATTCAAATGAATTACTAACACTAGCTGTTAATCTGCCTCTTTACAACAATTTTGAACCCACATTTTAAATACTGAACTGAAAGAACAGGCTATAGTTACCAATTTTGACTATGGTTTATGTTAGCCGAAATAAACCATAAACCTGAGAATAAAATAAACACATCTGTAGGATGTAAATGGCAAGTATACATTGGATGAATGGATGTTTTAACCGAGTAAAGCTTCACAACCATCTACATAATTAGTATTATTTCAGAAGATATTTGTTTTAAAAACATCTCCAGCAACTAATCCACAAGACCGAGAACAAAAAATATGTCTAATAATTGACTGTCCATGAAAGTCACCAGAGCATTTCTCTAATGTACAGCCTGCAGTCAATAAATGACAACTTAATTTAGTATATTTAAAGTTTATTTAAAGTGACACCATACCATGCAGTGCCCTATCTGAAACCCTCACGCTCAGAAAGAGACATTTCCCAGAATTAGGACATACAATAGGGCTTTCATGAGGACTCTAGGAAACAAGTCCTGCTGTACTTAACCGCACAGTCTGTCACATAGCTCTCAGAGCGCGTGTGTGTCTCAAGTTACCATTCTTCAATGTATACCACATGTAGCAGACATTTATTAGCTGATATGTTTTCAGTATGAAGAAAAATAGAGACAGTCGACACAGCCATGCGTTAAAATGTTGCAGATCATATTCTAGATTGAAATAGACAGAGCTGCATCCACTTTTGCCAAAGGCTAACCTTTTTCTTTTCTATCCTCTTTTCCCTTCTCTTTGCTCTCTTCCCTCAGATGACAACTTGTCAGACAGAAAAATAAATACGCTCCGTTCCATACTCCATTTATGAACCAAACCTTGTTGCCAGAAGCTTTACTTTCAGCAAAATATAATGTCTGAAGCTGTTGCTGCAGCCAGGCACTTGTCGACAGGTGACCCACAGGAGTAAATCTTTTTAGTAATGTCAAAGGCATCATCTGCCAGCTCCCACGTAGCTACACACAAAAACAAGCACACAACGCTCAGTATGTGTATTGGATTGGAAGTGCACACACATGCATCCACATATCCATACAGTACTGGAAAATGAGGAGTGACAAAATGTCCTCCCTTTTCAAAACAAAACAATAAAACTAAAACTGCAGTGACAGTTGTCGTCACCTGCCTGAATCTTTCCTCATCTTTCAGAAGCTGCACGCCAACAGTCTCACCTGCTCCTGCGTCATGCTGTGCAGCTGCGTGTGCCAGGAGGCGGAGTCAGAGCGGTGATAGGCGGGGGGCGGGGCGAAGTCCTGCAAGATGATTGGGTCACGCTCCTGACACAATGATGTCAGGTGGCTGATGTACAACTTCAGTTTGCAGCAATTCTGATTGAGATCCAGGAGAGGAGAGAGGATCTGATGGACGACAGGAGAACAGAGAGGGGCTATTAGGGGACACAAAGACACATGTGTTTTATCTATTATTGACGTGTATAGACTGTATAAGATTTGGCACATTAATCGAATGAGACACAGGCAGTTGATGAATGCTAGAAATTGAAATTGATGTGAGAAATGATGACAAAAGGGGAAAGTGAAGGATAAAAGAAAAATACAGTATAATAAGAGTCTGATTTTCATGATGATAAAACTACAGTGACCATGTAACTCTTCACTTCTGTCTGGAGGTGTGTCTAAATGAGCTCAGAAATGTGGAAAAGATGAGAAAAGCAGATACACACACACATTTTTGGTGGGAACAAGGTTGGACCCCCCCAGGAGAAGCACAGATAAGACTCCCGTCCTGAGGGAAGAGCAGAATTTAATGCAGAGGAAGCATTTTAAGAACGCTGCCAGTGTGTATTGGTAAAGTATATATATAACCCCAGCAGGGTCTGTCTGCACTGTTCACTCTTTGCTCATCGTCACTCAACACAAATGCACACTCAGGCAGGGGTATCGACAGCAGAGACCTTCTAGTCAGCTCAGATGCATCATTCTCTTTTTACACCTACCATCTCTAACCAGCCCTACTTTATTCCTAACATTTAAAAACTGAAAACATAGTATACTTTAGGTCAGAGCTTGTCTTTGCTATAAATCCACCAAAAGAACAATGACAGAAAATCAAAGCAGTTGTCACTTCTAATTCTAAATCCACCTTATTCCCCGTTACTAAAACCACACACCTGGAAACAATTACTGAACTGAAGCCATTTTTTTGTGTTTCTCCAGATCATTCCCATTAGTGCATTACCAACTAAGCCACCTTCCTGACTCACAACCGCTTCTCACACAAGAATGCAAGGATATAACAGCTTTTGAAAATGTATTTTGGCAGTTTTTTTATCCATCATGTTGATAAATGCTGTATTTTCCAGTAAAAAATGTATAGTAAAAATAATAGTTACAGTCCATTAGTGCACAGTTATCTGAGGGGGAGACGGGGACAAGAAATGCAAAAACAAGTGATGGAACAGGCCTCCTACAGATTCTGCATTTCAAAGCATACAGTTCAAAAGGTCTTCTGCTCCTCAGAGTAATAATGAACGCTGACAATGGTAACCCAACATGACTCTCAAAACTACTTCAATGACAGCTATAAAATGACAGTAACTCAAAGGTTTAAATCCCCAATACCTGGCCCCATGGTTCTAAAATATACCAACATATGTGCAGCAGTGGTTTTCTCACCCCTCAATGTGGACTGTTCTGTCAAAATGTAAAACATTTAATCACTGGCCACTCTTTACAGACCTGCAGTAAAACCTGATGAATCAAACAAGACAAAGTGGGAACCGACGGGACAGAAGGGACTGTGTCACCAACTAAAAAATCAATCTAAATTTGGAAATATTACAAATATATTAGCAGAACTGAAGTTTTTGCATCACACTTCTGCTTTCTTTCTGTATTTTTTGAGTCCACATTGCTTCCCAGTGTGTTACTGTACAATAAATGAATCCCACTGGAGACATTCTTTTTACAACTGTGTGTGTGTGTATTTATTACACTCTTCTGAGTGCCTACCAGAGTATTACTGTACTATGAAACAACTCCAAAGAGAGACATTGAGCTTGTCTGAGCGTACTCACTGCTTCAGTGACAAAATTACACAGTAAAATCATATTCCCCAGGGATCCCTCAAACGTCTAACCTAAACATGCATAAAAAGGGAAATAGACACTGTTTCGTTAAGAGTAAAAAAAAAATAATAATAAATAAAACTCAAATAAGCATTAAGTTTAAAGTTAGGTGGACATGCTTTACCTTTAGTAAGCATTTCAGTGTTCTTACGTATTCTAGGAATATGCATTTCGTATGTGTTTGTATTTAGGTTACGGTCATAGTAAGATCGCGCTGTGCTAAATGTCCTATTACGCTTTCCGTAGGGGAGAAGTAAATACTCACGCACTTCTCGGACGTTTCAGTGGTTTGCTCGAGTTGTTCTTTATGGCGCTTCATTCCCTTTTGTGTACATCTCATGTCTGACGTAGCATCGTCGGTATGTATACCTTGTTTTGTGAGATTATTCTGGAACCATTAGTCGTTATTTTCTACAATAATCGCGAGTTCGTAGAGTGTAATCTGCCTGTGGTTTGAACTCACGTCGGCTGTGCATATGCTGGTTCTCACGTGTTCATTTGTTACGAGCTACATGGTAAAGGTGCTGTAATGGCAAGAATGTATTTCTCATGCGTTTCTTTATTAGTGTTAAAATCAGTACAAACGAAAATGCAACTGTAATTGTGAAAATTAGTTTATTCATGTGTTATTTGTCATTGCTTCTTTGTGTGTTGCAGTTTCACTATTTTCCTTAACTCCAATAAACCTGTGGAACAAGAATTAATCTTCAGAGTCTTGGCTTGGGAAAAAAGTTTAGCTGGCCGTCAAGATGTTAAGTTAACACATCGAGGATGGCACAGTGAAACGACGGCTATCAAGCAATCGAGATAAAGCAGAGCAGGTTAGAAGCTAGCCGACATGTCGTCGTCACACGCATCCAGTGGACGATCAACGGACCATACTCTACAGCCTGGTGCTACTGGAGCAACGCGCGCCACCGAGCTACAGGCTAGAGAGGAGAGTTTGCATGGGAATGCAGCAGCGCAGGAGAACCCATACAGTTTATCGTTGAGGACGCGCTCGCAAGTGTGCTGTTCAGTGAGATCCAGTTCGTCGTCGGCGGAGTCTGCAGCAGTTAAAGCAAGAGCGAGAGCCGAAGCAGCTAAGGCGCGTCTATGCTATGCTGAAGAGGAAGCTAATTTGAGACTACAACAAGCTAAGTTGGAAGCGTCTATAGTAATGCTAAAACATAAAAAAGAGGCTGCAGCGGCCATTGCAGAAGCAGAGGCACTTGAAGCTGCTGCTGATGTAAAGAGCGAGAAACATAGTTGTGACCTGAACAAAAACTCTGTTCCTTTAGAAGCCTCACAACGCACAAGGCAGTATGTGTTTGATCAACTAAAGGAAAGGGATTCAGAATTTAAGTCATGTGATAACGGTAACATACAAACAAAGACAAAGCCGGTCCTTAACCACAACGTGTCACCTCCACCACTAAAGCCTGAAGCCTGTCCCTTCTATCCACATCAAATCAATACTGCTACACATAGTCTCATCTCACAGCAGCCTTACATCAGCATGTACGAGGACAACCACAAGCCATTCAACAGGCTGCTTGGAGACGTTAGTCTACCCCACAACAAGTCCAGCGGTGAGCATGCTTCTCTAGTACACCACTTCAGAACACAAAATGACCACACCCAGCCTCCTCCCACACACCATGTCATACCGCCAGACTACAATGATGGCGGCTCACACATAAACGACTTTGTCAGGTATCTAGCCCGCCGTGAGCTTGTAGCTACAGGCTTGCTTCAATTCAATGACAAACCCCAAAACTACAGAGCATGGAAGCGTTCTTTTTTGACTGCCATTAGAGGCCTTATCTTGGAACCAAGTGAGGAGATGGATCTTCTGCTAAAGTGGCTCGGAAAGGAGTCAGCAGAGCATATTGAGCAGATAAGAGCAATACACATCAATAGGCCAGAAGCAGGACTGGCCATGGCTTGGGAAAGGCTTGAGCAAACATATGGCTCAGCTGAAGCAATAGAAAATGCTCTGTTCAAACGCATCGACAGCTTTCCGAAAATAGCAAACCGAGATGGATCTAACCTGACAAAGTTGAGTGATCTGCTAATGGAACTGCAAGCCGCTAAGGCTGAAGGGGACTTACCAGGCCTGGCCTTTCTGGACACATCGAGAGGCGTCAACCCAATTGTACAGAAACTCCCGCCTCGTCTCCAGGACAAGTGGGTGCTAGCTGGTGCAGCCTACAAGCGTCAAAACCATGTGTGCTATCCTCCCTTTGGCTTCTTTGTTGATTTTGTCAGCGAGCAGGCTCGCATCTCAAATGACCCAAGCTTCAGCCTCATCGGCAACACAGACGTGGCCCTCAGGACAGAGAAGACAGTGTGGAAGCCCAACAGACAGCGGGAAGTCTCCGTCCACAAGACGGAGGTGTCACCCAGAGCCACATCTGACACGGGTGAGCCCCCAACAAAATCCGACGAAAGCGACAATCTGTGTCTGTTGCATAAAAAGCCACACCCTCTCCGTAAATGCCGGGCATTCAGAGAGAAGCCCATTGACGAGCGCAAAACACTCCTCAAAGAAAACAATGTTTGCTTTAAATGTCTTTCTTCCTCGTCTCACATAGCAAAGAACTGCAAAGTCAACGTACATTGTTTTGAATGTAAGAGCGACAGGCACAACACAGCGCTTCACCCTGGAGCTGCACCCTGGCAGCAGAGGGCTGTTCCTACTGCTGAGCACGGCGGGGAGGAAGATGAAACTTCATCGCAGTCTCAGGTCACCAACAAATGTACGAAAGTCTGCGGAGGAGAACTCACGGACCGCTCCTGCTCGAAAATATGCCTTGTCAAAGTGTTCCCAACTGGTCACAAAGAAAAAGCTGTGAAACTGTATGCGATCATGGACGAGCAGAGCAACAGGTCACTGGTTCGCTCACAGTTTTTCGACATGTTCAACGACCAAAGTCCAAGCGCTCCTTACACACTGAGAACATGTGCCGGAGTGAAATCATCAGAAGGCAGAAGGGCCAGTGGTTATGAAGTGGAGTCTTTGGATGGAACCGTTCGCGTCTCGTTGCCAAGCCTCATTGAATGTAACGAGATACCGAACAACAGAGAGGAGATACCAACCCCCGAAGTAGCTCTTCACCATGCTCATCTAAGGTCAGTGGCACACTTCATCCCAGACATCGACCCACAAGCCCCCATTATGCTTCTCTTAGGACGAGATATTATCAGAGTGCATAAAGTTCGCAAACAGGTGAATGGCCCTCACAACCTGCCTTACGCCCAGAAGTTAGACCTGGGGTGGGTCATTGTTGGAAATGTGTGCCTAGGTAATGTTCACAGGCCACTGACAATTAGCACGTTCCATACGAACACCACAGAGCTGCGACGGCCCACTCTCTTCGATGCCTGCCCCAACGTGTTTCATGTGAAGGAGAGGTTCAGCAACATCCACACCACCAGTGAGCCTCCTACGCATCCACAGGACCTGTCTATCTGTGAAACCGACCACCTTGGATGCACAGTGTTCAGGAGGACCAGGGATGACAACCAGGTGGCTCCCTCCATTCAAGACACAATGTTCATGGAGATAATGAACGAAGGATTACAAAAGGACCCAAACAACAGCTGGGTGGCGCCATTACCCTTTAAGAGCCCACGCCCACGGCTCCCAGACAACAGGCCACAGGCGCTGAGGCGTCTCATGTCTCTCAAGCGTAACTTTGAAAAAAAGCCTGGGATGAGAGACCACTTTCTCGCTTTCATGGACAAAATGTTTCAGAACGGTCATGCAGAGATAGCCCCCCCCCTAAGTTCTGCTGAAGAAAGGTGGTACTTGCCAACGTTCGGGGTGTATCATCCGAAAAAACCTAAGAAAATCCGTGTAGTATTCGATTCCAGTGCCCAATACAATGGCGTATCACTCAACAATGTGCTGTTAACGGGTCCTGACCTGAATAACACACTACTAGGAGTGCTGATTCGGTTCAGAAGAGAGGCCATCGCCGTCACAGCCGACATAGAGCAGATGTTCTATTGCTTCCGGGTAAGAGAGAAAGACCGTGACTTCTTACGCTTTCTATGGTTCCAGGACAATGACCTCTCCAAGGCCATAGTAGATTACCGGATGAATGTCCACGTCTTCGGCAACAGCCCTTCACCTGCAGTGGCTATTCACGGTCTACACAAGTCTGTTCAAAACCACGAGTTCCACGTCGACTTAGATGTGCAGCACTTCGTGTTGCATGACTTCTATGTCGACGATGGGTTGACGTCCCTGCCCACAGTTCAAGCTGCAATCAGCCTGTTAAAAAGGACACAGGATGTGCTCTCCAAGTCGAATCTGAGACTTCACAAGATTGCAGCGAACAACAGAGAGGTTATGGACGCCTTTCCATCCAGTGACCATGCGAGTGACCGCAAAGATCTTGACCTCGACGCGGATGCGCTGCCGTTACAGCGCAGCCTCGGGCTTGACTGGAATCTCAAGACAGACTGTTTCCTTTTTAATGTCTCCAGTGAGACCAAGCCCTACACCCGGCGGGGTGTCTTATCCACGATAAATAGCCTCTACGACCCACTTGGATTCATTGCGCCGGTCACTATTCAAGGCAAGGCTATCCTGCGAGAGCTCACGGCGGAGAATGGTGACTGGGATGCACCCTTACCTCAAGCTATGGAAGATGCCTGGACATCATGGAAAGCCTCTCTGTCTGAGCTCGCTAAGATTTCCATCCCAAGGCGCTACACGGAAACCTCACCGTCAGCAGCGGTAAGGAGAGAACTGTGTGTGTTCTGCGATGCATCAGTCAAAGCTATCGGTGCTGTGTGCTACCTGAAAGTGACAGACAGTAATGGCAACAACCAGATTGGATTTGTAATGGGCAAAGCAAAGCTGGCCCCCTGCCCTGAACACACAGTGCCAAGACTTGAACTCTGCGCAGCAGTGCTTGCTGTTGAGTTAGCAGACCTGGTCTCAGCAGAGTTAGACCTACAGCTTGACGCCGTAACCTACTACTCAGACAGTAAAGTAGTCTTGGGCTACATTTGCAATGAGACCAGGCGCTTTTATGTCTATGTCAGCAACCGGGTGTTACGCATCCGAAGATCCTGCCGACCAGACCAGTGGCGCTACGTGCCAACAGACCTGAACCCTGCAGATCACGCAACGCGTTCCGTCCCTGCTGACCAACTGAAATGCACCAACTGGCTGAGTGGGCCCAAATTTCTCTCTAAGCCGGAGCCCAATGTTTCTGCATGCACTTATGACCTTGTCGACCCGAGCGCGGATCCAGACATCCGTCCTCTGGCGTCCGTCTTAAGCACTACAGCCTCAAACAAGCAACTGGATTCACAACGCTTTGCTAAGTTCTCTACCTGGAAGTCATTAACTCGTGCTGTCACTCGTCTCGTTCACATAGCCTGTCATTTCGAGACAGCTCACAGAGAGAACAGAGCATGCAAGGGCTGGCATTACTGCGAGGCTCAATTCACAGTTGAGGAATCAGAGAAAGCTTCAACCGTAATCATCCAAGCAGTTCAAAAGGAAGTCTACGGCCAAGAGATAAAGTGCATTCTAAAGCAGGAAAGGATGTCAAAAACAAGCCCTCTCAGAAATCTGGACCCGTTCCTTGACGCACACGGTCTTCTCAGAGTTGGGGGGCGTCTTCGTTATTCCAGTCTCGATCAGAGTGAAAAGACTCCCCTGATTATTCCTGGCCAGCATCACATTGCCACTTTGCTCATTAGACATCACCACGAGCAAATCCATCATCAAGGTCGTCACTTTACTGAGGGGGCGGTCCGTTCAGCTGGCTTTTGGATAGTCGGAGGGAAGAAAAGAGTAAGCAGCATCATCCACCAATGCATAACATGCAGAAGACTCAGAGCTCCACTCAGCGTCCAGAGAATGGCCAACCTGCCAGCCGATCGTCTCTCAACAGATCCTCCGTTCTCCAACGTGGGTCTTGATGCGTTCGGTCCATGGAACGTCCTCTCACGCAAGACCAGAGGCGGCTTTATTCAAAGTAAAAGGTGGGCGGTGATCTTTACGTGCATGAGCATAAGAGCTGTGCACATCGAAGTCATAGAGTCACTTGACACTTCCAGCTTCATCAATGCGCTACGGCGCTTCCTTTCAATACGCGGGCCGGTCAAACACATTCGTTCCGACCGGGGCACAAACTTCATTGGTGCCTGTAAGGAACTGAAGATAGCCTCAAACATTGACAGCACTGCTGTAAAAACTTACCTCTCAGACAGGGGTTGCATATGGTCCTTTAATCCTCCACATGCATCCCATTGGGGTGGTTCATGGGAGAGAATGATAGGGCTGGCTAGGAGAATCCTGGACGCAATGTTCTTTCAGCTGAAAGACAAACTCACCCACGAAGTGCTGGTGACTTTCATGGCAGAAGTTGCAGCGATCATCAACGCCAGGCCTCTTGTTCCAGTGACTATGGACCCTGATGACTTGTTCGTACTTACACCAGCAGCTCTTCTCACACAAAAGATGAACATGGTGCCTGCTCCTGCTGGTGACTTTGGAGTTGCTGACCTCTACAAGTCCCAGTGGCGGCAGGTTCAGCACTTGTCCAACACCTTCTGGGACCGCTGGAAGAAACAATTCCTCCCAACACTGCAGGCCCGCAAAAAATGGCAGTCCACTCAGCCAAACATTCAGTCTGGAAGCATTGTTCTCCTTAAGAATAGTCAAGTACCTAGGAACGAATGGCCTTTCGGACTGATTACACGGGCCTTCCCTAGTCAAGATGGGAAAGTACGCCAGGTCGAGGTGAAGATCATCAAGCCAGGCGGGACTAGCCTTTTTCTCAGGCCAGTCAATGAAATAGTTCTCCTTCTACCGCCAGAGGCACAGTAAATGGACTGTGCATGGACTGTGAGGTGACGTGTGTCCACGTCAGGCGGGGAGTGTTTCGTTAAGAGTAAAAAAAAAATAATAATAAATAAAACTCAAATAAGCATTAAGTTTAAAGTTAGGTGGACATGCTTTACCTTTAGTAAGCATTTCAGTGTTCTTACGTATTCTAGGAATATGCATTTCGTATGTGTTTGTATTTAGGTTACGGTCATAGTAAGATCGCGCTGTGCTAAATGTCCTATTACGCTTTCCGTAGGGGAGAAGTAAATACTCACGCACTTCTCGGACGTTTCAGTGGTTTGCTCGAGTTGTTCTTTATGGCGCTTCATTCCCTTTTGTGTACATCTCATGTCTGACGTAGCATCGTCGGTATGTATACCTTGTTTTGTGAGATTATTCTGGAACCATTAGTCGTTATTTTCTACAATAATCGCGAGTTCGTAGAGTGTAATCTGCCTGTGGTTTGAACTCACGTCGGCTGTGCATATGCTGGTTCTCACGTGTTCATTTGTTACGAGCTACATGGTAAAGGTGCTGTAATGGCAAGAATGTATTTCTCATGCGTTTCTTTATTAGTGTTAAAATCAGTACAAACGAAAATGCAACTGTAATTGTGAAAATTAGTTTATTCATGTGTTATTTGTCATTGCTTCTTTGTGTGTTGCAGTTTCACTATTTTCCTTAACTCCAATAAACCTGTGGAACAAGAATTAATCTTCAGAGTCTTGGCTTGGGAAAAAAGTTTAGCTGGCCGTCAAGATGTTAAGTTAACACATCGAGGATGGCACAGACACGTATCAGAAAGTACAAACCCGATTCCAAAAAATTTGGGACACTGTACAAATTGTGAATAAAAACAGAATGCAATGATGTGGAAGTTTCAAATGTTTATATTTTATTCAGAATACAACATAGGTAACATATCAATTGTTGAAACTGAATTCTAAATTTAATGCCAGATATTGACTGACATTTTGGATTTTATGAGAGCTACACATTCCAAAAGTTGGGACAAGTTGCTATAAGAGGCCGGAAAAGTATATGGAACAGCAGGAGGACCAATAGTGGCGCAATATCATCTACAGTTCATAATATCATCCAAAGATTCAGAGAATCTGGAACAATCTCTGTGCGTAAAGGTCAAGGATAGAGAACCATACTGGATGCCCGTGATCTTTGGCACCTTAGACGACACTGCATCACAAACAGGAATGTTACTGTAATTAAAATCACAACACGGACTCAGGAATACTTCCAAAAAACATTGTCGGTGAACACAATCCACCAGGCCATTCCCCATTGCCAACTAAAACTCAAAAAAAGAAGCCATATCTAAACATGATCCAGAAGCACAGCTGTTTTCTCTGGAGCCAAGGCTCATTTAAAATGGACTGTAGCAAACTAGAAAACTGTTCTGTGGTCAGACAAATCAAAATTTTTTACCTTAAAATTTTACATTTTCTTAGTGTAATCATGTGATATATCATCTATGTTGCATTCTAAATAAAATAATAAAATGTGAAACTTACACATGCATTCTGTTTTTATTCACAATTTGTACAGTGTCCCAACGTTTTTGGAAACAGGTTTGTATAAGAGCACAAACAACATCACAAGATCCCATTCAATGGCGAGGCTCTTTATTATCAGTGAAGGCTATGTCTGTACTGGGCACCATCAAGCCACTAAACATTTACATGTAATGTCTAAGATTTTAAATATGTACAAAGTATGTACAGTTCATCCAGAAAGTATTCACAATGCTTCACTTTTCCACATTTTGTTGTGTTAAAGCCTTATTCCAAAATGTACTAAATTAATTATTTCCCTCAAAATTCTACAAACAATAACCAATAATGACAATGTGAAATTTATAAAAATACAAAAAACCTTTTAAAATAACAAAATGTAGAAAAAGTGAAGCATTGTGAATACTTTCCGGATGCACTGTATGCTAAATGTTAATATACTACGCATTATTATTGCATACATGATCTATTAGAACTAAAATGTATACTCTCAGTTATGTTTTTGAGTGTATAGTATAGTGATGTTTTTAAATGATTGAACCTTTAACAAAATGTTTTAAAGAATTGTAGACAGTAGATTTAAGGATCCAAGATACTCCTTACTATTAAAGTTCTTACTTCTCTAACTTTCCTCTAACTTGTACCCCTGACGACCTTAAAAAATACCAAATATAATAAATTTGGAAATTTATGTGTGGAAGCAGACTGCTCTCTAGAGTTTTTCACAGCAATAAAGCAAACATTAAACTGGAAATACAAACACTGTTTTGATGTAATGTACTATGACCAGTTTCCCACCTTGCCCTCCAGTAGGAGAGTGTGTGGGTCCTTTTGGTTACTGTACCAGTCTGCCCCCGACAGTGGGAAACTGCTGCCGCTACATAATGACCAGAGTCAAACTTAAGAGAAACCTATAGTGTAAGTGAGGTGTTGGGGTGTCCCAATGGTGAAACACACTGGAGCAACAGGTCTGAAAGGACCATGTGCTCTTCATATGTCTCCAATGTAATGTCCGTGGACTAGGGCAACTTAAGGTTATTTACAGGTTATTTTTATTTTATAGTTGACAGTGTGGACTTGTTTTGGGATCTTTCTACACTTCCATGTACCGAGAAAACCTTAGACAGGGAAAAAAGAAAACCGAGCAAGCAATGACAATTGACAAGTAAAATGTTGTGAATGTATGTTTTTTTTGGAGTAGAGAGTTAATATGTTTAATAATATGTTAATATGTTTTAAATAAAATTGTATCTGTAATTTCAACCTTAAATTTAGAATCTGAGGGCTCTAAATTAGCTTTTATAGATTTAAGAAAAAAAATAGCAACCTTTTAAAATGGTATGAAAGATGGAATAACAGGCATATACAAGGAAATGAAACAAAGGCAATTTGGAAAAAAGGTAAGGATTCAAGAGAAAATGCAATGACAACCTGATCACAAGGTCGTAAATGAAACAAATGGAAAAAGATGGTAATCACACTGAGCACATCCACATGTGATTGGGTCCAGATAAAGAAGACGCTCACCCTTCTGTACAAAACTGTGGATCGAGGGAGGAAAAAAAGGCAAGAGATTGGCTATGCCCAAATGCCCTCTTCATCGTCCTATTGGTTAGTTCAGTCCAGTTCAGGCCGCAGCGGTAGGTCAGAGATAGTAGACAGTTAGTGAAACATAAAAATATAGCTTGACAGTGTTAAAAATGTTGGAGATTTTCCCATAGAGGACAATGCTGGAAGGTCAGTTGTATGCAAATATCATGAAATAATAGAGTTTAAGGAATTTATAAAGCCCTTATGAAGATGGACTCTCCTGGACTCACCTGATCCGGGGAGGGCTTGTGGTTGTTGGGCTGGTCTGTGTTTGGAGTTGTGACCTTCAGATGGTCATCGTCATAGTTGTCTGCCATCAGCTTCATTCGGTTCTGAGTCTGCAGTGAGAAAAAACAACCTTTTAATTACCATTCATTATCACATTGGGATTTTTCTTTTGTGCTTTCTCCTCCCGACTTCAGCCTCTCATCTTTCTACTTTACAGTAGCCCTAGACACACTCAGGCAGTGAGAGGGGGGAGTCAGTCCAAATCTGTCAGTCTTGTACAATCTAAATCCTCTCAGCCTCTCACTGAGCCCTGCGAGGCACAGGGCTTAAGACGGCCAAAGTGAGGTTTTGTGTGGCTGTGTGTTTTTGTGTTTTTGTGCATGTGTGGATACGCTAGATGCCAACTTTAATATACGTTTGTTTGAAAGCTGACAAGGAAAAAAAATGCACTCTGAAAAAAAGAAAAAAACATTTTTCATAAGTTGTGTATGTGAATATTTTAGTGTGCATACCTCACTCTTGTGTCAGTGGATAAGCAGTAAATCAGGACAGCCTCCCCTGCTGTGCACGCACACATATCATTCATTTTAAAATAATCAGACACAGATTTAAAACTAACATGAAAAGTAATCTGTTTATTTCACTGAGAATAAGAAGACTGTATCTCCTGTGCAGCTGTAAAGAGACGTCTAAGGATTTGACATGTACAGTGGCAAGAAAAAGTATATGAATCTTTTGGAATTTTATGGTTTTCTGAATAAATAAATGAAACACTGAACAAGCTGGGTATCCACAGCAGGACACCACGAAGGAAGCAATTGCTTTATAAAAAGAACATTGCTGCACGCCTGACGCAAAAGAGCACACAAACACTCCAAATTGTCAATGTTGCAAATTATTTTGTTGCCTGATGAAACTAAGATTGAACTATTTGGAAAAAACACACAGCACTACATCTGACGTCGAAAGGCCACAACATATCATCATGAATGCATTGACTTGAAGAGGGCCATACACATGAGACGTCCAAAGAATATGAAGACATTCTGCAGGAAGAATGGGCGAAAATTCCTCCTCAACAATGTGCAGGTCTGATCCACAGCTACAGGAAGCCCCTGGCTGAGGTAATTGCTGCTAAGGAGGGGTCAAACGTTATTAATTCTAAGGGTTCACTTACTTTTTCCACTTCTATTTTAGAATGTTGATTCAGTGTGTTCAATAAAGACATTAAAGGTAAACATTTTTTTGCTTAATTACTTTTAGACACATCAGATCACATCACATTGTATGACAAATTTATTAAGAAAACTATAAAATTCCCAAATGTTCACATACGTTTTATTGCCACTGTATGGCTAGAGAAATTTACTGCATTAGGCTGTCATTACTTTAATTGGGGTTTGTTGTGGTGATGTTACATTTAAAAAGCATTTATGGCAACATTTTGTTTGCAATTAGTTCAAAGATTTGACTTCATAGAGAAATGGGTGCTAACAGCTACATTATATTATTAATTATTATGAGCATTCATTATGTATACAAATTGACTCTCATGCTAAAAAACACTCTCAAAGTGGGGCTCAAAGCCACAGATGTGAGTTTAAGAGTCTCAGACATTACAGACTGAGCGAACCAGATCCGATCAGACCTGCACTGTACCGTCCCAGTAAAATAACGCTTTAGTGGAGCTTCATGTTTGGACTGAAGAATACAAAAGGAGAACCGAGACCGTGGCAAGACAAAAACATGTTCTAAACTTAACAATGTTCAACCTTGTGTTTATTCAGCTCGAATGGCACTCAACATATCTGGGTTATTTTTGACATTTTACCTATTTTATTAACTTTAATGTATTATTGGCCACAGAACATACACTCTTCCACTTAATCTGTGTATACCACTAAACAAATTCTGCCTCACACATATTTAACACACTCATTGTCCATGAGTGGGATTTAAACCCAGGTCTTTATCTGCAGACCAGAAGTACCCTGCTACAAGAATAGAAAATAAATAAATTCATTCAATTCATGATGTTTCAAAATTTGTGCAGTCTCATATTCTTCTTAGCAGTTCTGGTGTAAGACTGGTGTAAAATTGATAAAAGTAAATAAGCTGTGACAAAATGTCACTGCACCTTTAATCTTTCTGACATTTTTGAGTCCTTTGGAAAACACATGCACCTGCCTCTGTCCTCATTTCTTCCACCTCTTCTCTGAGCTTCCTTAATCTAAATAATCCCTGAGGTTTCCCAATGCATGCCTCTTCTCATCTTTATCTGCCAGTTCTCTAACACACACACCTTCAAATAATAAAGTTTCTGTGTCCTTTTACATAAAGCACTGCCTAAACCCATTTCCCCCTTTGTCTCTTCTACCGCTCTTTGTCCAATCCAAGTGGATTTCAGCCTTTTCTTTTTACTTTTTGAATTTTGCAAGCTCAAACTCTGACTTGACTTCTGAGCTCCTTAACATGGTCTTGTATCCGTGACTAATTCTCTCCCACTCGTTTCCTTCCCTCAACAACATGTTCTCATTTACATATCTTTCATTTTCTTCTCATCCATGCTCCCTGTTCCTTTTGTCATTTCTTTAGTCTTTTATCTGCTTAATTTGTCCATGTTTCTCTCCACCCCCGCTGCATTAAGGATTTAGACTTACACAACTCATCTCCAGCCAAAAGAATGTTCCCAAAAGTTAATTTTCTCTCTCTGATCTTTCTGTACACTGTCCCTATTTTTACTAATTTACAGAAATGCTGATCACAGCTGACTTTTTCTTTTTCTCAGTTAATCTAATCATCACATCGTGCATATCCTTCCTTACTCTCCTTCTTTTTTTCCCCTTGTCTGTCGTTGTTTCTGCGGCTCTGCTGTAACCCGCTGACAATGGACAGAATGAAACAAATGAACACACAGCGAGTGAAACAAAAAAGGGAAACTGCTGAGTCATGGCTTGGAGAAATAATTCCATCGTGATAAGGCTCAGGCGAAATAAAAGATGAAATTACTCCTTTCATCTTTCTCCAGCAGCAGTGAAAGACGACCATTGTTTGTATTACTGCAATTATTGAATAATGAAAAGCTGCTGAGTCATGTTTGCAAAAAAATATATCAAAGATATCATAATGAGATCAGCCCTACCATGACCCACACAGGCAAAATGTTGCTGTTAAAAGAAAAATTGAAAATGACAATGAAGTGTTGAAAGAATGATTTTTACAGTTTCAGGTTCAACAGAGTAATGAACTAGATTGCTGTAGTACAAGTATTTTGGCCTCTCAAAAATCTCATATGTATCATATTTGAGCCACTGAAAACTTGCAACAATGATCATTATTCTAATTAAAACTGAAAACATTACAGAATTCATAATTATGTTCTTTTTGTTCTGTTTCAACTTGCTATCCTCCTTTCAGTTTTTGTAGATGAAAACCACCATAACTGTCTCTGATGATGAGCAGTCAGTGACCCAATGTGTTGATAGATCTACAGAGCCTTACGTTGGCATATGTAGTCAATCCTCTGGTAAAAGAGCAGGGATATCTTTAAACTGGCCAGAGCCCAAAACCCACGACCCTGAGATTATGTCTTAGACACTCCAGACAGTGGCAGTGAGAGGGTTTTGCCTAACAGCTGAAATCTGAGGCCTGTGATTGAGTGGGATTTGTAGGAGGCAGCTAAACATCTAGTCATTCAAGTTGAAGTGTTGGAAGTAGAAAAAAGAGCTTATAGCTGTACAGCCTGGACTGAGCATTCAAATCATGTTGACATGTCTGTAACAGAGAAGGCCTTTGTTTAAACATTCAACTGTATGTTTATCCCTTTGCCAGTTTTGAAAACACCAAATTACAACTCAAAGTAACTCAGGAGAGGCCTAATAAAAAGCTTAGAAAGAGCAACCAGCTACCATTAAAAAAATACATACATTAACTTCAGCTTGGCAGAGGTTTGAAACCAAACATATACTTTGCACGGATTCATATGTTATTCCCTTTGTGTTTGTGTGTCTATATGTCTGTTGGCTTTATCAGTGCTAAAATGTGTGCATATGTCACTTTGAAAGATCAAGCTAAAATCCTTCAAGCCTCAGCACACTCTATGGTTAAAACACACACAGAGACAGATGCATAACAGGAGTAATAGGGGAGTCTCAGCTGCAATCTATCAGTAAAAGACAGAAGAGGAAAATTACGACACCAGAGAGAGATGGAAGGAGACATTGAAAGGGGAAGTCAGACACGCTCAGACTCAGCCGCAGACAGAATAGTCTACGTTGTCAGTAACCACCTTCGAGACCCTGAGGTTTCATAAAGAAGAGAGAGAAGAGAAATGTGTGGTATAATGACGACTTCTGACACAGTCACTCGCTTACAGCCGCTGCCTCTGGTTTAAACACTCAGTGGCACTCACAGACACATGACTTTCCACTCACATTAATACTTAAAGCGTGTGTTAAGCACTATGATTGGCTACTCATTCACAAACACATAGCGCATCAGTTGGCAATGATCCAACATCTACAGTTGTATGTCTTCTCAAATTTATTCTCTCAGGGTTACTGAAACAATTGTTTGTCTTTAAGAGAAGGGTTATTATCCCAGTTATATTTACAAGAAAACAAATTTAAGGCTATTATTTTATTTTAAGCCAAGCACCTTTTCCACCGAAGGAACTATTTTATTCACCCATTTAAAAAAAACCTCAGCTTGTTTTCACCCAAAATACAGTAAAAATACAGTAAAAAACTTTTTCTCCACCCCAAACTTTTCTCAAAAAAGTACCTAATGGGGGGTAGAACTTTTTCCCTGGGGAGCGGGGCGGGGCTGTGTGTTGCCATTGACCGTAAAAGGTTTCAGAAGCAAGCTTTTTAAGGAATAGGTGAAAACGCAAACAACACAGATTACCAGGAATTCCTTTACCCGGGTAAATAAAATTTGGTAATAAACATTTCCGGGAAATGTTGGTGGGGCTATAATGCTGTTTGGACATAAAATACAAGGGGGTGATTCACAGATATTTAACAACTGCAGCATAGAAAATGGAAGTCATGATGATTTTTGGCTCTAACCTTTAACCTTCACAATTAGGCATTTGGGAAACACTCCACTGCTCTGTATAGTAATGCCATGCTCAATGTGACAATAATAAAGAAGACTAATGGACAAAGGGGAAATGTATACAGTCCGACAGATAAGCCAAGGATGTAAAAATTCAGCCAACTCCCCGAGGGCTCATTCACCCAGGGCTTGGTTAATTCACTGGGCTATGAACAGACTTTACTGTGCATGTGTAAGTTTCAGAGTCCCTGTGTGTAACCACTGAGGTGTTTGGTCAAGTTTATATCCTTGTTTTTGGCAAGGTTGAGTGTATGAATACAGGTGAGTGAGTGGGCTCCACAAATACACACATACACACACCGTGTCAAGTGTGACTGTGTGCGTCTCCAGCCACAAATTTGAAAGAAATACATATTCATTGCGAGCCACCCGAGATACGTTATAGATGTGTGTAAGAGTAGAAGGGGAGGTGAGTCCTAAATTTACCCTTGGTGGTCGGGTGCTGTGGTCACATCTGGAGCCAGTTTCTGCCTAACTCTCTTGTTTTCTTTACTCCCCTCATCACTTCCACCTCACCTGTACCCGCTCTGCTTTTTATAACACTACTTTTTTTTCCCACCACTTTTTCTCCATACACTCCGCTCTCTCCTTTCTTATTACTGTGTACAACTAACGTTCCCTCCGCTGTATTCCTGTCCCTCGTCCCCTCATTTTTATCAGTGATATTTAAATGAGCCGTCAGGGCATTTATCTACCTGCTGCTTGAGCTGTTGAACCAGACTGTCCTTCTCTCGTTTCAGAGTGGCCACTTCTTCCTGTGTTTTCTTCTTCTTGGATGAAGAGAGCTCTAGTAGTGCAATATTGGCGTCCTTTTCACTGATGGCTGCCAGCAGTGCTTCTTGCCTGCACACAAAACAGTCACATGTGTCAGAACAAATACATTTACATGGCAATATTTCAAAACAATGAGTGGAGTCAGACTGCTTCTTAGTTGCTCTGTTCAGGTATTTCTTGTCCAATCGTCAAAAAAGAGAAATACTTCTTTAGTTTCTCCATCTATCTTTGGTGGTCAGGCCACTGTCTATTAGAACTGTAATTCATCTCAATTGACTGTAACTAAGTCGGAGCTTGTCAGCTTTTACCTTACTTACTTAACCTTTCTGGTAACTACTTTTTATTTGGCTACAATGCATACATTTATCATTTGTCTGGGTAGGTCTTCTTAGGCCCTCTGACTCGCTCCATGTCTTTCCTCTGCCTGGATGGTCAGGATGACAGATAGATAGCATTCCATGTGGTCAGGAAGCAACAAGCCGCATCCCATCCATCCCATCAGCTGTCTCCGAGGACACCCAAAGCCTGGCCTTCTTAGAAATGTGTCCAAACCCACTGAAAGTCTAAATGAAGCTCAGTACCACAAGTTTTACAGATTAAGGCTTACACAATTTAAACAAGATGCAAAGTTTTAGAAATGAGCAAACACTTCACCATTACTGCACCATTACAGCAATTACAACTAAATAATAAAAAAATACAAAAAAGTTTCTAAACCCAGTTTTGTTTGGTTTAAACACTACAAACATTTGAAACATGAATAAATGAAAACATGTTTGTACTTAAATGCAGTATTGTATAGAGTACAGTTTAGATTTTCTCACACAAACACAGTGGTGCAATGTGGAATTCTGTGATGAGCGTGTCCCCGTGCAGACAGATTACATGTTTGGAGCGCACGCAGGACCCACACATTCTTTGGTCAACCTCACAGACCACATTGTCAGTGTATCCCATCATGCATCTGTGCAGCAAGAGGCCTGTCAGGACCAGAGAGGTTGACAGTAGAGAGCTGACTAATTTACCGTTTTGTCTCATCTATGTACTTTTATTGTCAGTACCAAATGCTTTCTCTCTGGGCACATGTGAGAAAGTCTGTTGCTTCTCCTCCACAGTGTGATATAATGGTACAATGTCGCATTCTTTCCCCTTCTGTATTTTGACACAAACACTGACATGCACATAGTGACTCATGGCCATGCATCACATACATCTACACAGACAGCCTAATGGAACATTAGTCTTGTTAAAGCTAACAGTGCGTCTAGTTTTATACCATATCTGAGAGTTACCTGCCAGCACATGGCACTTATAAACCCTGGTGATAAAATGATATTTTTTCCAGATGTACTCGTCTTACTCTGGGCATTTGTATTCCATTCCCTCTTCATCTCCTTCTAGCACACAAACACACACATACTTTGCTACAGTCTAAACAAATGCTTTTGACAAATTCTGTTTGTGGCTTTTGTTTCATTCATCAAGTAATCATAAAAAACTGTTTAAAGTGTTGCACTCTTTTGCTAAATCTTTACATAATTGTATTGTCACTAAGCACTTAAAAACAGTTTGTGTTCACTTCTGCTGGCAAAATGTCTATATGTTGAAACTAACAAAGAGACAATCTTCTCTGTGTTCCCCAGTGTACATGAAGACTTGGATATGGAACCTTCCTTTTAAGTCGTGTCTTTGTACTGCAGTAAAGAGAGCAAAGAAGGATAAAGGAAAGTCTACGAGCAGTGAGCTTGAAGCTTTTCCAATGGATTGCTGTCAAATGCTTAAATTTCTTGTTTTTTGCCACATTCCAAGTCTTAAATTTATATCCAATTCTTGCCATTATTATTTAATTTGATCTTATTTATTTATTTAGCAAATAAAAAACTAGAAACAAAAAAATGGAATACAATGTTTAAGTACTGACAGCTTCTGGTCGACTAGTCTAATCTCAATATTCACACAATAATTACAGTAATTCAGTGAACGAACCACAGCTTCAGCTCTGAATGGACTCAGCGTCCCTCACTGACTGGACTGTTTACTGTTCGCTGTGACTGAAGAGTGACAGATGTGAAACAGTTCTAACAGAAAACAGGCTGTGGACAAAAATAAGTCGCGTGCATTAAATGCAGCAAGAAAATGAGGTTACATAAAGTATGTTGGCAACACAAAATGCTGGACCTTTAATAAACAGTCCCTTCCCTGAACTCATGTTGTATTTTATTTAAACACAAAGCATTTAGAAAAGACTGGCACAATTGTTCTTTTTTCCATTAATGTAACTGCTCTACTTCACATCTCGCCCACTCACTGTATTTCCTATCATTCCTTTATCATCCTTCACTTGTTCTATCTGCCCACTTCTTCTCCCCTTTTGTCTGTATAAAGACACTGAAGAATTCTTTCTATTGCCATGTGCCATGATGTCATCGCTGCAGTGGCGGGACAGTGAACAGATACACCACTGCACCAGGCACCTGACCCCAGCACCCACCCACACACACACTCAGGGGCTCTCCTTCCTAAAGCCACTCAGGGCCTCTCACTCCATCAGAAACACTAATGCTTGGTCTTAGATCACTCACATATTTCTACACACACAACGGCTTCCTGTGTGTCCTGTCTTATCTCTTTTTGTGTGTCACCTTCGTCATAGATGTCATTTAGGAGTGTGTTTAAGTGACATATGATGAGGTTGTGAGATTAAAAGTACAAACCTTTGTTGCAGCGTGTTCACAGGTTGTTTGTGTGTATTACACGTTCTTTCATAACTTCTCTCTAAGTGCTGGAGTGTGTGTGCGTTTCATTGGGTTTGAAGTAGATTTAGTCCTGTGTGACACTGGTCAGTCTCTATATAAGACAAACAGAGCTATTTTTAAAATGATCTCCCTTGCTCTGTTTTCTACTGAACAAAGCAGTGCTCCATTGTTTTGGGGGACACTGTCTGCTCTGGTTACACAAGAGAGCTCTTGTAGGACGCCAGACTTTACACTTTAACCCCTGTCGGACGTGGTGCTTAGCAAGCTCAAGCTTGTATCTGGGAGGGGTGACTTTTTTTCAAGATCTGTTATGGATATATGTTATAGTGTCTGACATTATCAGAACAACCTAGGCTCAATTTTTAACAACTTTTTTGTATCCTTTGTTTGTCTGTACCACCAATCATTGTATTTAACTCCCTGGAGATTTTATCTGCTGATATTAAAGAACCTATTGAACTGTTCTACAAAAACATCAGAAACCCCACACAATAAAATAAAAATAACATAACCACTGGACAGTGAGACAAGGTGCAGTTTAAAATGAAATGTTTGGTGAATGAACAATGGATCATGTGGGATATTTTGTTTGCACAGTATCACCAGAGAAAATGCGGTTTTAAAGAGAGAAGAAAGCCAAGCAGAGATGAGAGGAATAAGA
Source organism: Neodontobutis hainanensis (assembly GCA_024349245.1). Lineage (NCBI taxonomy): Eukaryota > Metazoa > Chordata > Actinopteri > Gobiiformes > Odontobutidae > Neodontobutis > Neodontobutis hainanensis. The sequence continues at coordinate 2,268,315 of JALDNG010000056.1, forward strand.
TACAGGAGTGCACAGCTGGCTCTCAGTGGTAGCTGCCTAGAGGCACATACACACCTTTCAATGGTTCTCATGACGGTGCATAATTTAGCTGTGCACATGAATGTAAAATTAAATCCATTTCTAATTCTACCTTCTGTTGCTGCCTCAGTTTCTGTCAGTTGCTCAGTCTCCCCCTCTCCGCACACACACGCGCACGCACGCACGCACGCACGCACGCACGCACACACACACACACACACACACACACACACACACACACACACACACACACACACACACACACACACACACACACACACACACACACACACACACACACACACACACACACACACACACAAAGTGCTCCTAACGTCTGCCCCTGGTGTGGAGCCCAGCAGTGTAGTATATCTCTCCCAGCTGACAGCTTCTGACCTGAGGCAGATAATCAACCAGAACTGGGCCTCCTATTTTCTTTATTTTCTTTCTCTATCACACACAGACACTTGTGTTATGTTTCTATGTCCCATGTATATAAACAGCAGTAAGCATAACGGAACACACACCACTGCAATATTTTACTTTTTATGTTATTCAAATGGTGGATTTACCTAATGCTTTGCTTCATATTGAGAAGAATAGGGCTTTTCTTAAATGTAAATCACTACTTAGTGATTTAACAAGAAGTTATCTTTAAGTAAATATTTGTAGAACAGATACCTGTAGACAAATAAGTGATAACATGTGTCCATGTTCACTTTTAGGTTTAGTCAATCCTATCAAATAAAACCCAAAAGATGATACAGACCTGAAACATTGCCTATCAATAATATACAGTCTGCTGCTCTGTTCTGCCAAAGCACCAAAGTTTCACTCCACTTTTATTGCAGCAGCCATTAGAGTAAATGATCGACACCTACCGCAGTCATTATGTGTACTCAAACGTAAAACTGTTCCTTTGGGACACATTAATACAAGACATCAAAGGCATAATTGTACACTAAAAACACAGGCTAATGTTTAAATGATCATTGGGATTTATAGTTTAGAACACCCTCTAGGCTTATGTTTAATGGCAAAATCAAATGTGGTTACTGTTCGGGAAAGTTTACTGCCTGGAGTCACTATGTTTCAGATCCACTATGGATAATTTAACTGGTTGAGGCGGAAGAAGTATAGACTTGATTCCGGTTAGAAAATCAGGCTCAGGAGAAAGAAGGTCTCTTACTGGTTTATTAAATACCACTGGTACATCCTTTTACAATGCATTCCTCATTACATTTGTGTACACTGTTGTGTGTTGGGTGTGCTTTGGGTTTGGGTGAGTGGCATTGGAAGGAGTAAAAAATGTCTGATTTGGATTTTGTCAGTGCGAGACAAGAGCCAGGTCTGACAGAGTTCAGTCCTTGTGCCCTCTTTCATCTTTGATCGACACTGTTTTGTATCTTGGTCCACTGTACTATGTAGCATTCCAAAGAACAAAAGTGTTGTTGCTGTGAGCTTTTGGAAAATGTGTGCGTGTCCGAAACAATAGTGAAAGTGGGTCATAGACAATGGACATGAATGATTTAGTATGGAGAGAGAAGATGGAACAAGAGACTATCAGAGAGAATGGAAAAAGTGAGAACGAGAGTGTTATGGAAATAGGTTAAAACTAGTGCATAAATGTGTGTGTACTTGAGACGGAGAAAAGCTCCCCTGAAGGAGCTGTTGTGCATCAGAGAAGCTTAAAGAAAGAGTACAGGAAGGCTCAGACATCAGTAAGAAGAAACATCCCTGACAGGGAAGGGAATAAAATAACACGAGGATTTAGAGGAAAAACAAATCAAAGAGACGTGAACGGGGGAAGAAGGGGGGAGAGGAGGAGACAAAGACTCGGAGGGAAGGAGAGAAAGAGGAGCGGGCAGGTGGGACTACTGCATGACAGAATGAGGATCTGTTCTTGACACATTTACCCTTCCTGCTCCTCGAAAAAAAAAAAAAAAAACTTCTCCCTCACTCACTTTTTAAACACACACTGTGACTAATAAGAAAGGGGTAAAAATACATTATCCATGCTCGATGGGACTTTTCTGCTTTTTAAGGGACCACACACATATTGCTACAGAAATGCACACAAATGCAGCTTAGTCTCCCCTGTCATTCTTTACAGTAAATCCATTTCTCCGCTGTGCCATAGGGACCCAGACATCTGCTTCCAATCTGGGGGTGCAAACTCATCCCTGAAGCATGAATCAGTCACAGTAGTGGACACCTGTGACAACCCAACGCTGTTTCAACTACAGCCTTCATTTGACCACACTGAGACTGAAAACACTATCAGTCTGCTTCGTACATAAGGTTGATTCATATTTTTCTAGAAGAGTGTCTATTTTATTTTTATATGGCTTATTTTTTAAAATCTTTATTTCATGTGAGTTGAGAGACAAACGGCATTTTGATTCCGCTGTATGCCCTTTACATACAGCTCTGGAAAAAATTAAGATACCACTTGTGGAGAGCATGCCAAGACCCATGAAAGCTGAGTTATTCCACCAAATATTGATTTCTGAACGCTTCCTAAGTTAAAACATTAGTATTGTGTTGATTAAAAATTAACATGAATTTATTTTCTTTCCATTATTCCAAGTCTGACAACACTGCATTTTTTTGTTATTTTGACAAAAAAATGCTCCAAATTACAATATTTTTTATTTGTAATTTGTCAGTAGTTTATAGAATAAAACAAAAATGTCAATTTTACCCAAACACATAACTATAAATAGTAAAACCAGAGAAACAGATAATTTTGCAGTGGTCTATTAATTTTTTCCAGAGTTGTATACTGAAACTGACAGTAAAACTACCTTGAACTTTGAACTTTACATGGGAGGGAATTTCACAAGACAATCCAAGTCCAAGCTTCAATTTAAGAAAAGATAAAATAATAGACGTTTTCATCCAATCACAAAAACAATGTGAACAAATAAACCACTTGTGGTCTTGACTGGTCTTGGTTAAAATCCTAAAAACACCTTTATCCAAAGCCAAGACCAAAAAGGAGATTGTAAGGTCTAAAGTAATCACACAACACAATATGCTGTGGAAAACATGGGATGATTTCAATCACATCACAGAAATATCATTCTCCTATGTATGACCCTATAATAACAATCATTAATACTATTTTATGAACAATTCTATGAAAAGTTTGCTTCTGCAAACTCTGTTCCCCATAGCCTTCCTGTCAACTACAGTTTTATTATTTCCAAAATAGAAAATGTAATTGTCTGGCACTCACAACGTGCAATCAGAGGCTTTGAGAAAAATGTCATGTTTTTGTTTGGAGCTTTTGATGCATTTTTCTCCTAATCGCTCCTTTCTCTCTTTAATTGCAGTTTAATGATCTGTGCGATGGTCTGGCGTCACAACCTGTAATCAGCATGGGCAAATGGCGAACTTTTGCTTCAGTCGCATCCTTTTTTTCTCTTTATACAGTGTGTTCTTTCTGTCCACTTGTTTTAATCTGTTGTAATGTTTTTTCTTCCCTTCCGTCGTCTTGCTATGGCACTTCAATTTGCCTAAATTGTTCCTAATACTGAATGAAATAAATGATGCAAACAATCTGGAATATGAATGCAGGCTCTGGCATATGAATGCATGCTCATAAAAGTCACTCTTTTTTTCTTTTGTATAATTGGCTAACATTCAGATGAACACTGGCTTCACAGAAAACCCCTGTTATTTATTTAATTAAAACTTCTAATTGATGAACATTTTATAGCCTCCACTGTACATCCACTGTTCCAGTATTTCCCTCAAGTCTGTCACAAAGGACTAGACTAGAGTCAGAAGGATGAGAGCAACAAAAGCCAAGAACAGAGAGTGCAAGAAAAGCCAGAGAAAAGAAAAGAAGGCGACAGAGAGCAAGGCGCCCTGATTTGAGCTTGTAAGACTAAGTGTCACAACCGCATGGCCCTTTTTGTCATAATAAGCTTTTAACATGCCACACACACACACACACACACACACACACACACACACACACACACACACGCACGCACGCACGCACGCACGCAGTGTGGATTAGTCTCATTTCTGTCTGAGCGGATCAAAGCACTTTTCTGTGTATTTGGTGTTCTGCCATAAGCATGTGTACTTTCATTGGTGTGGGATGTCTTTAATGCAGAGTGTGTTTGTGTGTTGGAAGAGGCTATACATCTCGGAGCATTAGTTAAAGCTTCTGAGCAGTCACGCTGTCTCTGCTGCTTTTGCAAGTGACTCTGAAGGAAACATGTATTTTCATTGTTGGCATTTGTGTGCGTGTATGTTTACACATGATGCCGCCGTAGTATAAGGATGGACTTCCTACTGTGATAAGTGGTGCTAGCATTTCCATTGACCAAAATAAGATGATTTTACTTATTTCTATATTATATAAACCCATTCAAAACAAACTTTGAAAATGGGAAAAGGGCATATTTACCTTGTTTCTATTGAATGTGAATAAACTGGTGAATGTGAATAAACATGTCATGACCGCGGGCTCAGGAACAGGAAGACTCCAATGCAAACAACCCAAACTCCAAGAAAACGTTAAACTATATTTATTTTTAAGAGAAACAGACGCATACAAAAATCCAAAAACCAAAATTCTCCCAGAACTGAAAACACAGGCAAAAATCCAGAGAAAATGAAAATACCAAAACCACGGACTAGAAAATTCACAAGTGGCGACAAAAGGAACACAGACCAAACTTACGGGTGACGGTGACGGTGACGGTGACAGAGACAGAGACAATGACAATGACCTGGTACTGAGGGGAAGGACAAACAGGTATAAATAGACACAGACAACAAGGAACAGGTGAAACATATTAGGGCGGAGCAGGTAATCACACAGGAGGGAAAAACACAAGGCAGGAAGTCAAGCATGGACACAGACAAGGGCACGACATTTCAAAATAAAGTCCATTGAATACAACACAAACCGGAAACAATATAAAACAGAATGAATCATGACAGTACCCCCCCCTTAAAGGCCGACCACTGGGCGGCCTAACACTCCTATAACCCAAAAATCCTTTCTTTCGACAATTTCTTGGGTGGGTGGAGGGGGGGGTCAGTCGGAGGGGAACAAGTCCACTAGACAACTGGCACGGGACACACTCAGGAAAGGCTTGGGGAACCGATGCGGCGGGTCCGGCCCTTGGACACTGGTTGGCGGACGGGCGCTAGGGGAGAAACGTGGTGTTGGATCCAGCCCTCTAACTACTGGCTGGACGGGACACTCGGGAAGTCTGATGAGTCGGGTCCGCCCTCTAATACTGATCGGCCGGACGGGCGCTCGGGTACACTGGTGAGTCGGGTCCGGCCCTCTGAACTGGTCGGCCGGACGGGCACTCGGGTTACAGATGCGGCACGTCCGGCCCTCGGAACTGGTCGGCCGGACGTGGCGCTAGTGGAAGGGGAATATGCCGAACAGGCACAAGGGGGAAAAATTTTGTGCCGGGATGGGAACACACGGACGGGACTTGCAGAAGGACGGACTCAGGACCAGGTAGGGACAGGAAACTCCGGACATGGCAGGGACAGGAAACTCCGGACATGGTAGGGACAGGAAACTCCGGACATGGCAGGGACAGGAAACTCCGGACATGGCAGGGACAGGAAACTCCGGACATGGCAGGGACAGGAAACTCCGGACATGGCAGGGACAGGAAACTCCGGACATGGCAACGACAGGAAACTCCGGACAGGGCAACGACAGGAAACTCCAGACAGGGCAACGACAGGAAACTCCAGACAGGGCAACGACAGAAAACTCCGGACAGGGCAATGACAGAAAACTCCAGACATGGCAACGACAGGAAACTCCAGACATGGCAACGACAGGAAACTCCAGACAGGGCAACGACAGGAAACTCCAGACAGGGCAACGACAGAAAACTCCGGACATGCTGGGAGAACAAGGAACAAAACTCATGGACAGGCTGGGAGAACAAGGAACAAAAACTCATGGACAGGCTGGGAGAACAAGGAACAAAACTCATGGACAGGCTGGGAGAACAAGGAACAAAAACGCATGAACAGGCTGGGAGCACAAGGAACAAAAACTCGTGAACAGGCTGGGAGAACAAGGAACAAACTCATGAACAGGCTGGGAGAACAAGGAACAAAAACTCATGAACAGGCTGGGAGGACAAAGAACAAAAACTCATGAACAGGCTGGGAGAACAAAGACCAAAAAACAAAGGGCCAGGCTGGGAGGACAACAGAGACGACCAGACGAGGAGAACCAGACGAGGAAGGACCAAACGAGGGATGAACCAGACGAGGAGAACCAGACGAGGAAGGACCAAACGAGGGATGAACCAGACGAGGATGAACCAGACAAGGAAGGACCAAACGAGGGATGAACCAGACGAGGGATGAACCAGACGAGGAAGGACCAAACGAGGGATGAACCAGACGAGGGATGAACCAGACGAGGAAGGACCAGACGAGGAATGAACCAGACGAGGGATGAACCAGACGAGGAATGAACCAGACGAGGGATGAACCAGGACGAGGGATGAACCAGGACGAGGATGAACCAGGACGAGGGATGAACCAGGACGAGGGATGAACCAGGACGAGGGATGAACCAGGACGAGGATGAACCAGGCGAGGGATGAACCAGACGAGGGATGAACCAGGACGAGGAAGGACCAGACGAGGGATGAACCAGACGAGGGATGAACCCGACGAAGGGTGAACCAGGCGAAGGATGAACCAGACCAGACGGAGGGTGAACCAGACGAAGGATGAACCAGACGAAGGATGAACCAGACGAAGGATGAACCAGACGAAGGATGAACCAGACGAAGGATGAACCAGACGAAGGATGAACCAGACGAAGGATGAACCAGACGAAGGATGAACCAGACGAAGGATGAACCAGACGAAGGATGAACCAGACCAGACGAAGGATGAACCAGACGAAGGATGAACCAGACCAGACGGAGGATGAACCAGACGAAGGATGAACCAGACCAGACGGAGGGTGAACCAGACGAAGGATGAACCAGACGAAGGATGAACCAGACGAAGGGTGAACCAGACGAAGGGTGAACTGAACCAGACGAAGGATGAACCGAACCAGACGAAGGATGAACCGAACCAGACGAAGGATGAACCGAACCAGACGAAGGATGAACCGAACCAGACGAAGGATGAACCAGGCGAGGAGAACCAGACGAGGAATGAACCAGGCGAGGAAGGACCAGACGAGGAATGAACCAGACGAGGGAAGGAGCCAGACGAGGGAAGGAGCCAGACGAGGGAAGGAGCCAGACGAGGGAAGGAGCCAGACGAGGAAAGGGGCCAGACGAGGAAAGGAGCCAGACGAGGGAAGGAGCCAGACGAGGAAAGGGGCCAGACGAGGAAAGGGGCCAGACGAGGAAAGGGGCCAGACGAGGAAAGGGGCCAGACGAGGAAAGGAGCCAGACGAGGGAAGGAGCCAGACGAGGGAAGGAGCCAGACGAGGGAAGGAGCCAGACGAGGGAAGGAGCCAGACGAGGGAAGGAGCCAGACGAGGGAAGGAGCCAGACGAGGGGATGAGCCAGACGAGGGGATGAGCCCGACGAGGGGATGAGCCACACGAGGGGTGAGCCACTCGAGGGGTGGGCCACTCGAGGGAAGGAGCCAGACGAGGGAAGGAGCCAGACGAGGGGATGAGCCCGACGAGGGGATGAGCCACACGAGGGGTGAGCCACTCGAGGGGTGGGCCTCTCTGGGGGCTGAGACGTACTCTCAGGGAAAACTCTCTGGGGCTGAGACGTACTCTCAGGGGAAACTCTCTGGGGCTGAGACGTACTCTCAGGGAAAACTCTCTGGGGCTGAGACGTACTCTCAGGGAAAACTCTCTGGGGGCTGAGGCAAAGACTCTGAAAACAGTTCTGGGGGCTGAAGCGAAGACTCTGGAAACAGTTCTGGAGGCTGAAGCGAAGACTCTGGAAACAGTTCTGGGGGGCTGAAGCGAAGACTCGGGAAACAGTTCTGGGGGCTGAAGCGGAGACTCTGGAAACAGTTCTGTGGGCTGAAGCGAAGACTCTGGAAACAGTTCTGGGGCTGACACGAAGACTCTGAAAAACAGTTCTGGGGCTGACACGAAGACTCTGGAAAACGGTTCTGGCGCTGACACGAAGACTCTGGAAAAACAGTTCTGGGGCGGACACGAAGACTCTGGAAAACAGTTCTGGGGCTGACACGAAGACTCTGGAAAACAGTTCTGGGGCTGACACGAAGACTCTGGAAAACAGTTCTGGGGCTGACACGAAGACTCTGGGAAACAGTTCTGGGGCTGACACGAAGACTCTGGAAAACAGTTCTGGGACTGACACGAAGACTCTGGAAAACAGTTCTGGGGCTGACACGAAGACTCTGGAGAACAGTTCTGGGGCTGACACGAAGACTCTGGAAAACAGTTCTGGGGCTGACACGAAGACTCTGGAAAACAGTTCTGGGACTGACACGAAGACTCTGGAAAACAGTTTTGGGGCTGACACGAAGACTCTGGAAAACAGTTCTGGGGCTGACATAAAGACTCTGGAAAACGGTTCTGGGGCTGCGGAGTCTCAGTTCAGGACCAGGTCATTCTGTCATGACCGCGGGCTCAGGAACAGGAAGACTCCAATGCAAACAACCCAAACTCCAAGAAAACGTTAAACTATATTTATTTTTAAGAGAAACAGACGCATACAAAAATCCAAAAACCAAAATTCTCCCAGAACTGAAAACACAGGCAAAAATCCAGAGAAAATGAAAATACCAAAACCACGGACTAGAAAATTCACAAGTGGCGACAAAAGGAACACAGACCAAACTTACGGGTGACGGTGGACGGTGACAGTGACAGTGACGGAGACGGAGACAGAGACAATGACAATGACCTGGTACTGAGGGGAAGGACAAACAGGTATAAATAGACACAGACAACAAGGAACAGGTGAAACATATTAGGGCGGAGCAGGTAATCACACAGGAGGGAAAAACACAAGGCAGGAAGTCAAGCATGGACACAGACAAGGGCACGACATTTCAAAATAAAGTCCATTGAATACAACACAAACCGGAAACAATATAAAACAGAATGAATCATGACAAAACAGAGGCTGGTGATATAGAAAATTAGCTACTGCTGGAGTAAAAAGAGGAGAGGTGTGTTGTATCTGTAATTGATTCCAACTTCCTAGTTAAATTAATTGGACAAATTCAAATGTTTAATTTTAAATGGTAGAATAGAATAAAAATGATCACATTCTTAGCATTTTAGAAAATACACTATGTACAAAAAGGCCAAGACAGTTATGAAGGATACTGTCTCGTCTTTCGTTGGTGAAATGAGTCACATGTCAGCAATAGTACACTGTAACAATGTACAATGTACACTAACATGTATTCAGTTAATCTGTGCTTTAAATAAGAAGCAGCGTGGACACTATCTGAGAGCTTTAAAATGAAGATGTGCTACTGTTGGAACATAGCCTTGGATTTTGCAGTCTTAAAAAATGCAACACCCACAAAAGAGCTTAACATTTTTCATTGATGTAATCTTACAAATTAATCACTAACTTGATTAGCACTAATTTGTCAGAGCCTCAGGCAAATTGCCACATAATTCTCAAGTGTATTGCAGCCTAAATTTTTCTGCAATAGAAAACCTTGAATAATACTGATGCTTTTACATTCTCTTTTATATTAACCTACCCCCGTAAGTGTCTGTATAGCACCTCCATCAAATAAGCAGTAATCAGGGTCTTACTGTTTAATGAGGCTGTATATAATTTAATTTGTATTTTGTGTTTCTGAGGAGAAGAACATCCATTGGACCGAACAGTGCTGTGGTGGGACAGACTGACAGATGAGTGAGGAAAGCACTAAAGACAGAGGTGCAGGTCATAAATCATCGAAGGGACATCGCACAGTATCTTTGGCTCGACTAAGTTGTTGTTGGACAGCTGTCTTTCTACTCTTTGCTTTTTTTTGTGTCCTCTTTGCCAAAATCTATTTCTTTTCTTTCATATTATTATCCTCTGACTGTTGCCCTGCTCCCTTCTCCAAAAACTGATTTATAACTGTTGCCCTGACCTTTCTACTCTTTTTACTCTCCCTCATAGTGTTCTATTTGTACAGTTTTTTCTCTTCCGCTCCGAGGCCCATTTGTCTCCTTCTGTTGCCCTCATTTTGAACTGTGCCACTGCACTTAAGTGGCATTTAGACTAATACAACCCAATACAACTAATACCTAACTTTTTGTGATGAAAGGATTTTCTCAATGAAAAACATTTTAACCCAATTGAGTTAAAATTTTTGTGAAGGTTTTTTTCATTGAGAAAAGCATTTTGTGATGACTATTAAAAATGACCCACATACCAGCCATTGATTGACTCTCTGTTGGTACTGTCCCCTGGAAATGTAACCCGAATTCACAGAGACTAGACAGATTCTGGTATAGTTTGCAAAATAATTACCATATTTAATTCAGAATACATTAAACTCATTTTTAATAGCCCATTTTTTACAAAGTTTAATCTTTTCATATTGCAAACTATTTTAAAACTAATGTTCAGAAAGCTTGCCTAACATTAATCAGGGCTTGTTGGCCTGAGCTCATACCTGTCTGCACACAGCACCTGAACCAAAAGGACATACAAGTGTTAATGTGAGACGGAAACTAACTCACAGGTGAATGGACAGCAGAGAGGCGTGTTAAGGCAGAACAGTTCAGGGAAAAATAGACTTAAATTCATCCAGATTGAGATTTCAGGCCTGGCTCCCCGTTGTTACACACACAAAGTCAGCACATTCCTCCAGCTGGACACACACATACACACCTGCCTGCTCTAAATTGTACAAACGCTGCGACCCAGAAGAAAATGGGCATGTATATTTAATGTATATCACCAAGAAAATATGTATGTGCTTCCCCACACAAGGTCACCACAGATGATATACTGTATATATCAGTGGAAATGTTGGACCCTGTAGTGCAAGCGTTTGTAGTTTCCATATTTTCAACTCCAACTTCAACTTTTACACTTGTTCAGAATATAATATCTACTACCAAATTAAATAGTTCAAGGCTGCAGTTACACAGTGTCTTAGCAACTCAAGCAAACAACAGTCCCCTCAATCACCCATTCACACAAACACAAATGTTTGGCACCAAAAGTAAGGTCTGGCTTAGGCCTATAACCGCAGTAGTATCATCATGCATACACACAATATATGAGCTTTTGAGGTCTGTCCACTCAAGAAGACATATAGCATTGTAACAGCTGGTGAAAGCCATGGTGCAAAGATAAATGCATTTATGTGGCAGAGATAGATAGATTGTGTAATTGTGTAATGCAATCTATGCATCTAAGAATGAAATAAAATAATACAAAATGTCAGCATGTACATTCCTCCAGCTGTATTTTGTATATTTTAGTATGGGGTTGTGAGCGTGGTAATTTATTATAGCCTAGTCCACAAGGCTCTTCAACAGGCAGCGTCATATATCACATACTAGAGTAACTTTAATCCCAATACTCACGTAACATATCAGACATCAAATCCGGATGAGTTATGGGCCCGGGCAGACTGTTTTATGTGCATTACACAGAGATATATGAACACAGGGGATGCAGACATCAAACGACATTTACATTACACTTACATGTAGGAGAAACCCAGTTCAGTGACGCATTTGTTGGACAGACCTTTACGTATTTAAAAAAAATAACAGTAATGTTGTAACCTACAGCAAGAAAATAGTAGCTACCTTAAACATCTAAACTTCTCACAGAGCGAGGAGTATCATTCTGACTGCAACTGGAGTTGACAAAACCTGCTCAAAAGAGGAATTTCATGTGTGTTGCAGGGGATAAGAAATGCAAACAATAACTCTTTTCAAAGTTTCGCTGCAGAGTATTGCTGTATAGTGAACAATTACAATAGAAAATACAATGTATAGTATTCATTATATTAGGAACAAAAAATGTGTTCTTCAACCCATAAAGCAACCTTACAAGGATGTAAAATATCAAAGTTGAAAAAGTTTTGCTATAAACAATCCAATCAGTAATCAGTGCTGTTCAGTAGCTGATCTCTGTGAATTACACAGTGTGTTGCAAGTCAATAAACTGCTTGCACACTTTTTGTCACTGCTGTACACAAGGCCCCACATTCTTAAGACATTTGTAATAATCAAGACTACAACAATAAAATGGCCAATAACTTCCTCACCTGGGCTGTGAACAGACATGGGGCAGGAGGACACACATAAACTCTAATCTTAAAAAACTAAAAAAATCTGAGAAAAATAAGATACAAAGTCCAGTAAGCTTAGCATAGACTCATGGCCTTTTCTCATGATGCTAAAGTAACAGATAGTCCCTAAGCATGTTTAAACAGGAAAGATATTCTGGTTGGCTTCTATTTCAGCCCTAAGCGCCATTCCACTAAATCAGACCTTGTTGTAAGGTCTCAGTGAGGATGTAAAACAGCAGAAAATACAGAGAATTATCTGCCTGCTGGCCTCCTCTTAGCTTCACATAAAACACAAACCTAACCATTAAAGTTACATTAAAATTTAGGGCATGTGTGTAAGTGCGTCTGCGTATGTAATCAATCATGTGAAGAGCTGGACAGCACTACATGGTTATCGCATTAATGCAAGGCTTAACTTTGATGGCTTTAAAGTGCAGAGAGAAAGCTAGGGAAGATAAAATGAGGAAGGAGAAGAAGTAGTGAGAGGAGAGGGAAAGTTAATGATGTGTCAGATGAAGATGTGACAGTGCGACCAGTGGGCACCTTCTTTGAACAATGAGGCCACATGGGAAACTACTGCAGATATTGTAAGAGTTGCTAATTCCAGCGCATGTGTTGAAGATGTTTTGTGATGTGGGGACACTACAGATACAGTGGGAACTCTTATTGCACAAACATCATGATACTTCTTGATGCAATGTGAGCTAAACAATGAGAAAAGCCAACACTATGTGTATATTATAGTGTAGTAGAAGACCAGAGTTAAAAAGGCTACAAAAAGGGCTAAAGGATGATACTTGGGGCGGAAGAAGACACCCACCTTGCCTCCAGTGGTGTCAGCTGTAACACTGGTAAAGCGCTTTGAGTGCCTACTAGGTGGAAAATATATATTTTTTATTAATAAATGTGTTTGGTGATGGTTGGAGAGTCCGTAGGCGTGGAATGGCTGCCACGTCTCTGCCAGTCTGCCCTAGGGCACCTGTGGTTACAGATGTAGCTTACCACCACCAGCGTGACTGTGTATGAATGAATAATTGACATGTAAAGCATCTTTGCATCCCCTGAAAAATGCTATATAAAACTGATATAATAATAATAATAATAATAATAATAATAATAATAATAATAATAATAATAATAATAATAATAATAATAATAATACTTGGCAACACTACGTTCAGAACAAATTATATTTATGCACTTGTTTGCTAGTGATTCATGAAGGGCAGGGTAAGGGTTAATCAAACTATAAACTATTTCTTGGTCACAATTAAAACCAAAATAATAAATGTGAAAAGTAAATAATCTGTGCTCTTGCTTTGTTAACCTTGAGTCCTTTATGTCTGAGAATGTGAAAAGAGACAAAACAGACTTTTAAAATGTGGCGTCAAGGCCGAGAGCGGTTTAGCCACAACACTAGTAACAAAACATGTGAGAGATGACATAAGCGAACCTTCGTCCATGCTAACATGAATAACGGGGTCCTTACTTCATCTCCAGGACCTCCTCCAGGTGCTTCCGTCTCTCGGCCCGCAGGGCAGTCAGGTGACCTTCCTTCTCAGACAGCGAGAGTTGAGTTGACGACAGCTTGGCTTTCATCACCTCCAGTTCCTGTTTTACCTTCTCCATGGCAACCAGCAGGTCCTCCACCTAAAACACACAGACATACATTGTAAGGTTACAATATTTCTCATATATATCCTTGACATTTGTTGCTTTTAAGACAATATATTTGTCAGTTTCCACATAAAAAGCTCAATAATAAATTACTGGACACAAATGTCTTTTCCTCTTATTCTTATAAATCCACTTGATGCTTGTCTTTTTGGATGCAGATGCTGGGAAAATTACTCACAACACAAAAATAAAATGACAAACTGAGACAAAACATAAAAATTTAGCCATAGGATTATATCTCAAAAAACACCTCAGACACTCCTAAAACTCCATAGTATTGAGTAAGATGCTTGTAGTTCCTGATTGTATGTATATCTTATACATTAAAAATAAATTCTTAACAGAATTTTACACTTACTCTATATTTTTTTTCTTAAACATTTAAAAGACATAATTTGTTCTCTTCAATTTTTATTTAACAACTTATTTGTTCATTAACTTGTTGAAACCAAAAAAACAAACAAAAAAAGTTTTAAGGAAATTGGGTGAGATCAAGTGAATTCAGTGTAAAGAGCAGGATAGTGAGGTTTATAATTATTAGTTACCTTTGACCACCTAAAGCCGGCAGTGGTGAACTCATGCAGAGGAATGTTTGAGAGCTGCACACACGAGAAGAGTGGAGAAACATGGAACGAGCCAATGGTAACAGTAAGCAGTTAGAGAGGAGCAAAGAACGAGAAGTAAAAATAAAATAACAGAGAGAGAAAGTGTAAGTAAGGACAGAGAAGGAGATGAAATGAAAATAAAAGGAGGAAAAGAGGGAAGAGGGGAGTTAATGTGGCTCGAGTGAAAGGTCAAACTACTGCAAAAGCAGAGATACAGAGTGTGAGCCAAAGCACAAAATACAAAAGTGTGAATCCTGAGCAGTGTTTTCATTAGAGCAGAGTAGAGAGGAGACGAGGAGCAGTTAGGAGAGGAGAGGGGAGGTCTTTGGGTGACACTGATGCAGCGGGTGAAGGATGGAGAGATGCAGGACAAGGTGAGGAGTGATGAGAGTCGACTGGAATAGAAGGCGGGGGAAGGAGAAGGAAACAGCATCCCTTTCAGACTTTGCTTATTCTGTGTGCTTTACTTTTTTCTTTTTCAAAACCCGTGATTTCCACTGCTGTATTTTAAGACCGAGTGAGAAGGACAAGACGGAAAACAAGGTGCACCGAGTTCAAAGACTAAAACTGCCTGTTCAATGAAAGATGGAAAACTGGAGAGGTTCATCGTAGTTCGGTCTGTGAAGAGACAGAGGGCGTGTGTCATACTGTTGACTCACTTCTCTATGTTTCTCTCGTCACCCACACACCTTTCTCCTGTGGTCACACACACACAGCTGTGACTCATGTCTCGCGGAAAGCTTCAGTATTTTCATGTGGTCTTGGTCAACCATACCTTTTAGACACCTTCATCCTGGGGATAGTATAGTTGTATTATTATTCATTTAGGTAAAACCAGATTCAGTTAAGTATGTTCACCTGTTTATGTTTGCTCAAATCACCTTGGGCTTGTGCTTCAAATGTAGATCTGCTATGAATTATTTTATATCTGTTCTTCTTTTTGAGTGATTTTCTTTGCAATAATAGTGCTTTTACTTTACCTGCTTGTCAATGCAAGTGTGGACTAAGCATTTTTGTGTATAATCAGAGTTTGTGTATATACTGTAGGGCTGCATGATATTAGACAAATGTGCAATATGCAATAACTATTTTAAATATAGCGATAATGATATTACTTGCGTTTTTTGAATGCTCTTTTATGTAGGAAAAAAAAATACAACACTCTGGAGTAAATCTGCATTTAAGATGATCAGAATTAAAGATTATACCAGGACTAAACAAGGATTAAACAGGTCTAAACTAGGACTAAATGGAGAAATTAACCAGGCATAAACAAGAACTTTGGATGCACCACAGTTTGAGTAAAAGCTGTGTTTGGACAATTTTGACAGAAAAATAAGTAAAAGTCTATAAACAACAACAAATTAGCAATATATTGTGTAGCCCTAATATACTGTATAATTGATGTGACTTCATGTTTACAGAAGATAGAAGGCTGTGAATGTCCCTTTCGAAGAGGCTGACCTCATTAAAAGAGAAAAACGTCCCTCCCTCCATCATCATTTTATAAATCATAATGTGAAAGGTTAATTACCCTGACTCAGTTGTAAGACACAACAAATATTTATTTACAATTTACTTTCCAACTTTCCAGTTAAAAAAAGAGTTGTGTCCAACTGGCTGCCACTGAATGTGATGTTGTGCTGCATGGGTCAGTGCGCTGTTTAAAGAGCAGTTAGCACTTCTTTCATAATGTGTGGAATATGTTAAATACTGTCTTGTGTATTACTGTTCTGTCTGTGCGTGCCATATGCCTACAGTATGCATGTCAATGCTGAAAGGCTGACTGAGTGTTGTTTATGTTGGGTGAGAACTGTACTGAGTGTTTGGCTGCCATCTCCAATCCTTTCTGCTCCCTCCTCTCTCACCGAAGCTTTTTTATAAGGACACTCTCCGGCAGCCCATCCTGCATTTAATGGCCTCCGTTCTGTCTAATTAAACTTGCCACAAGTAGCACTTCAGTGTATTGTTGCTCAAATTAAATGTGATAGTTTGGCCAAGGTACAGTAAACAAATTAAACTGCAGTCAAGACGTCAGAAAAATAAACTAAATTAAATGTGATTTTTTTTTCCATCTCTCAACCCTCTATTGTGAACGTTTCAGGCTTTTTTTCCTCTTCTATTGATGGAGAGTTCTGCTCAAGTGACGCTTTGTTTTTGGAAACTAATTACAGCTTATCATAAGTCACTGTGTCTGCAAATATAATGTCCTAATAATTTAGTGATGTTTGTTGAGTACATCTCTACTGTTGCTAAAGCAAGAAAATCCTTAACCTCCAAAACTCCTTATGATTGCGACCAAAAAAAAATAATTACATGCTGTTGATGCATCATTATGTCAAATAGAAACGTCTACCTCATTTGTACGTTACTTAAAAATGGCTCTGGTAAGTGGGCATGACCTCACTGGAAACTCCAGATCTGGGCTTCAATATGAAGTCAAATCTTTTAAGGTTTTGTTATTTATCTGAACAAAGACATGCCACATATATAACTTTATCATCTAAAGCAACAATACATCATGTTATTTGCCTACATCCGCTGTCTCTTCTCTTCTAGTTCTATCAATCTGGCATACATTCTACTTATTAAAATTTACCAACTATAAGGATTTGTGCAGCATGTCTCAAAGAAAACGTCTGTTTGCATGTCAGTCTTTATGTGTCTGACCAGACGTGAGGGCTGGGGGGGGGCGCCAACATTTAGAGGCAGTAATAACAATGGAGTTGAGCCGTTTTGCCAACAGCTACAGTGGGCAATATTTTCTCAGGCCAATTTTCATCCTTAAGGCTCATAATGTTTTTTTTTTCCCATATGTCAAAACCCATCAGGACCCTGGGGAGCAGTGTGCAGTGTTCCACGAGTACACAGAGGAAGACTGCACATCGAGACATTACTAAACAGAGTTATGTCGTAGTTAAGAGTACTCTGTTTGTGTAAAGCTAGTTGCACTGGACAAAACACAACCTTGTTCTTTAAATAGGGCTGTATTTACATCTCCACTAAATGAGGAGTGACTGGACAAACACGCTGAGCCACACCTGAATGAGCTCAGTTGGCACAAGGCAAGTCTCTTGCTGCTACCATTAACCTCTTTTGGCTGTGGGACGTTACTATGTCAGGATTTGTGTCCCTAAGACTCAAAAAGAGGGAGTCTTTACGCATAAACATCTGGTAAAGGTTAAGTTTTAGGAATTGGGGTGTACATGCGGCAGACCAGTCGCTGGTGGGACGGAGGGTACCTGTTTCTCTGCATGGGTGCGAGCCTGCTCCTCCTGTGCCAGCACCACCTCCCTCTCTGCCGTGATCTGAACGCTTTCCCTCAGAGCCTCCTCCAGTTCTTCGATGCGCTCCTCCTTGTTCTTAAGAGAATCCTTCAAGACACAAACAGTGGAAAGGGAAAGCATGCTGTGAATATAATGTGCACAGTCGGAAGCTCTATAGACTTTTCTTGAGTCGTAACATAAACAGACCAAAACGGATGCCTTTAACGTTCTTTATATTATATTTCGATATAATACAGCATTTAGGGAATTTAGGATGTCAAGAGGTGGAGTTATGGACTATATATGGAAAATAGGAGGATTAGTAAGAGAAGAAAAGAGAAGAAATGTGCATAGAGTTGACAGTTAAAATTTATTTTTATACATTTGAGCAAACTTATTTTAATGTATTTAATGCAATATAGTAAATTAATTGCATTGTTCATCAACTAAAAATGACTTTTTAAACATTGAAAATTTCATACAAACAATTTCTATTTATTAATGGCACAGTTTAAATTTACTGATGCAATACTTGCATAAATATTTATATTAAACAGTGTAGATTATAGGCGCATACAACCAAAGAGAAGCTGATTTTTTTGGTTTTGGAGGTGAAGTTCTGTTACAGTCTGCGCAATCAATATTTTCTTGACTGTATTAAAAGTATTTTCAGACATTTTAAGTGAGGTTTATCTACTGGCTTATCTTACAAAACCTTTCTTGTTCTACATGGTTCATCCAAATCAGATAAAGTGCACTCCAAATCCTAGCAGTTTTTGTAACAGCAGTTTTTCTTTCAGATCCTGCTTAAAATTTCCCCAGATGAAAAACCTTGGACACTTGTTTTTTTATGTTTTCTTTTTTCTGCTCTCTGCATGTAAAAAGTCACAGTAGACACTTGAGATTAAAAACATGAATGACATAAATGAACTTCCCATCATTTCCTCATTAAGAGATTTCAGAAAGCAGAGTTAAACTAACTGTAAAAGCTGAGGATGAGACAGTGCTGTGGTCAGGGTCGGACCTCTCAAACATTCCCTAAACATGTGCTGGGAATAAACTACTTGCTCCAGATCCAATATTACTAGTTGTCTAAGAATGCAGACTGAACTGGCTTAATGATAAGATATGAACATCCCAATGTGTTTAATTAAATTTACAGTCCAAGTTATGCTCAAATTCCATTTTTAGTTTTGCGTTCTGGTTAACCTTCGCAGATTGGCTGAGATATGACACTCGCACACTAGTTATGGTTGTAACCGCAGTGGTCGCATGAGTCTAAGTGACTCACATTGCTCATCAGCTCATCCTCTAAGTACACACTACACAACTTCCAGTGTATAAACCAAATATCAATCATGGCTGAAGTGAACACACGCACACATACAGTAAATAGAGTATTTTCATCTGCCTCTAATCAGGGAAGCCATTGAGGTCAGCAATTACAGGAAAAGGAGTGGGAGGAGGATGGATGAGGTGAAAAGGAAAACAGAATGACAGAAATGGCTTTACGAAGGAAACATTGCATCGGGAGATTTGAAAGTGAGGTTAATATTGGTCAAAGAAAAACTGCCGTGCCAAGAAATGTTAGAAAAATGAAGAAACCACAAGTGTAATCATTAGCCCACACTGACTGTTCATCCTGTGGCCACTTGACACCCAAGCAGACAATTAGGAAATGCTTTCCCACCACAAAAAATATTTTTAAATCCAGCATTCAGCGCATGTGGGTCCCTCGTTGCTCATTCAGTCCTTCACCTCTCTTCTTGACTTTTATCCATCTTTCTTCCGTGTCACCTCTCAAACCATATATGCTGTACATCACCACCTCTCCACTGTCAATCATTTTCTCTGGTTTACCTCTCTGACGTGCTCCCCGAGTGAGAGGAGCCTTGTGTGTCTGACATTGCCTCGGGCTGCTCCCTGTCATAATTGTCACGTTACAGTCAAGTATTGTTGTGATAGGAGGCAATGTTCAGGGTAGGACACAGAAAGAGTAATGAAACTTCAGTATTCTTAATTTTTCATTCTACTTTTACTGTACCTTTATCTGCTGGGAGCTTTCGTTCAGATTGTCCTCTCTCTTCCTGGCCTCCTCCATCAGTTGGGCGTTTCTGCTTTTCTCCAGCTGCTCCATGTGTTTCAGGTTGGCCACTTTCTTTGACTGGTCCTTCATCTGCCTGCACCGTGAAAACAAAACAGTCAATACAAGAACAATGTAATGTAAAGACTGTGCCGAGTTATCATTAAAAACACAGCAAAAAAATTGACATTTAAAGTTAATAGAGCCAAGGGGAAGTTGTATATGTTCTTGATACTGTACAATGTACAATCTTGCAAAGGCTTAGCTACTGAAATCTAAAATGATTTTGTTTTTACTTTTTAAAAGAAAACAAACCCATTTATCGTACACAACAGAATGTCCCTGCAGGATTGTAGAAAAGCCTTTAACGATAATTTGATATACATATACAAATGAAACAATCCACAGCTCAGGACTCATAAGTTCACAACTTTAAGGACCTTCTGACCAACATCCAGTTGCACAGACCACAGCAGACGTCAGATAAAGTGATTAGGTATAAGAATCTATTAGTCAAAAGGAAAATACAGCCTGAGAGCTCAAAAGTATATTTTTTCAAAGATTTAGAGATATGAGTGTTGGCAAGCAGACTAAATCATCATTTGGGAAAAAAGAGAAAACAAAAAAAAAGATCCGAGAACAAGGATTTGGAGTATGACGAAGAATGATCTTAATTCCAGTTAAAGCTGTCTGAATGGCACAGTGGCTCTGTCATGAATGTATCAGCACTCACACCAGCATAACTGATCACGACCTTGAACCTTCTACAGACACCCAGATCTACAGAGAGCTAATGCCAGGAAGGTTCAGCATCTTCCAGTGAATCATGACACAGAAACACAAGTTCAAAGGATGAGAATGTGCATTAAACATTTAAACACTTAGCAGCAGAAACAACTATGGGTGTTTGTGAGACTAAACTTCACCAATTTCTGGAAAGATTAGATAAAGGTCACTCTATATCTTTGTTGTTTTGCATTTAGTAACTACAATGTGAGGGATGAGGGGATTATTAACTCTGATAGATTATCCATTTGTTTTAGTTTTATTACCAGTAAAAGAGCTGACCTGACCCGACAAGAATAAAACACACTCAGTCATACTGGAAACATGCTGGTCTCTCAAAAGTAACCACTATCAAAGGTATTTTCTTTCACTAGTCATGCCAGTTTTCCAGTATCACATAATCTTTGTTGACCTCAAATCTCAGAGCTAGACTGCTTTTGTAGTGTTGCAAATACATTCTCGAGTAACAAACAGATTAAATCTCATGACATCTCTTGGTGGGTCATGAAGCTAGACAATCTGCTAAATTAACTGTAAAAATAAAAGGAGCACTCTGTCAAATGGGGCTTATATCAGTGCCAGAAAAGTTGAGAAATGGCATTGGCAGAGGTTGGTGACATAAAATCCTCTGTGTTTGCTAAAAAGGTCCAGGGGGCCCAATTCCACATGAATTTGGGAATGCTAGAAGAAACATTTAAATGAGTCAAACGTGCATCGCAACACCTGGTCACGCAAACCTTACAGAAAAAACAAAAACTGATTTAAAGCAACGAGAGAAGCTTTCTTGACCCAGATTAAATCTACAATGTCCTTGGCACCTAACACATTGTTTGGGAAACACTATTTGTGTCTAATGTATCCCAAGAAAGTGAGGTAAGTGTACAGTGTCACACAGGCAAGTATCACATGCCTTATTCTCATGTCTTTGTTTGGCTCTCATTTCAGTTTGCAGCCAGCCTGTGGAATAAAATTATATGAATATTTGGGAACAATTTAGCGCTACACGCCCTGTGTGTGTAACAGGTCATAAAAAGGCAGGAATGTTCCTATTGGAGGATATCCAGGAAGTTCAGCCATCTGGTTAGCGCTCTGAGGTTTCCCTCCTTCATGCTACATTTGCCCTATGTATGTGAGATTATGTGTAGACAGTATATGGAACAGATATAGCATGCAGAGTTTTCTATTGACTCAACACCCAGTTTCCTTTTAGCTTTTTATTGGCCTCAAATGTTTTATCAAGTCTCAACATGGAAATCATTTGCATACTCATCAGTTATCGGCCTCAAGAAATCTACAATGACCACATCTCACAGCTCTTCCCCCAAAAGCTCACACTTTCCAAATGCAACATTTTTCTTTCCTTTGGCTAAAATATTTTCATCTGACCATGGACCATTTCTCCTCTCCCCTACCTCTCACTCTCTTGCTGCTTCCATCTCCAGTGCTTCCTCTCGGTCTGTGCACGTTTACTGCAACAGCAATCTCATATTCACAACATTTACCATCTGCTTCTGGGTCGCATCTATCATCACTTTTACTTGTTTGCAGCGATGATAGATCTTGGAAAGCGCTATTGCGGATTAGAAATGTTACAAGATTTAACCCAAATCTGTTTGCATCATACAATAAACTAAATCACATGATATTTGTGGCTTGGGCAAATAAAAAACAATTCAGTTGAGTCTTGACAAAATCGGTACCAAATACTTTTCCAGAGGAATACATTATTAACAGCACAATTTAATCCATTTCTGGGTCAAAGGCTGGTAGACTAGCTGAGATTGAGGTTACTCACTTCTTCCTTTAGATATATGTACTGGTGATGTCGCAATCACTGGAGAGTATACCTTTCAACCAGAGTCTAAAGACTACACACACCCACTCACAGCAAACCCACATCTGCACACACACAAAGCATGCTTTTATACACACACAGGATAAATGAAAACAAATCTGATCAAATTGGCCCCACATTTGATGCAATAAAAAGCTCCAAACACAACCTGCTTTATACCAGACCACACAGCACACGCACCTGAAAGTAATAGAAATGAACTGATATTAAAACTCAGCTGTATGGATACCACCAAATACAGCGTAACATGGGGCTGACAGCAGATCTACAAACACGAGTAAACCCCAAACTGTAAAACAAACAGACAACGATGCAGGCAGCTCGCCTCAAATGCAAACACCCATACACACGCAATCTCAAACTTCAGTGAACCTCCGACTCCACCAAATAAAACTTTCTAACCTCACTCATTAGCATGCTGCTGATACTCAGCGAGCCACATTAAGGTAATATTAATATTGCATTTGGAGTCCTGTATAAATATTTGATTAGAAATGCTCGGGGGCCTCGTGTGTTTACTGCTCATAGTTCACCCAACATTAACATCAAGGATTTTCTTTTCACCATGTGGAATGTACCATTTCCTTTGAAAACACAGAAATGTTGGTATGGTTAATTAAATCCAAATAAAAACCTCCAAACATTCAAAAGGAATCAAAAACAAATTACTTGAATCTTTAATCGATGCAAACAAAAATATGGTGAAATAGAAGCTTATTTATCAAGGGATTTTAAAAGAAACATCCCATGGTCTGCAATTCTGTGTAGGATATTGTGATGGCAGAAAGTTCTGTGTAAAGTCTGCAAATCAACTAAGACTTTTGTATTATGTAGTTCTGAATTTAGCCTATTGTATAGTCTTATATCAATATCTAATTTAAGATAAAAAGAAATAAATGGACCTACTGTGCCTATCCTTCTTCTTGTCTCTGTTTAATTCAATTAGACTCACTCTTTGGTTGTATAAAAAGTCTAGAAAGTCCAAAAGTAATAACTAGCCATAGGACTTTTGAGATTTTGTGATGTCACAAATTACTTACAAGATGGTAATGTGCCAACTCACTCAGAGGTACGTAGTATGTGGTAAGTTTAGTGAACCATACTCTTATTTTTTAATGTTGAGTGCCATAAAAAATGACATTTAGACATTACAACTTATGTATTTAAATAAATCTTAATGTTATGTATTTTATAGCAGAAAGAAATAAGCAGGATTTGCCGGAAAAATTGTTAATTTATTATTTGTTCTAAACCTATGATCTTCTAAAACAAAGGCGACTGTTTTTGTAAGCCAATATCTCTCAGCCTATATTTTCCCCATTTCTACACAGAAGGACATTCTCTGCGTTTGCAGCTCTTAACCAATCACAGCTCACAGGAGAAAAGAAAACAGCAACAACACTATACGGCAGGTGGCTAGAGTTGATTCAAAACCTCGACTAGGAACAAAAATGGTGCAATTTTCCTTAGAGGCTAATTAATGATTAGTTTTCATAGAGTATGTTTGTGAAGGAATTTTATCTATAATTTTTTTATAAAACATTTAAACCAGTTGTATTAGACCTAAAACAAACAACATCCAAATGCACAGGGTTCAAAAGCTCACACACAGCACAATCAAGAAACAATGCTATGTCTTGATGCCTCACATTTGCCAGTGGATGTGGAGCTCCTAAGCTCCAGATCAAAAGAGGAGAAAAAAGGGCAAGACGAAAAAAGCGGTCTTCTGTCTCTTTACAGAGCAATGCAATCCTGACTTTTGTTTTTACCCCCTTTAGAGCTGAATCACAAAACAGCAGAAAAACAGGGATGAAAAAGTTGACAAGGCGGCGGTGGGAAATAGTGGCCCTAGAAGTTAAAAAGGAATGAAGGAGCAAAGAAGGGGCTGGCGCTGGGAAGACCTTTTCATCAGAGCGCAGTGCACAAAACCCCCAGACCACCAGATTTATGCAGGAAACAAAAAGGGAAAGTGCTTATTATGCGGCCGCTCACAACGCATAGGTCAGAGAGATTTCAGTATGACTTTTGATACATCTGTTAAAGAAGACCACATTCAAACCGAGCTTTTGCATGTTGAAATCTCATTAAGGCATCACCTCCCGGGTTCACGCAGAAACATTTATAGTCAAAGAAAACGCAAAAAGCAGAATTATGTGACATTTATGTTTTATACCACACCCAAATTCATGTAATAAGACTTTCTAATTGCATGGTTCATGGCCATTCTGGGGCCCAAACGGTCACATGTCAGAGAGATAATGAAATCCCAAGTGAACAATTTCTTAAAAGTTCACAAAAATTACAGCCCTGTTGCTTAACAAATGTTTTAGCGAGATCCGAACTGCTGTTAAAAGACTATTTGTTCAAAAGATAATAAGCAAGCATAAGCTCACACATGTCTTCATTATAGTGACTCATTTTGTCTTGTTTTTCACAATAACCTCAGATAAAGAAAAATCTTAGAACTGAAATAGTAAAGTTCAGGTGCTGAATTAGTGACAATACATAGAGAGTGTTATTATGGCGAGCACAAAGGGGACAGAAAGTTTCCTCTTCAAAGAGCCGACAGTGTGACTGAGAGGGGTGAGTGAAAGTCAAGGTGTCTCCTTCAAAGACAGACAGACAGACATGATGAGAATGATTAAAAACGCAGCAGAGAGATGAGAGCGTGTCCCGATGCAAGGACAAGGAGGATGACAATGAAGGAGAGAGTGTGATGTGAGAGACAGACAGTGATGGAAACGAAAAAGAAGAAAAACTATAGGCGTGCGGTACTAACCTTGAGGCAATACTGGGTAGAGCAGGAGACAGCGTTGCATTGTGCAGATTAAAGAAAGACAGAGAAAGAGAAGGAAAGGTGAGAGAGAAGAGACAGCAGTTGAGTGCTAGGTTAGCCGGCTTGATCAGTCTTCAAAGAGTTTCAACAGCAACGAGTCGAGAGACAGGTAGACACGTGTAATTAACCAGAACAGGGAGACAGGCACAATCGAGCAAACAGCCAACATGCAAGAAGTCACGGAGACACACACACATACAGTTTACAGACATGTTTTATCTGGGCTTAGGAGAGGCCTACTCATGTTATGCCAAACCTTGTCTCGATGAGCAATTAGGGCTGTGAAGACCTGGCTCCCATTGAAACCTGATGATTTTATTGAATATGTGACTCTGTGTTTAGCCAGGCCCTTCTACCTCTGAAGTTCACCAGTACTTTTAGGGTGATCATTTCTGGTTGTAAGCTTCCATAGCTTCAGTGGCCCACAGTAATAAAAAAGATGATTTCACAGTTTTTTAATCTATCTATGCATTTACAACAATTCTTGCCAGCAATCCATATAAGCAATTGAAAGATATCTGCAAAAATGTAATCCTTAATTTTTAAAGCTTATCTTCTTAAATAAATTCTTCATGTTTGATTTAACTTGCCGTCAACCATTACATAATGCCAGACAAATACTGCCCATATGCTCTCTTTACACTTTCTCTCTCTGGTCACCATACCTTCTCAATTCTTTCCCTGTCCTATTTTAACTCCATGGGCCTCTCTGCTTTCCACTCTTCCATCCAAATCCTTTATTTTGGCCATCAGGGCACATTTTAAGCTCCATTTCCCCTCAGTGTGAAGTCACTTTGTCTGCGCCAATAGCCGGCCTTGTTACTGAAATAAAAAATTTTGTTACCACTGCAGCTGGATTTACACTATAGCAGAATCTACCTCGTTTAACCCACATCTGATCTTTTCATTAGTGATGGACCTGGTGCTCGCTGGTTGCCCAGGGATAGCTTGTGCCAGGCTGTGAGTTGGCCACAGGCAAGTGAATCCTCCTTTCATTCTGATCTGTTAGCTCGGGGCTACGTGTGTAATTCACATCAGGGTTTGCTAAACTTACTAGAAGTAATCTTCATCATGTTAAAGGGTCAGCACATACAAAATTCATTCAACGTTGCTTTCACATGCTTTTACCTAGAACCAAGTAATCATGTTAACTTGTCTTTACAGTATCCTGAGAGTGTCCTCAGAAACCACAAACGCAAAGAGGAAAAGACATATCAAACAAATCTGCTTTTTCCATTGCAGTGTTTGACAAAGCTAACACTCACCACTGCATTAAGTTATTAAGGCTAGGTTTCCTCATTGCTATAACAGATAATGAAGCATTAAATGTGAAGATGTAAAAGGTATCACATATCTGTGTCAGTTTTTGAAATAACCTTTACAAGCCACTCACTCAACAGTAAGGACTATGTGACTTAAAAGAAACAAAAATTTGATGACAATCTATTTTATTTCTAGATATAAGATCCTTACTCAATATTCATCAAATTAACAAAGATGTCATATGTTATTTTAGTTCACTGGAGTAATTGAAAAACTTAACCCACATCTGTTTATAAAGTCAGTGTTGTCCATGAAGCTAGTACAGCTGTAAATCTGGACCAGTGGCTTCTGGTAGACCAGATAACACACAGTTTAAAATCACCAGTTTGAAGTCAGCAGGTGCTAAAATATTAATAGTCCCCTATTTCTGCTGGCCATAGACAGTGAAGGAAATACTGAATCTCCCTAAAACCATTAACCAGCATTAGTCATACAGTCAGAATACTTAACACAGAGACAAAGAGAAAGAGAGGTTACTTGGTTTTCAAGCAGGAAATAAAAAATAAAAAAAGAGACACACAAACAGGCTCACTCTCTGAATATGTCACTGCTGTAGTCTTTATATAGTCTTTCTTTAATGTTCAGACACACTGAGACTGACACAACAACTCAAGACAGCTAAAAACACACATTCTGAAAGGCAACAGGACACACAACGGACAGGCAACAGGCAGGCAGTGGCTGCAAGCACACATTAGGACAAGACACAAAAGTTAATATAGAATTCCTTGACAGACATAAAAATCAAGAGATAGTCAGTGAGAAAAGTAAAAGACAGTGAGTACTGTTATTGTAAAGAAATAAAAAGATCCAGACTCCTAAGAAAAGAACAAAGTGTTAAAGTCTGTGCGTCAAGCATCCTACAGGCTGAAAGTAAAACAAAAGTGAAGCAGTGAAAACAGAGCCACTAAATGAAAGAGTTGCATCATTGACAGAAACAGGGCTCAAAGACTTTTGGACTGTACCGAAGAGACTCTAGTGGCAAAGTGTGCCCTTTTTTTTGCAAACTTTTAAGAGCAGTTTTGCCTGTCACCAAAAATACGACAGACCTTTGTAAAAGTAGAGCAAGCTCCTGTTAGAACACAAAACAATGCTGCAACTCATCAACAGTGTTGATTAGTGAACATACTCAGCTCTGTCCCGTGTGGAAAAGGCAACCCCTTTATCTGTAAATGTCATTAAATACTATTTAGCCATATTACCATTTGAAACTAAATCAATCGATTTTCAGTTTGCCTTTCCACATGGGAGTGCTCTCACATCCCTTCCTCTGACAAGCAAAGTGAGTTTTGTCAACTAGCCACTCACGTGCCCAGGTAGTCCCACACCAGCCCCCCCATTGGCTGCTGAGATGCAGCAGGGGGCAGGGCCTGTTTTCGTGACTGCGGTGAGTCCCACAGATGAGGATTTCTTGGTATGAATGTAGTTCACGCACACACGCAAGTGTAAAAGCACTCAAAGAGATCCAAACGCGTAGGAATTTAAAGATGTATGAAGATGTGATAAAATAAAAATAAAATATGATTAATGGTTAATTGGAAGGAAACGGAAAGAAAGAGAAGTAGAAAGGGGCAAGAAGAAATGCTAAATGATTAGAGTTAATGTTTAAATCTGAATGAAAAATGAACTTTGGTTCTTTTTTTGCATAAAAAGAACTTGTACTCTATAATGGACACATACAAGGATACTTTTTTATATTTTGAACATTTGCTTACACATCTTAACATGTCTTAAAAAGCAAAGTTCTAAATATGCATTCATTTATCTTCCCGCCTTACCTCTCCAGCTCATGGATCTTCTTCTCCTTGTCATTCTTTTCATTTTCCATCTCTCTGAGGATTTCCAGCAGTCGCTCCACTTCAGATTGGGCTTTACCCGCATCCTCTTTGTGTCGGGTGACTTCCTGCTCCAGGCAGGAGATGCGTTCAGAGAGTTCAGCACTGGCTTGGGATTCTGCTGCTGCACTCTGAGCCTGGAAAAACAAATTAAAAAATTCAATTTAAATTCAATTACTCTAAAACATGATCCAGGTTCTGGCTCCCAGAGCTGGAAATGTTACTATTAGCTAAAACTGATCTTTCACATGTTGCTAAAAAGGAGAAGTTTGTTTTAAGCTTTTTATTGTTCTAGATTACATGTTGGTATATATAGTTGTGATGTTAGTAGTACAGTTAGTAGGAAACAGTTGAGTCATTATTATGAGTCATTATTATGAGTCAAATAAATAAACAGTCTTTTAATTATGTCTCTTTCGTAGGTATCTTGTGTGTTTTTCAGGGTGAGTGTGCAAGAAAGAAACATGAAGAACATATGAACTCCCTGTGAATCAAGGCCCTGTAAACTGTCCAGCTGCAAGGCAACAGTTCCATGTCACCATCCCACACTGTCTTACTTTGCTTCAAAATGATGAAGAAACAAAAAACACATTTGAATTCATTCATTCATTCATTCATTTTCTACCGCTTTGTCCCGTTAGGGGTCGCGGGTGACTGGAGCCTATCCCAGCAGCTTTGGGCCTGAGGCGGGGTACACCCTGGACAGTGGCCAGTTAGTCGCAGGGCCACATTTGAATTATAACAATGAATTAAATATACAAAATATAAATAACACAATCCGTTTAGAGGTTAGAACAGCTGTGTGCACTTCCCAGAAGCAAATATTGCTCTTGGGAACGATTGCTTCTGTGTGAAGTGAGTGTGCGCACGCCTCAGTCACACAATACATAAACCTTATTAGTCTTGGAAGTACTAAAGTGTTATTGCGTGTCTTTATGTTGAGAGAAAACACTGAAAATATATAGAAACATCTGTCTGGGAGATTGGGGTGAGGAGGACAAAGTGTCACATGCATGCCAGTCAGCTTGGGCACTGTCTGTCGACTCAAAACGGGACACTTTCAGACCTACATACACATGAGGGTGTGGTGTGCTGCTGTCTTCTCCACTCTGTGAAAATAACTGTGAGGCTGTCAGCAAGCCATCACACACACGCCATTTTATGGACTGCTGTGTGGGAAAGAATATGTGATATGCAAACAGACACAAGTGTTGTTAGAGACACACCGCTAATGACACCTTGGAAAACTGCTGAGGGGAAACAGTGAAAGGGAGAAAGAGACGAGAAGGAGCTACAGTTTCAAATATAAACTCTGTATGTTGCACACCTCTGAGATCACATGAAGGATGGTGTTTTACTAACCTAATGTTGTCAATGCTTCATAAAGCCAAGAATAACACTCCTGTTTAAAGTCGTCTCTTCTTTATAGATAAAATATATTTACAGTATGTTAGCAGTGTTGTCTCACCTTCTTTAGCTGGTTGTCTAGTTTGACACACTCCTCTTTCTTCTGTTCTAGACTAATCTCCAGAGTCTTAAGTCTGCTGTCCCTCTTCAAAGCTGAGGAAGCCATAGAGGAAGCCTTCTCTTTTAGATCCAACAGCGATGCCTAGAAAATAGATAAAGAACAATTGGTTATGAAGAAGGAGTATGAACATTTTAACTAAGTCTGAACAATAAATTGTTGTTCTGTTTGGGATGTCTAGACTGTGATAGACTTTATCCCATGATTTAGACCTTTTCCCATGACCCATCTATTCTTTAACCTTCCATCCATGAAGCCTTGTCTTCAATCCTTTTTGGTTTTTACCTCTTATGGTAGAGGCAAAGAAACAGAAACCAAGAGGGATCGGGAGAGAAAGACGCTCAGACGTGTAATTTTACCCTTGACTGACAATACCAACTCCAGACTATGGATCATCATGTTTGACTGGGCTTCGGTCAGAGAACCCCATGCCGCTTACTCAGATTATATTTAGATACATGCATACAGTATATTGCTGTTCTCGCAAAAAGCCACATCTGCATTTGGCAACATAGAAAGGAATGCCTGTTTCCCATGTATTTTTAAAAGTATATCATGAAAACTATAAGGCAATAGCAGTTTCCGGATCTCCTCGATAGAAAGTGACAAAGG
This sequence comes from Neodontobutis hainanensis, assembly GCA_024349245.1. Taxonomy (NCBI): domain Eukaryota; kingdom Metazoa; phylum Chordata; class Actinopteri; order Gobiiformes; family Odontobutidae; genus Neodontobutis; species Neodontobutis hainanensis. The sequence continues at coordinate 2,298,973 of JALDNG010000056.1, forward strand.
TGGAATATCCGTAGTTCAATATGTTAATTGTTCATTTGGTTTACACTTTTTTACTATTGCAACAGCAAATTCTGTTTAGTTACAAAGGTTTATAAAAGAAAAAAAATGTGTCTTCCACATTTTTTCACCAATGTGTGTGTCAGAAAGTGCTTAAAATGCTTTGTCATCCTATGTTTGTATGAATCAAAAAAGGTCACCACAAATGTATTCAGAACTCTATTTCCACTGGTTTGTGATCTTGCATAATGTTGTAGGGAAAAGGCTGGTGTATCACTGTTGTCCTTCGGTGCTGGGACCTTGGGATTATGAGCAGTCTGGATAATAAAGGACATGGACAGACTGTGTGTGTGTTGTACCTCGCGGTCTGCCAAATCAGCCTGCAGTTGGGACACTTTTTCTCTCAGATCCTTCAGCTCCTTCTTACTGGACTCCATCTCATCCCCTTTTTCTCTTTCTTCTTTTTCCCTCTGGTCCTTCAGCCGCTCAATAATTCGATCCTGGATGAAAAAAAGAAAAGTTGAGGAGCAGAAGAAAGGGAGTTCAATTCAGAAGCAACAGAAAGCCTATACAGAAGAAGACATAGAAGAATGAATGAGAGGCATAGTAGTCCAGTCAAAAAAGAGAAACAGATCATCTCTTATATATGTTCCAAAAGTCACTCAATATCAAGTTTCTGTACTAATAAGAATTGTATTAAACTTTATCTACATGGCAGCTTTGACAGGATCTAACAGCCAAATGTGATTTTAGACACGTAATATGTTCTGGCACACGAGTTAATATTCACAACCACTAAAACAGTATAGCACTCTCCCGCTACAGAAAACAGAGGCCTGCTTAAGCAAAGGGACAAAAGTTCAAAGCAAAACAAAAACCTCAATGAGCCTGTTTGTGTGAGTTGGAAAGAATATTATAAAGAACATGGCAGAATTAACACTACTTTTCAGGCAGGAACTACACACTTGGAAATTCAAGTTTCAAGTTAGTTTTAGTTGTGGGATTAAGAGTGACAGCTCAGAGCTATTTTTCTTCCACTTCAGAAGGTAAAGGCTATACCATGTAATTTTTTATCAACTCCGATGGCAACGATAAAACATCTTAAAATTAAAATATCAGTTGGAGAATTGTGTCGATATGGTGGGATATGCATTTGCGGGATGATAACATGCACTTTACTGTCTATGCATTTTACTGATGACATGGCAACGAGGTTTGGTGAGTGTCAGCTACAAAGAAATTGGTTGTAATAAATATAAAGTGCACTTGGGTAGATTCTTTTCTACATTAATAGAAATCCATTAATTAAGGTTGTTAATGTCATTTGAGTAAAGTAGAAGCCGGCTACTTGATCCGGCCAACATTAACACGTCTAGCTGACACCCTGAAGATAAATTATATTCTGCAATGTGTGTATTTGTGCATTAATGTGGAAATGACACTATGCACAGAGACACTGAGTCAGAATCAAACACAACTAGATTGATTGGTATGAAAAGTTGTTTCAGATAGGGCAGAGTCCCAAAAATCGTATTCAAGGGAATTTAAAATTCACCAGACCAGTATTTCAGGGCTGTTTTAAAGCTACCTTCTATGACAGGGCTGCGTTTTGTTGGTTGTATTTAACCCTGAGCCATGTGCTCGACAGTTTTTGATTCTTTTATGAACACAGGCAGTGAATGATTTAATAATGAAACACACCATTGTGATTATTGGTCAAAGTCCCAGTTTCTGGACTATTCTGGTCAAAATGTGGGTGGCCTGCAGTTTTGCTCATATTAGTTTTATTAATCTAACCTTGATTGGGATGTGACCTCAACTGTGAGCGTACTCTGTGTGTGCTTGTGTGTATACCTTCTCGGCCAGAGCCTCCTCCAGCGTTCCCAGAGCGGTGTCTGTGTTTGAGGTGTCAGTCTGCAGAGACTTGAGCCTGTCCTTTAAGCCACTCAGCTGTTTGTCTTTGTCTTTAAGTTGGTCCAGTAGGTTCTCTATCTACAATATATAAACAGAAAACTGTTTTAAGAGGAATTTAACCATTTCCCATAAGACAGTAAGTTAACCCTCTAAAAACCAAAATGTTTTCACATCAAGTTTTTCATATTGTTTCATTTCAACTTTGAACTCTTTCTTGGACATTTTGTGATAGAGCTGCACAATATTAAAATGCATGCCCTTTATAAGTCCCTAATATTTTGACAGCAGCACAATGACTTAACAATAATGTGGTACTTATGCATCAACCTTTCTTAACTGTCATCCAATACAATTTTCATCTGTCTTCCATTCCCGACCCGCTTTTGTTTCCTTTCACTGCATTTTGGCAGCAGATTAATTTTCTGTAAAAACACTAAATCAGCAAAAAAATAATGAATGTACTTGCACTCTGTAAAATGTGTGTCTACTGTATGTGTGTGTAAGTGCGATCACAGACAAAGATTAAGACCTGAGTCAACGTTGAGGTCTTCATTAGAAAATGGAAAATGTAATGGATAAAAGAACAAAAATAAATGAAGAGCAGGAGAAAAATAGAAGAAGCTTATATGGTGGTTTAACAGATTAATTCAATTCTCCCACTTTTTCTTTTGCCACATACTGACTGACAATCGCCACAAAAAATCTGGATGAAGTCAGGTTGGTATGCAACCTTTAACTTCACAGACACACTTTTCCAGCACTGCAGAGATGGCATGTGTGTGTGCGCACTCTTACAGTAAAACATTTCCAGCGGCTCATTAATCAACCATTCACCTGACAGCCTGACTGACAGTTCCTCCTCTCTCACACACTTCCACACATGACATCCATGACATTGAGAAGTAGAATCGCTTTGATCCTGTGCACTTTATGAAACTGACAAGTGCTGGATGCTCTCACACACTTCTTACCTCGGTCTTGTCCTATTTTACTCACAAAATTCTCTGTGATAACAAACTGAAATATGTTAACAAAACAGCTGATATATATTTTTCTTAATGACTGTGCCCTTCACACACAAGGGAACCCGATTAAACAAAGAAAAGGGATACAGGCCATTCAAATATTTTGACAATTTAAAAAAGCATCTGAAAAGTGAGTGTAAATCCAAAGTGCAGATTAGCTGACGGAGAAGTCAGCAGTGTCTCTGTCTGCCTCTCAGACAGTAGACTGTATTCTATTTGAAGGCAGCAGAGGCCATCATTTATTGAACAGGAGGAACTCATTAGTATGCATTTGATTTCAAACGCATACTAATCCCCCCCATCTCCCTTGTTTGCATTTATGTCTGCGTGTTGACTGTCTCTATCAATCAGATGCCCACACAGTCCATTTAGCTTTTTTTTTTTTTTTGTCTTTAAAGTGACAAGTAGAGGTTTTGTGGAGTTCAGGAAACAAATGCAAAATGAGCAACTTGGTCTTATGCATATGTTTTAATCCTCTTAACAAAGCAAACAGGAAGATACTGCTATTTATCTATTCATTAAACTGACAACACTGTGACAGACCTATACAGCATCATAACTAAGTCTGCAGCACCTGCAACTCTACAGTCTCTGACTCGGCACATTGCCAGATAATATTTACAGTCTTACAGCGCCATCTAGCTGTCAAAATAGTTTATTTATTTATAAATTTATAGAGATTGATGCATTGTTGCATGACCAATCAAAGATACTTAACCTCAGTGTTATTTTTTTACTCTTTTAGTCTCAAGTCTTATGTTATTCCTAATCAAGCATAATAACAAACGGTATATTTAAATACATGCACAATTACACCATTCATTTGTCAGTGAGTTGCAGTAAGTGATATTAAGGCATGTTACCTTTTTCTGCAGAACACTGACTTTGCGTTCCTTGACGTCCAGCATGTCTTTGAGGTCACTGATCTCTCCAGACTGAGTACTTTTCTCATCTGTCAGTTCAGAAATCTGTTGGGTCTTTTTAGAAAGAAGTGACTCCTTTTCTTCCAAACGAAGACGCAACGCATCAACCTGTGCATACATAGAATAAAACATGGGAAATTATAACAGATAGAACACAATAAATAATCCATTTCCATGATCAGGAAGAATATACAGTAGTATATGCCATACCTCAGTCTGCAGGATAGCAGCCCTCTGTTCTTTGGCAGTGAGTGACTCTTTGAGGACATCCACATGTTGTTTGCTGTCAGAAAACTGATTGTTCAGAGTGTCCAGTTTGGTCCTTAAAGCCAACATCTCACTGTCTTTACGATTAAGGTCTTGCTTTGCCTGATCCATCTAAGCAACACATGCAAACTCATGGTAAGAGAATAACATACAGAAATATGTGATAAAGCATGCTTTTGGCTGGTACAATGTTAGAAAACCACTACAAGCCTTTTAAAGCATGCTCTCAAGCAAGTTAAGACATATCTAGTGAGTCTTGGAAGAAAGAGTGTGTTTATCTATATTTTGTTAAAAATAATGGTTACATTAATTAAGATTTATCTTAATTAAACTAAAAACTATATAAAAACTGTATATAGTTATCTGTATAAAAATATACAGATAAAATAATACAAAAAAGAAAAAAATCCAGTCTTTTATAATGGGTAAAAATTATTTTCGTTCCTGAAAAGCAAGAATTAGTTATAAAAAACACCTTGTAAAATCTATACTCTGATATACAATTTAAACCAAGGGTCAGGGTCAAGTTTAAAAACAATAGTGCGGTACAGTAATATATTTTTAAAAAACACCCTCCGCACAAACCAGTCTGAACAACAAACTAAGATAAAGCTCATGCAAAGAGAAAGAGAAGCAGGTTTTAGGTGAACACTCTGCAGCATGGCACAGCTAGATTCACAGATCTGTTTTTGTTTACTGTTCAGACTGCTAGAAACAACTATCGGCAGAGCATCTAGAAATGGAATTAACTGATTCAAATACATTGTAAATCCTTTTTTATATTTGATTTTTTCTAACTTTAACAACTGTTTGTCATCTTGTATTTGTTATATGTCTAAAGATTTAAGCACAAAGAAAAATCCAATCTAATCTAATAGTGGCTTAATGCTGTCTGAACAAGTCCCACTACTGCATTTCTACAGGGAAACTACAGCAACATCATATTTCCTACAAGAGTGTCAGGAAAGACAGTTAAAGGCAGATGGTTGGAAAGTGCAAACAGACACAGAGATGTGTCTCTTACTGCAGACACCTCCCGCTGAAGTTCATTGACACGTTGTCTTAGATCCTCCTTCTCTGACTGGCTGTGACTTAGCTCTTCCTTCAACTGCTCAACCTGGCAGGACAGGAGGGCGTCACCATGACATCAACAGCCCCAGCTGCTTACTGACCACATGTGCCATGGCATAATCCAGAGACACTATTGGCATCTCTACTCTTTGGCTTTTGGCGTTTTGTTATATTTGATAGATAATTTGTGTATTTACTATATTTTTAAACTATGTGACTGTGTAACCCTAACCTAACCCTGTGTTATTTTGCTTTACAAAAAAAACGTACACAGAAAACAAAATAAAAGGTGAGAGGAGCAGGACAGAAATTTTCAGTGTTTTTTATGTGTGTGCCTGATTTGTCTGTGTGTCACCTTGTTCTTCATAAACTTGGTGTGAGATCTGTAGACCTCCATCTGTTTGATCTCCTCCTCTCGCTCCTCGCTGCTCAGAGCTCCGTTGGACTTGAGCATATTCACCTCCTCCTCCAGCTCTCTCATGCCACGCTCCAGTGAACTGATCTTTGCATCCTGGAAGCACATTGATGCACACTTTGCATCAGAGCAAGTCAAGATCACATGTGATTTTACAACCGGGCCATAAATACAATGAAGTGCAGTGACACAGTCATATTAGCCAAAAATAAATATTGTGAACAAATAAGAAAATGTTATTTCAAAAAGGCAGAAAGGATTTTTTTGTTATACATTGACAAATTATTACTCATAGAGTAAATAGATTAATCTAGTCATCTTAAATTTATTAAACATTATTGTTTTTTTCCCCCCACAGTATTTTCCCAGATGTTTTGTTTATTTATTTGTTTTGTTTATTTATGTGGATCCTATTAACTGAAAACCTGTACAGTCAACAAATCTTCCTGGGGTCCATTTTTAAATGTTACTTTACAGCAACAACAACATTTCAATCATCACAGTAGATAAAAAATAAAATGTAAATGTATATATAAACTCTGATTTCTGTTCATTACATTACAAAATATATATATACAAACATTTACATTAATTGAAGCATTTACAAACCTACTTCAACATATAACACTTTATACTATTTTTAAATGACAACTTATTACAAAGCTGACTTCAATGGGGAGGTTATTCCAGATGACAATGGCTCTATTCAGGACAGTTTTCTCCATATAATTACTTTTTGGATAGGGTCCCATTATATGACCATTGTATGCTTTTCTGGTATTGTGATTGAGCAAAGAGTTACAGTACAATATTTGATTAATTAAATTAATTAGTCATTGTGTTATATTTTATGGTGCTTAAAGTAACAGCAGCCCAGAACAACTCTTGCTGCTTTGTTTAGCACAACTTGTATTTTTGTCAAGACCTTTTAAGATGCAGACGACACTAACATTTTTTTAGTTACTGGAATGCTGCCACCCATTCTGTTAACAGTTGTGTTTATTGGAGCGCAGTGGCTCAGTGTTAAAACGGTCGTCTTATAACCGGAAGATTGGCGGTTTGATTCTTGCTCTCCCTACAGTTCATACTGATGTTGTGTCCTTGGGCAACGGTGGTGAATGTAAGCTTATTGTAAGTCGCTTTGGATAAAAGCATCTACTAACTGACTAAGAGAATGTGTTCTGTCCTAAAAAGACTACCATCCACAACCAAACCCAACGGATTGGCCTTTTCTACTGGTTGTATACTTTACTTGGCTAAATGTAACTTAAATTCTGGTCCAAGCATAAACTTTTGTTTTGACCCAATAATCATATTTTTAGTTTAGGATATATTTAAGACTAATTTGTTCCCACTAACACACTCAGACATCAAATCTAATTTTCTCAACAGAACATAATTAAGTTTGTCACATTAATATGCAGCATAGTAAACAGTTGAGTCATCTGCCAACATTGTCATTGATGCTTTTTTTCACAGTTAAGGGCAAATCATTAATAAAAACAGAAAACAAGAGAGGACCCAAACAACTTCCTTGAGATGTGATTTATTATAGGCCTATAACAGGAAGTATAAAGCCCTATAGTTTCATTAATTTCTAAAAAAAACTGTGAATCAAACATAAATGTCCATGTATTTGGATCAAAAAGAGAATTGGACACAAAGCAGTGAAATAGTTATTGGCAGTGTATTATTCACTTTCACAAATTTTAGTGAGTCTAATATGATAAAACAAGCTTGTGCTGCAACTGAAGTTGATCATGAAAATATATTTTATATTGCAGACAAGATGTTCTTTTTCTTAACGTTTCATGGTGTGATGAGATTGTCTTGTTGTTTTTTTACATTTTAGACATTTTAGTGTTTTTTAAGTCTATAATGTACAAATCTGCATTTGAGTAACAGATTGCATATTTCAGAACCTGGACCCCTTGTAACTGGGGCACTCCTGATTCTTAATGCAAGTTTGATAAACTATGAAGTCTCTCCACCAGAGGGAGCCATTGAGTTATATTAGAAATTCTTAAATTAAATCTTTTTGAATAGTTACATAATTCTCCACTACATTTACATGTTCTTGTGAAGTTATAATTGCATAAACCAAACCATTAAATGCTGAGTTACTCCACTTTACCTTCATCTCGATGACAGTCTGCAGAGCTTTAGTTTTGGTTGACTCCGGAGCTGCCTCGTACCTCCTGTGCAGCTCCTGAGGGACACACACAGCGTGGTGATCAACAAAGGACGGAGCGAGGGAAAGTACAGAACGATGCATAGAGGGAGAAGAAGGCCGCAGACTGGGAGAGGAGGCGACCACAACAGGAGGGAAGGGGTGGAGGGACGGCTGGATGGCGGGGGTGGGCCGTGGGGTTGGTGCGGGGAACGATGGAGAGTGGTGAAGGGAAGGATGGGCTGAAGAAGCAACCACGAAAGAGGGATAGTGGGGTGGACAAGTGGGCCTTATGGAGTGGGAATGTGACGGAGGAGAGTGGACAGGGAAGGAGGGAGAGGAACGAAGCGGATGGTGGCGTGAGGAAGGGGAAACAGAGAAAAGATGAGAGGGCTGATAGGGGGGAGACACATGAAAGGGAGGGGGTATGGGGATAGAGGGAGACACAGGGAATGAGGGAGAGATGGGGATGGACGGGGAGGCATTAAGGACGGGTTTTCTTGAGCAGGCGCTAGCTTTTAGCCTTCGTGGGTCAATCCGTCCGTCCCACATCCTTTAAACTGGAAAGCTACGCAAAAGTTAACACCAATATGGCTTTAAGGAGAAAAAAATTATCTGAGCTGACAGCCTGAAATAATGCTCATTCAAAAAAGTAGCTCCAAGCGTTGATGCCTGCCATTTAAAATGTTTAAAGGCATCTAATATTTACGGAGATATCAATCAAAATCAAGTCAGTGAAATAGCTTAAAAAATCCAATCTCAATTCAAAGTTTAAAAATATCTAAACTGCTTTGATCACAGCACAAGGCCTTTTACTCTATACTCTAAAAAATCTACTAAAAGCAGGTCCAGTAAGTAAAACAAGTTTATATCTCAGTAATTTATTACGCTACGTGCAATTGAAGTTCTAACTATCTGGCTGCTGCTGAACACTTCATAACTCACGAGTCAAATGAAGAGATAGCAGGGAGCTACAGGAAAAAAGAAAAAAGGGGAAGCAAAGTTGTAGATGGGACGCACAAAGAAATGAAAAGGGAGAGGGAGAATGACAGAGAGAGGGAATAAAAGAGAAGTGAATGCATCACTGCTTTTCTTTGGAGAAGGCACATTTACAAAAGCAGCTAATGCATGAGCCGCGGACGACAAACACACATATGTGAAAAGAATGGTAGGGTGCCATAGCTAGAGGGGCTAATATCAATGTTTTTTAATGGCCATAAGCCATTAGAAGTTAAAATGCATAACTAAGAAGTGCACTAACGCTATTAGTCCCCTGCAACAATTTTATCTACATTTTTTGGTCACTACATCACAACAACATCCCCTATACTGTTTTTTAGATTTTTTATAGTTTTCCAGCATTGGATTTGTGCATTTGTGAACAACGAAATAAGTTGTAGATACTCAAACGGTGCATTCATCATCATTCTCTCAGTCTGGCATCAAGCTTCTTGGCAACATCTGCCAAAGGATAATAATGTATGGACCCTTAATGTTGATTTTAGCTCGGCTGTGGGAGTATAAGTGGGCAGGTAGCAGAGGTTATCATTGAGTAGTTTTTAGTCTTTGCAGATCTTCAAAAATAAAAATTGGTGTTCTCAACCATTGTTGATAAAAAATAAATAAAACTCTGATGCAACAAGGAGTAACAGTAACTGAAAACTGAGACACACTAATAACATCTGCTAATTATGTCTTACTCCCTTCCAGCTATTTGCAGGTAGTAGAACCATAACATGCTCATTGTGTTTCCTTGTGTGTGTGTGTGATTGTGCAAAAACACACACGCAAAGAAAAACAACTCACCTGATTTGTAGTTTTATTGTGAATTGAAACCAAACATGGGCAATTCCCATGTATATGTTTTTATTGTATTTTAGCATCCCACTCATTATTGCATTTTGCACTGCATTAACACAATCAGCAATTTTGAAACAAAGGTTTGATGCCAAAATCTTCCCACCAACATAAAATGTCCTCTAGATGGAGCTATTGTTTACAACTAAAAATGCTAAAATTGGTGCAGAGACTCAGAGAGAGTCTGCAAACATATATGTTGTGAGTGTGTATTTTTAGTTTCTTATAATCCAAAAGGAGTGAAAGCAACCAAAGACCTTGCCTCAATATGTCCCAATTTGATTTGTTTACAGACACATCTGGTTTCAGGCAGACACACACACCCAGTGCACACTTGGGAATGCCTGAATGCACACACCTCTCTGAGTTGCAGCATCTCCTTGTCCCTCTGCTCTAGTAGGCCCTCCAGCTGGTGGATGGTCATTTCAGCATCAGCTAATCTCCTTGTTCTCTCATGGTCTTCCTCAGTTTGCCGGGATGACAGGCCCTTGCTCTGCAGCATTTCCAGTAACTTCTTGATAGATTCATCCCTGATAAAACATTGGATTGGAAGAATGTGTCATGCAGAATTTTGGCGCTACAGCAACAGCAGTAGAAACATATGTCTTTCTAACTTTACCTGGCAGTTAGTGTGTGTTTCTGGGTATCTATCCTCAGCTCCATCTCTTCCACAGTTTTCCTTAGAAGGAAGAGCTCTTTGACCTGCCGCTCATACTCGCAGTGGAGACGGAGGAAATTCTCCTCTGTCATTTCCTGAGGAGGGATTGCCTGGTTTCCAAGGCGACCGGACTCTGTGTAGTCTGACTGGAAGAGCTGGTTGAGATCCCTCTGGATTCGGAGCTCATCTTGTAAAGCCTGGATGGTGCACTGGAGATGCTGTGGAGACACAGAGAATACACAATGTCTCACATTTAAGTAGGCTACTACAGAGTGACTTAGTCAAACAGTGGCTGACTATGGCAGCATATGTCTTTCATCTCTCCGACTGTGTAATAGAAGTGTCCTGGCAGTTTCATATCTCTGGCTAAAGCAGAAATGACAAGGCTTAGTCAGAAAAGTGTGTGTGGCCCCTGGGCTTTTGAAGATGCATTATATATAACCAGTACAGCCAGGTTAACGTCACCAGAGTTATGAAGCATTTCTTCAAAGAAAAGAAAACAAAAAAACAACGCAAAGGATAGGAAAAAAATATTTACCTATGTATTAAAAATCAAAGCTTATCTTATATGTGGGTGGCCTGTTTCTCCACAACGACATACACGATCACTTTGACTGGACAGTAATCTGATAATATCCCAGCTACCGTCTTTTGTAATGGCAATTTACTTCATTTTTTTGAATATTCTTAAGGTTAAACAAGTGCAAAATGCATGTAAATTGCACTTCTTGTTCAATCACTTTCTCTTTGTGTTATATGGCAACGGGAGTTTGTTTGAGTGGGAGAGTTGTTTGCTGACTCATTCAATAGCTCTTAACACAAACGGGCTGAAGGCTGGTGCTGACATTTCCAGGCCTTTCTTTTAAAGACACAGTCCTCGGTCAGTGAAAGAAAGCATTCTTTTTCTTACCTTGATTTTACTTTGCATTTTTTGTGTAGACCTCAATGGAAACGATGACTCTTCTTGGAGTTATACAAACAATTCTGCAATATTGCATATCGCATTCCAGAAATATTATTTATGGTAGTTCTTTGTTCAAATCATTATGTAAATAAATCAGGGTCAAATGTAACAATTTTAGGGCTAAGAATAAACCTAGATTCAGATTTCTTTAATTTAATTTAAATGAGTGATAGAGGAGAAAGTAGAGCTGAGACTGAAGACACCCCGATGAGAGTCAGCACTTTAAAACGTGCATTACTGACCTTCCACTGATGTTTTCCTCTTTTACTTTTATTCAGATCCAGCTGAAGTTTCCATCCTCCATCATGAGTAATTAAATTAAGTGGGGCTGCACGATATTGAGAAAGTGTGATTTATGGTAACTATTTTAAATATTGCAATAACGATATTACTTGGAATATCTATTAAAATGCTCTTTTACGCGAGATAAAGAAATATGACCCTCTGAACTAACCTCCCCTTTTCAAAGCAGGAGTTACATTACACAGTATTATAGATTATTAGTATCAAAGATTACACAAGGACTAAACCAGGATTAAACAGGTCTAAACTAGGACTAAATGTAGGAATGAACCAGGCCTGAACCAGGACTTTTTATTAGGACGCACCACAGTTTGAGTTAAAGCTTTGTTTGATCACTTTTATAAAATGGAAGAGTATAGCGTTAATGCGATACATATCAATCTTTGCGACACAAATATTGTGTTTGATAATATTGGGAAGGCGATCAATTTGGGAGTTAATGTACAGCACTAAAATTTAGCCAATCATAGTCCATGCTTTTTCAGTTTGAAGTAAAGACACACATTGACTAACATGCTTAAACATATCAGACGTTCAAAAGTATGTCAGCATAGCAGGAATGAATGTTCCCACACAAATTGCTTTGCTCACAGAAACCTTAATCTCTGTGTATTCTGTATGAAGTTGAGCTAATCCAGCACAAACACTCAAGAGCTGTCATTTCAAAGGTTGCATATAAAGAATTCAGAGAGCCTGCATACTCAAACACACACTCACAGCTGGAATGTGGAACTGAGAAATGCCAGACCACAAGAGGCAGAGAGTGGAAAAAGGGTGGGATATAAAAAAGAAGCAAGTAGGAAGAAAAAAGAGGAAGATAAGCCAAGAAAAATAATGGAGCAAGGAAAACAAGTGGATGGATGAGAAAAAAGTGGCAGAATAGAACAAGAAGGTTTCGATTCTTATTTTCTGCCGAGTTGTTTGAGAAGTTTTGACCCCTAACCCCCCTCAGACCCTGCCAACCTCATCCCATTTCCAGAGAGCACTGAAAGGGTCACACTCAAAACATAAAAACAAAACCACTTAATGCCCCAATACTACGAACAAGTTTGTTTATGCAACCAGGTGACATAAATACAATAGTACGCATAAATGATAATGACGTAGATGTATGCAAGAGTCTTCAACTGGGTTTACCATCAACAAATTACAAACTACAAGCCAAGATTGAAGTGAATCTAGAGTTATCTAAACTCTCCTGGCAGTCTGTGAGATTGTGAAACTGACTGTGACAGAAAGGAAGCCGAGGAGGAAAAACAAGGGAAGACGTTGTTGCTGTTCTATGTGTGGTGTGATAAAGAAAAGTTGTGCAACATACTGAGTTTTTAAAGATTAGAGCTGCGTTTGTGTGGGTAATTAATGAGTATTTATTATAGACTTAATTGCACTTCTCATTTTAGCAATTGGTAATCAAACAGTTACATTGTAATGTAATAGGCCTTTTTCACTTTGTGTATTTTCAGTAACATCAATAATGAGCAAACCCAATGAATCTTGAAGTATGTTGGCATCCATGATATAGATAAAGAGAAATATGAAGATGATATGTATGCTATAATATATAAACTTTACTGGCTGGGCAGTGAATACAGCCATTAACCTTGCTCTTTATCCACAGTCTTCCATTTGCAAAGCTTTGGATTTAAAATAAGACTCTTAACATGACACTGCTTAGCTTCTGAACAAATGGTCTAAAAAAGCAGGTTAACCATTGGATGTTTCACTGTCTAAAAAAACTCTGTGTCTTCACTTCGCATAACATTACTCATAAATCAGAGAAAATAGTAAAAATCAGTGTGTGATTATGGTTCTTTCTACTTGCTGCTGCCTCAAGCCACACTGCTCATCTGTCGTTCAATATTAACTGTCTCTGGGATATTACTCCTCTTTCTCATGCCCCTTTTTATTATGAGCTTTTGGATGAGTCATGTTCACCCCTGTCACAAACACACACACGATAATGCCCACACGATATACACTCTTACAGGATAAGGTCGGAAGCAGTGGTCATCCGTTTATGTTCGTGTGTAAGCATGAACATGTAATAACCGTGAGCCGTTTGAAATCATCGCCCACACAGGCATCAAACGACAGACAGATTAACGCACTCATGTCTCTAAGGATAAAGGTGGCAGATGAAGAAAATAGCAGGAACGCAAGACAAAGACGCACAAGACCTCATTTTCAATAGGATTGAAAATGGAGCTGTTATTAGAATATAACAGTATGAATCAGTTCCTTTGAGATGCACAATCAGGGTCAGTGATGGGCTTCAAAAGAGCCAGCTCAAGACTGACTGAGTTTGTAAAAGGCACAGTGAAGAAAAAGGAGGAGAGAAGGGGAGTGACTGCACTGTAATTCTGTTCATTCCTCACTAACTCTTCCCAAACTCACTCCTTATAAGGAAAGACATGGCGACCGCAGCTCCCATACAAGCACAGAAGGGGAAAGTGCAGAAATCACAGCCTTGTATGAGAAAAGGCAGAAGTGACTTTCACTTTTCTTTGCAGTTCTGCTTTTTCCTGCAATTCAGAGCTAATTACTATGTGTCTTTTTAAAATCTGGGGTTGGCAATGTAGTTAGTTTCACAAGACTCTAAGTAAAGAGGAATCCTCAGTTTCTCTCCGTTTTTTTTTTTGGCTCTATTCTCCACATGATTCTTACTCAGTGCCCATCTGCCTGATCTCGCCTACTCCTTACGCTTACCTTACTTCTCCCTTCATCACTCTCTTCTTTCATTCAAACCTATCTTTCCATCCTGTCTAAATAAACACAGAGGTTTGCAGGCCATCTGTTACTGATAAGCATTCATGTGTGAAAAAACACAGACAAAACCCTCCCAATATTTGAACATGTACATAGGGTGATACCAGCCCTATAAAATGTATTGAATATATTATTAAAATGCTGGAGGAACGGTGATGGCACACATATGCATGCACATATGGCATTATCACATGAGCACATATGGAGTGTGCATCATGTGAAAATGAGTCATAGGTCAATGAGCAGTGGATGGTAGGAGTGCATAGTGTAGGCAACAGAAACAGGAGACAAAGGCAGTTACAGAGAAGCAGAGAGGACCCTTACTGTATATTTAAGACTAAATCAAACTAAATCACAAAAATTAGGTTTTAAAACACTGTTGACAGTTGTAATTTCTAAGACATACTTCAAAGTGGGCACAGGTCGTTTTATTAATCTGTAAACAAAATTCAAATTAATTAGCCGTTAGCTATAGTTACAGAAATGGAAAACGGTTGCTGTAACAAAACCCATGTCCTAACTTTGTTTATTTGGCAATGTTAGTGAAAAAAATGTGTTGTGATTACAAGCCAAACATTCTGGTTACAACTGACCAAAGTACAAAAGATATGATCCTTAAGTCAGTCATCTGACAGTTTTAACCGATAAAGGGTAAAAGAGAGTTAAAAATATTCAATTGAAAGCTGTGACTCCTGAGGCATGTAGTAAAAAATCTGCTGAATCCTGATGAATGCATGTTCAGCCTTTTTCTGTTTTACCCATCCTCAAAACTATTTGCATCTGCATTTGTTTGCAGTTCCTTACATTGCCTTGTTTTCTTCCAAACTCCTTCTTCCCTATACTCTCACCTCTATCACTTGTTTCAATCCCTGTACCCACCCATTTATTCGTTACCCATTTAATCTAGCCATGCCAACATCCATCAGCCCTTCAATTTCTCTACATTTTATCTGCTTCACACCTCAATCCCTCCAGGCCATCTAGCCATCTTTCCTGCTTCCTTCCATCCTGTTGGCACTTTTCCCAGTCGGGCCAGTTTGATCTATCTTCCTGATCCAATCACCTGATTTTCTTCTTTATTCTCTTTTGTGTTTTACCCATCCTTACATCACAATCCATCTTCAGCCATTCTTTAACACAAACCACATTTTCTTTCTTTCTGGTCCACGTCATTATGGATGGCTAGGCAAAGCACTTTTTGTAGGCGGCTGGCACAGAAACTCCTGCTGGCAACATTTCTTTCTGTACAGTAAATGGAAATCTCACAGAGGCAACATTTGGCACTGTTCATTTTTATTGGATTCTAACTAATCTGAACCAATGAGGACCAGCTTGACGCAAGCCCAGAGCAATGAATTTACAAAATGCCCCATTCAGCCTCAGGTGCAATAACATTAAGTGCAGATCATTTATTGCACTAAAAGTACAGAAACAGACATGGTGTGCATTAGGTGCATTAAAATAATGCAATTATCTTTAAGTAACCATTTAATGTATACAGCTAAAAAATGCTTGTTTCAATAGCTTTGGGTTGATGGGAAAAAGAAGTGGCACCATAAATCAGAAGGCTCCATTTCCTCCAATATTCATACAGTGGAAAATACACCCAAGTGCCAGCTCTCACCTTCTATACAAATGTATAGCTGTAAGTCAAAGATAAAAATGTCCTAATAAAGGGATTGCAGAAGAAAAGGAAATCTTATCCCATCATCATCCTAGAGGCAAAGAGTCAACCAGGTGTAGGAGGTTTTCTGTGTTCCCTTGTCTGTTCAGATAAACCTCCTGCACACACCCAATGTCAAACACCAGTCTCTTACCCATTACTGTAAACTGCATGGCCCTGGGACAATATGGCTCCATACAAACCTCCAGCATGAATGCTCAATCTGATTTTATGCCCTCTGATGTTTTCATTTCACTATTGCTTTAAACACCTGACATTTTGTCTCAAAGGCTCACATTAAAAAAAGAAAAGAAATTCCAATAACATACACATTAGAAGCTTCGAGCTGTCATGACAATAATAGAAGCTTATGGATTCATTCAACAAGGAATAGTGTCAGCATAACACTACGGTCTATTAAACTGTTGTATCATATTCTTATTTTGTAATTAATGTCTGTATGTACAGTACTATAGCGGATTTGAAAATACAGTATTCCACGTGACTTCAATATGTGAGAGTAGAATACAAGTTAACTGGACATTTTCCTGGCAAAGATACCTAAGCCGCACACTCAAAAAAACACGTCAACTATACAATTCGTAACTACATGGAACACACCTTTATGTATACGAAACACACACAAACCTGTCAATCAGCAAGAATAAAAAATCTCTGTATCTGTAGAAAGTACTGCTATGTTTGCATTCCTCTCCTCTTTCTTTTTCAAACGCACACATGCTGGTTCTGACGTCATGTTGTTCTGCTAGAGTACAGTACTTGATAGATTCCAGCTAGCAGGCCAAGAAATGGACTGACAGGGTGCTCATTGTTCAGCTGGTACAATTCAGTACCGGAAAAATGGCTATGTGTTTGTGTAAAGACATTTATATATAAACTGGCTGAAGTCATGAGATATTTGCTTGTATTTTTACTGAAACAATTACAGTATATTCTACCTTGAAGTGTGAAGAAACACAAAAAAGTACAGCTTTTCTTCGTGTCCACTTCTTAGTCCTACTTTTCTTTCTGCACAAACAATAAACGTACCTGCTGTGATCAAAGCAGTGGAACCAATTGAATGAACATACCAAAGCCGAGACACAAAACCACAGACTATTAAAGAATGACAGTGAAAAAAGTGGGACAAAAGAAGGTTTCAGTGCAGGGCTGAACCGAGCGGTCATTGGTGTTCAAATGAACAGGAGCAGGGTTTGTCGGTACTAGTGAACTAGACTCTGGCCAAGCTGCTCCACAGGCCCAGATGGGAGACTGTGGAGAGGAAGGAGAACAGGGGGTGGGAAATGAAACACAATCTGAAAGTAGGAGTGAAAACAGGGCTTGCGAGAGGAAGATGAAGTGCGTGACGACAAGGAGTATAGGATTAGAGGAGTGGGAGCAGAGTGTGCAAGCAACTGTCCGTAGGAAAGGGACAATTATAATTTAATGCGCTAGGGGGATGTAAGTACAAACAGAACAACAGAAAGAAAACTTTATAAGAACATGCATTTACAACAACATTTGATTCTAAGAATTTTTTTTCATGCAACTTGCCCCTGACAGGAGGAATAACATTAGCATATGGCATGTGTTGATTTGATATTTGAGAGAAGCATGAATACAAATGTTTCTTAACTGCATCTTGTTCTTATTTTGAATCTAGACTTGATTGTGCACTAATATTGTGTTGCTCAAACACTGAGTAAAGACCCAATAGTGGGTCTCTGGAGATAAGGGAAATAGTCAGGAAACAATATACCAAAAATAACCAAAGAGACAATAATTAATGATCAAACCAATGTGTAAAAATGAACAAAATAGCATTAAAATGGCAAGAAAGAACCTCGGCTAACAATAAGTAAATTGACAAAACATTAAAAATACATTTAAAAAAAAAGGCCAAACCAGGAAAACTGTCAGAATGAAAACTTTGTTCTATAAAAACATATTTGTAAAGTCTAGCTGTTTGATCATTTTTTTTAGTTTTTCTTTCAACATTTCTTGTAAGACTCATTCATGCACGTGTCTATTGTCTGTAAACTAATTGCAGATTTGACAGATTTTACGTATACACAAGTATACAGGTAAACAATGTGAATGCTATATTATTATGAGGAGTAGTATGACTTTACTGGAATAATCTTAATGGGTTAAGATATGAATACCATGTGAAGGGAATAGAGGGAATAGGAACATAGGAGAAGAAAGAGGGTTAAGTATGAAAAAAGAATAAGTGAGGAGGTGTGAAGAAGAGAGGAGAGACTGCTTGGCGGGTGGAGCTGATGGATGCATTCCTCAGCGGGGGCGTGACCCACGGTACACCAGCATGACAGTGTGCTCATATCCCAAAATTACTGAGAGGTAACTTAATTCAATTTCTAACAGTAAAAGATGGTGGCAAAGACAAAAGGAGGGGAGGGAGGTGTCGGTAAAGTGAAAGCTGACTCACCATGTGATGACAGAAATAGAAGTGAGGGAGAATGAGTAAGAGGAAGGAAAAGAAGGTGCTGGGGCATGTTAAAATGCTACTCATAAGCAGGAAAATAACTGATACAATATGACAGGCTAATTGTAATACGAAATTAAAAAAAATACTGTGTGATGTATCCAGAGAAAGGAAATCACACTAAAACTAGTAAAACAGGATGACCACTGAGTCTCTTTTAAACTGAGATATTGACAGAATCTTGCGTGTCTATACGCGTCCTTCAACTAACTACAAAGATGCACACGCCCAACAGTGAGGTGAGTAAAATCAAGAGCAACGGAGAGTTTATTTTGTGCTGGCTGCAGGCCAAGTGAATAATGGATTGATCCCCCCATCAGCTGCTCTTTTTCTACTATATCACACTCATGCTAACACTACACAAACATCCACATGCTCACACACACACACACACGCACGCACACACACACACGCACACACACACACACACACACGCACACACACACACACACACACACACACACACACACGCACACGCACACGCACACACACACGCACACACACACCCGTCATTAATCAGATGATGTCATTAAACAGCCTGTAATTCTTTAAAACTGAATATTTAATTCACATTTAATAACCTAACCTAGGGTGCACGTGGCAGAGTGGTTAGCACTCCTGCCTCACAGCAAGAAGGTTGTGAGTTCAAAACCTGGCCGACTCAAATATTCTCGGCCGTCTCCGGTCTTTCTGTGAGGAGTCTGTATGTCCTCCACGTGTTACCGTGGGTTGTCTCCGGGTACTCCGGCTTCCTCCCACCGTCCAAAGACATGCATGTACAGGTTAATCGGAAACTCTAAAGTGTCCCTAGTGAATAAATGTGAGAGAGAATGATGTCTGTCTCTGTATGTCAGCCCTGCGACTAACTGGCCACTGTCCAGGGTGTACCCTGCCTCAGGCCCAAAGCTGCTGGGATAGGCTCCAGTCACCCGTGACCCCTAACGAGACAAAGCAGTAGAAAAAAAAAATAAATAAATAAAAAATGAATAACCTAACCATCACAGTTATTTTAATCTTATTAGTAATATTAATAAGTATTAATAGTAAGAGTAAGTATTAGTGCTTTCAGACTACTTCTGCAAAGACATTGCTTTTTAAAGTGAATCCTTTTGAATCAATGTGAGGCAGTGAGTGACTCAGTGTGCAGCCATGTAATCTCCATACAATATTCCAGCCTCCTGCCAGACTAGCCAAGTATCCGTCTCATCCAGATGGCTTCTGAACTAACCGACAGCTGGGAGTTCCCAACCAGGCAGTCTGCTTCATCTGTTTACCCGTCAAGACTGTCTTGCAGTCGCAAATCCACCAGAACGGTGCATGAAATTATCTGGATATGCAAGATTTTGGGACAGCAATTTTGACATAGGAGAAACCAGAGAATGTGAAATAGAACTACATGAATTTCCCAGGTAGAGTAATGGGGCACACATCCAAGGATATGTCTAAAGTGATGTATATGGCCCATTAAGACCTACCTGATTTTCATCCTGAACCACTCTGTATTGTTCTTTCCACACGGAGATCTTTGTGGCCTCATCCTTCCTGAGCGCTCTCTCTTTTTTCAGCTCTGGACTCCAAAACGTCTTGATCGAGTTCATTGAGGAACTTAGCTTGGACTCCCTCGCCTCCAGCTACAAGGAAAAAAGCAATACTCGTTATACAATCCATAAAAAAAATATGTGAACAAACATAAACAACTCTTCTTACGTCTCTTCGGAGTAGTTCGTTTTCTCTCAGCACTTCTCTCAGCTGTGTCTGTAGATCTGTCATAGCGCCATCTCTTACCTGAAAATAAATGAAAAAAATCAACCACAAAATATGATTTGAAATACATATGTAAGTTTTGGGACTGGCAAAATGCATGCAGTTACTATACAGTATGTATTCAAAACTAAGAAAATAAATTACATAAAAGTGATGAAAGAAAAGGAAGATAGTTGCATGAAGCTAAGATAAACCTTTATGACTAATGCTGCAGAGCCAGTGGGAGGACAGACTTTTGTATATTTGTCATACTGTATGAATTCACACAGCTTTTATTTTATTTAGACAATGACTTAAGTAAACGTTAACCCTTGAATGACGAGTTGAATTTGCATTAAAGACCCCTGCCTCCAGGTTTAGTGCTTTTCTTTAAGCACTAAAAATGTCAAACATATACTCCTTAAGCTGACTGTTGACAAGCAAATTATTATTGTATTTTAAACCAGGGAAATGAAAACAGAAAACTTCACCTGTCTCATTGAGTGGGGCACAGTGGCAGCTTGTGGGGACTGGCTTTGAAGTTCTCCTCCAAATGCTATAGCATCAGTTGGCACGAGTGCCCCGCCGCCGCCCCCTCCACTGTTTATATTGGGACTGCTCCCCATGAAGACCGACCTGACCCCATATGGGACCCTGGCTCCGGCTCGTCCCAAGGTCATGGTGCTTTTTGGTAGTGACGGGTTCATTCCACTGCTTAAACTGCCATGGTCGACTGGGTCCTCTGCAGAGTCAGTGAAGTACATGGGCCCACCCGTTGCGTAGGCTGCGTTGATCGACTGGATATTTTCCATGGAGAGGGTTTTGCCAGAGCCGGTGAGTCCGCCGGCTGAGCTGTTGCTGCTGTTGCTCCTGTGTCCAAGGCGTGGTGATCGAGGGAGCCGCGGGGATCGGCCGGGACTCCCTGAAACAGAGCCGTTCCCATTTGATCCAACAACATCGAGTTTTGAGACAGAACGAGAACTTCCATACATGGTGCTAAAATATCGGATGTATAGTAACAAAATGAAAAATTTATCAAAAGATTAAATCTGAACTCAAGATGATCCAAGGGGCCAAAATTCAGCAAAATGATCAGGAGGATGGTCTACCTACAGTCCAAACAACAATGGGGTTTAAAGCTGGGGAACTCACAACCTCCAATTTATGCACTAACTCAAATAAAACGGGTAGATAATATTTCAGGTTTGTCTACTGCAGTGCTTTAGAAATATCCTGATGCGTTGTTGACACAGCTGTGGACAAAGCCTTTTCAACACCAGCACTGTAATCCATGGGTTTTATTTGAAAGCACTAATCAATTGAACATCACTTCAGATAAACGCAGCTGGTTAATCCACAAAGTCAGAGATGATGAGATCACCTAAAAGAAAGAAGAGACAAATAATTATTAGATTAAATGAGTACAGTGTGTATATCATTTAGGGTCAAAAGTCTGCATTTGTGCCAATATCCAGTCATCAAGCACACCCACAAACACTGCCCCATATAAACATATCAAAAAAATAACCCTAATAGGTTTCTGTGGTTCTAGTTTCATTCGCTGCTGACCAACAATACAAAATGCTTGTCCTTTGACTGTAATAATCTTGGTGATTGTGCATTGTGGTAAACAAAAACATTTAAAAGGCCAATTGAAAGCCCTTTGTTAAGGCCTTGGTAATAATACAAGTTACACAGGATAAAACAATTGGTTAATATTGATGCTTATAAAAGGGATAAATAGCATGAAATAAGGATATGTATTGTTATGGTGCTGGCAATGCTTGTTTTGCTGTAAATCAGAGCCTGTTTATACATTAAAAATGTTACTTAATACTCTTCTTTGCCTTTTATCTGTCCAAAAAAGGGGCTGAGATTTGTGTGACTGAAGAACAGAGCAGAATTTGACACCAAATACAAACACTGCATGCTAAAGTTCAGAACTCTAGTGTAAATATACGTTGGTAAAACCACTCAAGTCAGCTCCTGTATCAGCGCGTTTAATCTAAACAGCTGTGAAGTGCAGCTGACCAGCAGACATTCATCGTATGGGTTTCCTAGGAGACAATGACCTAATTTTGTGTTTACTGGACACATGACCCTCTGGGCAACCATCTGACCCGCACACCTCCATTATTTCAATCGCCTCAAACCACATTTCTTAATTAATTACTAAACATATACAAAATAACAGTCTATTACCATTTCCAAAAAAAAAACAACAGAGGAACATTACAGTGGCTTGGACTTTGATTTAGCAGAAATGTAACGGATCTGTCCAGGAGATTGATCATTCCTAAGCTGTACAAGCAGTTTGTATAAGCAGTCTCACAAACACACACACACACACACACACACACACACACACACACACACACACACACACACACACACACACACACACACACACACACATACACACACACACACACGAATGCAAATAGGGACCATCTGCTCTCGCTGCCCTCAGGCCAAAAACACACACCTGGATAAAAACAGACCAGGACCCTGCCTCAAACAGAAATACAACTTTAAATATCCATGAAGATTAAGTAAAGGACCTCTCTGTTGAACATGTCATGTCACAAACAACACATACACAATCTAACGCTTCATTTGAAGCCAATACAAGTGTTCAGAGACTGAGAAAACATCATGTCGTCGGCCCTTCTCCTCTCTGGACCAACTGACCTGTAGATAATTTATGTATGCACATCCCTTTTCTACAACAAACTATACATATATCAACTACTGTATTGTCCAAACAAATTATTTCCTGTTTCTGAGCCTCTGTGTGGGTCCTAGTGATGTCAAGTAGTTAGAGCTCGAGAGGCTTTCTCAAGCATCTTAATTTATTTTCAAGAAGAGGTTGACACATCATTTCTAATCACATCAGGCATCACAGCTGCATTCTTGTAGCTGTATGTAGGGCAACAATAATAAAAATGGTACACTTTAGGTACAAATGGTACAAATCTAGTTGTTCTTCACTGGTTTATTCTGAAATATCTCATGTACTGTATGCAACACCCTTTCCCAGTTTGTCAAGTGATTTCTTTATTTTCATTAACTTGTGGCTCTCAAATCAAACACAATAAACCGTGTGTTTTCTAAATGTTTGAGAGTCACATGAAACAACCAAAGGAGTTCCCACTTGAGCTTTTATGGTCAGCGAAGGTTTGAGTAAGGCTCTGAACGGGAACAACCTAAGGCCAATAATATCATGTGATAGATATTGTTGATTAAGCAGCACCCAATTTGAAAATAATGCTTTTTAAAGGAACAAAAAACACTAGCAGTCCTATTCTCACACACATACATTCAAGCACACTTATGACGCAGTAGATTTCTCGGTATCCCACAGACACTAGCATATGACTGACCATGGTCCATCTGTTAGCAGGCTTAGCCTTCCTCTCACCCTCATGTGATGAAGCAAAGTAGAGCTGCCATAAGAAAAACTCTACATGGATATTTAGCTCATGAAGGTTTACACTTGACCAAAGAAAAACATTACACAAAAAGTTCAATAGTGTTTGCACAGAAGCTCTAACTGGTATACTGAGAGTTTTTACAACAGGACCAGTGCCAAGAGTAAACCTGTAATCCAAAATAACCTCATTTGCTTGATGTTTACAGAATACTCTACAGGAAAGGCCAAGACACAACGCCCTGTTTTACCCCGCTCAACCCTGAGTCACTGTTGGCGAGCTTTGTTGATTGTCTTATCATTTTCCACACTTGTGCCTCCCACAGATTATTGTTGCTCTGCTTTCTAAAATCCTAGAATAGCCTAGAAACAAGTCAAGAAACCAACTAAAAGGATATTTTCAAATCAAAGCATTTTTAAATTTATACCAAATTCTTATCTTTACGTGTATTTTGATTTTTTGACACAGCATTATTCATGTTTGTCCACCCAAACAATTTTGCATGTTAACATTTCTAAAAAGTAAGGATACGTAAAAACACAGCAATACTTATAAGTTTTACAAAAATATTAGTCAAAGCACATAGAAGACCAATAGCTCATCCAAGTGTACAACAATGTAATGGTTAGTGCTTTGTAGACGCTGTTTATACCCAATTAAACACCTTGTAACAAAGTAGAATCAAAAGAGTGAGTGATTACAAAAAACAGGGTAAGTCTAAGGATATGTCTAATCTGAGACAGAATCAGATTTGATACAAAGACTCTCCTGATGCAGCCATTATTCCTCATTTTCTTCTCCCGTCTCCTCTCTCTAATCCCTCCTTTCTCCACTCACTTGCCTCCCTGATGCTTTTATATCCTCTTACTGCCTCCATCTTTTTCCATCAGCAATCCAGGAGGTGTTCAGCACATCTGTCTGTTACACTGCGCAGTGCAACAACACAAGACACACAACACCACTTGGCCTGTACTTAGCCAGATGAGGTTTCATTGTAGAAAACAAATTTGACAAAGTTCCCTATTTGCCAAGAGATCAGGACTCATAGAAACCCAATTATATTCTTCCTAAATGCTATGATTCTCTGTGATTCTCCCATTCTGTCATGCTGTTGTGATGTGATGGACTCAGAAAGGACTCACTGGTGCTGTCTGTATTCATGCATCTCACTGAAAGTCATCTCGACAGCTTAGCTAAAGGGAAGAGCCGTAGCCATTCTACAAATAGGCAGTGTGATTACCCAGAGCTCACACATTCTGCTTTGTAAACTCTAAAGGCATGTGTGGACTGTGTAAGTGATTGGGTTCTGCTGAGGCTGCGTAACAGTAAAGACTTCTCTTTGCCTTCCCAAAATGTACAACAGGGAGCATATGACGGATAATAACTTCTATTGATTTAGTAATAGTGGTTCTTTGCAGTTTGGCAACTACAGTCATTATTGTGTCTGGATAACCCCCAAACGCAAAACTCAAATCTGAGGCTTAAATGCAGCATTACTGTTATTACAGTGACATTTTAGGTGTTTTTGGGTCTATTGTTGCCATTCAGTTTATATTATCTTTGTTCTTATCTTTGCTTATCAATACCCTTGACTTAGACGAAGCTCAGATCACATTTCAAAACAAATTTATTCAGAAAACCCTAAAATTACTATCTAAAAATACTATCTTGCCACTGTATGTGTTTCTATATTTATTTTATCTGGGTTCTTTGCTACATTAATAGACTGATGTTAAAGGTAAACTTTATTGATCCACAATTCAAATACAACAAAATGGATAATACAAGAAAATATATATAGTATATAGTTAGGTAATATTGAATGATGAGGTGCTTTTATTTTGTTTGTGGTGTGGTTTATGCTTTAGCTTTGACAGGACTGGCCTGGTAAGTCATAATGTACATAATGTATGTGTCAACTAGGGTTGGTCTAGTGGGCACTCTAGATGGATATGTTTTTTTTTTTTTTTTTTACCTGGCGACAGAGAGGCTTCAAACTTTGCTAAATGTCAATAAATTGTTACAGTTGACAAATAAATCCACCAAAAAGAAAAAAAAAAACTCTTCATAGTTTGGACATAGACTTGTGAGAAATAGTGGACAGTGGCCATTTGAGTCCAAGCATGTATGGACCATAAGCCACTCAAAGGGTTTTAATATGACAATGTATTTATTTGAGGATTACATTTACTTGAGGCAAATAACAATACAATCCTGCAAGACGGATATTACAACAGCACAAGTGCACTTTTTCAATTAGCCGAACAGTCCAATTATACTAGAAATAAAATATTAGCGGTCTGTGACACCAACTAATGTGGTTAGCAAAAGATGTCTAAGCTCCTAAGATGCCACTGCTCCTGTCGATGATAAGACATATAATATGGTTCAGACACTGGAAAGCTCAACACAGATAAGTGACAGATAGTATCAGCTCCAGACCATTGTCTGCCACAGGAAATTAATCTGGGATGTAGCCAAGCAAAAGGAGACATACAATCAGGAGTTACACACTTGACCACAAAATGTCACAATTAGGAAGCTGAGCATATATATATATATAATGCAATTGTTCAATTCAAGCATTAAAATCAAAGTATAATACAACTAATCTGCCTCAAAGTCTTGACCATTATCACAAGCATAACATTACAAGAAATGTGGGTTGTAGAATACCACATTTATAGTCCTCCAAGTTTAGCTTTTAAAAAAAGAGTTTGGCCATGGTATTTTTAAATTAGGATGAGGTTTAATTTATCTGGCCTACATAGAAACAGCCAGTGTTACAACTCCTGAAATAGCCACTTGATCAAGATTGTGTTTTTATCATTTAACATTTTAATGCAGAATATGGTAATCGCTAGTATTTAAAGGTGAGAGCAGAAGGAAACTCTGTTCTCAGTTTGTCCTCGTCAGGAGAAGGGGCGGTGCAGGCAAAAGGAGCTGTGGGCTGGGCACGGAGGAAATCACAGCGTCCTCTCTAACCAAAACACACGCAGCACCTTCCTCGTCATATTAGCTCAGATTATTAACTTGGTCTTGGTCCGTTCTTGTGCGTCAGTGTGCGATGGTGTCAGCTGACTGCCTCTGTATTAGGCAACAGCTGCATGACAATTATTTAGGACGTGGAAATTAACTTTTAGGAGTTTTGCAACCTTTGTGAGAGATAGCCCTACATCATTGGGTACCAAGACATGACAAAAATAAGCATGGTATAACATAAATTGCTTTTAAACTGCAAATACTGTGCTTGCACGAATGTGACTTTAGCGGTCAAATAAAAACAGGACTGTCAGCAGCACTTGACTTACAACAGTAATATCTCATTGAAAGGCTGTCGACTAGAGATGACACAACAGCTTGCTGTCGTTAGCCCGTTATTTAGGGGATATAACGCTATCCTTACTGTAACTGGTTGCTAAACAAAAAGAAAGGACAACCTGCAAAGAAGCGTCTATTCGACTCTGTAGCTGGTGAAATATAAGCTATATTTACAAGTCTACCCATAACTGTGGCTGAAGAAAATCTCAAGTGTTCAACAACAATGCATAACATGTTATAATAGTGTGTTAATTTTGCTGTCATTTTATGAACGGCTGCAATGAGTCTCAGAAATACACTGCACACATGTGATGTTGTGAAAATGCCTATCATACACTAGCTCAAAAACACACACAGAGCACACACTTCAGGCCTGTGTCATAAAACATGCATGTGTACACGCAGACTAAGTTCACTACTCACTGCGGCTGTGTTCACTTGAAGCAGCACCGTTAGTGCCTCTGGTTGTGAAATAAGCTCCGTGTAAAAGGCCAGTAACAGAACCTCCTCTGTTTTTTTCCGCAGCTGACAGACGTCAAAGTCACGCTTCGCCACGTAAAACACGGTGAATGGACAAAACTGCAGTTCTTACAGAGTGTCTACCTGTCTGTATCGGTCTCCCTGTCCACTGTCTGTCCTGTCGCTACCTTTCCCTCTTTTCCGTCTTTGCCAGACGGATCTCTCCACTGGTGGCTTCCCCACGCTGCTCGGGCGCTCCCGTGACGTCAACACGGCGGAGCGCGCCCCCGACACGTAGCCCCAACCCTCCCTCCCTCACTCACTCCAAGCGCTCTCTCCCCGGTCCTGGCGCGTTCGTGATAATCCATGATAGCTCACCATTACGAGGCAAAGCGAGCGAGGGCGAAGGGCTTTTGATCTTGTGCTCGTTGCTGATTCCAATTTTGGCAATCGTTAAATATATATTAAAAAAGATCTTAGCCCTAAACCCAAGAATTTTGGATGTTACTATATTTTTAAACTAAGGTAAGCCATAACATATGCCTAGGCATTCTTGTAAATAAACGTTTTGAAAGAGATTTGCAATATTTTATTCTGAGTTGTGTCTCCAGCCTAAACCGTCCGTGCACATGTAGACAAGGGAGGCTGTGTTAAGTGATACGTGCAAGAGGACAAGTGTGGAATAATTTAATAAATATCCTGCAAACTATGCCTTTCAAATCCATGCCTCTTTTGTTTTCCATTTTTACTCTCAGAAGATACCACAGACAGACACCGTATGTAGTTAACCCAAAAGACAAAGACACACTAGCACACTCTAGTGTCCTAGCTCCCATGGCGCCAGTCCGTCAGCTAGCTGAAGTATAAATAGTCTGCAGGCTAAAGTTGACCATCGGGAGATACACATTAGGATAGGTGGACCAATAATGAAACACTGAAAACACCTTGTTTTAATTAAAATAAACGTTACAAAATCCATTGCCAGTAAAATAACAAAGTATAGACAAAGTAATGATTAAAGATTATAAACTGTATTTACATTTCAGATAAGGAATCATTTCTGTACATAAAATATCAATTAAAAACATATAAAAATAAATTGGCTACAATACTTTTATTTGATAACATAAACTGTGCTTAGCTGTCAGAAGAATATGCATTTCAAATCCAAGCTTATTTCAGTTAATTCTAGCTTTTCCTCTCAAGAAAATTGTTTGGTTGGGCTATTGGTTTAGGAATGGCACCATCTTGTGGCTAAATATGACTATTACTACAAATAAAGAATAATGGATGGACATTATCAGTGTATTCAGATATAGATGTAAACTGTTCTGCTGTATTTGCCCACAATATTGAACAAAAATAATAAAAAGATATAATGTGATGGCCTCATGCAATCTATAATTTGTTCACCTTATTGATATTTAATCTCCCTTAAAAATGGAGAACATTGTCAAAATGTGTTGGCAAGTGGAGTGATTCTAAGTTTGCCAAAATTATTAAAGGTGCCAAAAACAGGGTAGAGCTTGGTTCTGTTGCTCACGGAAGCACCGGCAAAACTATAGAGTAATGATTTTAGAAACGGCACAGGGTTGCTAAATGTGCACTCTGTGTAGGAGTAGATAACATTCCTGGCATCAACATCATAGAAGGACACCTCTCCCTTTTCATAATCAGCAAACACACCAACCCTCTGGGGTCTAAGGTATTCAGGAATAAAGTAACAGTTTCCACTGTACCAGTTCAGTGTTGTGATTAACCAGGCTTCATCACTGGTGCCAGGAAATACTCTGTAAGGCATATACCTGTTGATGGTTTCTCGAGCCACCCCCAGAACCCATTCTGTAGCCCCACTAACTTCAACCTCATAATAGAACCTCCCAGAGGAGAAACCATCTATACTGAGAGCTAACGGTTGGTTTTCAAATCTTCTTGTGAAAAAAGCAGAGTGCCCTTGTTGACTGATGAATGGATTATACAGGAGACTTTTACCCTCCTCAGTAACTATAAGATGAGCATTGGCTGTGTAGGAATCTAGTGTCACATCCACTGTATCATTCTGTTGGATCATCATGAGCTTGTCCTCCGGGGGGGTCCATGCTTCTTTAATGAATTCCTCTGTGTCGCTGTCATCACCATCACCATAAGAATATTGTACCTTATGAACAAGTCTATCCATCTGATCACTCAGCATCTTCTCCATGTGATCCACTGCTGTTTTTACTGTGTTTACGTAACTCTGATGGCCATCCGGATAGTATTCTGTCAATGGAGAGATGGAGTGGCCCAGGGAGTTCAAATCTTCATTGTGTGAAGGGATGTGCAGGGATGGCTTACACAGAAGGAGCTGGAGATGGTCCTCTGTTTTTAAAAGCTGTTCCATCTCAGATCTTTGTTGTTTTAATTGACTGATTTCCTTCTCCAGCTGAAGGACATCATCTTCAGGCATTTTCACTGCTTCTTTATGCTTCTGCTCCCTTATCTCAACCAGCTTGTCTCGTTTTTTTTTAAGCAAGTCTTCCAGAGTAGTAAAAACATCTCCAATATTGGATATGTCTTTGTCTTTATTTTTATTACTCTGCTCAATGGAGGATCTAATTTGATTAACACCCCTGGATTTTGCATTTTCCATCATCTTTATTTCTGCTATTCCATTCTCTATATTGGCTTTCTCCTCTCTGAATGCACTCTCTAGCGGGACAGTTTTATGAGCTGCATGGTCATCTTTTAGGCACATGAAACAGACACACATCTGGTCCACAGTGCAAAAGAGCTCAAACATCTTGTCATGATTTTTGCACACCCTGTCGTCCAGGTTTGAGATAGGATCAGTCAGCGTGTGCTTTTTGAGGTTTGAGACTCTCTCGTGAGGTTCCAGATGCAGCTGACAGTATGAGGCAAGACAAACCAGACAAGTCTTTAGGGCTTTCAGTTGAGGCACGACACAAATGTCACAGGCAACCTCCCCTGGTTTGGCATGAAACTCATCTTCGGGGCTTATTGATGTATTTTTCAGATGTTCCACAATATCTCTGAAGCCTGTGTTGGTCTTCAGTACTGGTCTGTGGCGGAACCTCTTCTTGCAGAGTGGGCATCTTGTCTGGTTACTGCAGTCCCAGTACCCAGTAATACATGGCTTGCAGTAGTTGTGTCCACATGGAGTGGTGACAGGCTCTTTAAACACATCCAAACAGATGGAACATAGGATCTGGTCTTCATATGTGAGGCTGCTGCACGAGGCCATATCTGAGAAGATAAGTGATTTTATCTAAATATCTCATGCTACTCAGTGTAGAGTTCTTTCAAAATCAAGTAAAAATATATATATAGAAAAGTGTTTTTTAAAAAAAACTTTATTATATTATGGCTATTTGTACTTGCAAACCCAATTTCCACAAAGAGTTTCAGCCAAGAGGGTTGGTTTTTAAATTTGTTGGCCATTTCCAAACTGGGCAGCAGATACATACCTGGTAGATGACGTAGAGAGTCACGTGAAAGATACGTGAAGATACAAATATTCCTCAAACAAGAAATATAGGTCAACAAAGCTCCTCAACAGGAAAAAACTAAAACAAAACAAAAAAGTTAAATGTATCAGAGTTATCATAAATGTATCAGTTCTGTGGTAAATTGAAACAGGCTTTTTTTTTACAACATCAGAACAAAAATACATAATCTGCTATGTGCCTGCCCACTATGTGACTAATGCCGACAAAACTGGTATCTGGCAACCACAGGCTTTGGAAGAGTAAAGGCAGAATGCTTTGACAATTTAAAACAATTAATCTAAATAACGATTAAATATATATTTTTACAATTTAAAGTGGTTTAAACAACGGAAAAATTGTAAACAATATAGCTCTTCTCATATTTGCTCTATATTTTTTGTGCTTCCGGTTCCTTATGGCCAAAACAAAGTTTCATCCAAGTGTGCAATTAGTCGCTAGATTAGTGTCCTTAATGTTCTGTTCAAATATATACAAATAGGGTTGAACTAGTCATTATTAGCCTTTATTATAGGCCTACGGCATTATTACTATTTTACAACATATTAAAATACTCTTTACTTCCTAAAAGCGCTGCAGTTGGTAGCCTATGTGACTTGTTATTTAAACTTTGAACCATAAAAATATGAAATACAACTAACAAAATAAACAGCTTGCAGCTTATGCACTTAGCAACACTAAAGCGGAAAATATGGCAACAAACTATCACCAGCAAATATTTTAAAATGATACAAAAGAAGATTAAGTAGCATTACCTTATACGAGCAAAACAACATAAAACAAGCCTTGTCTAACATTTCCTGCAGCGTGTGTTCTGTTGTCGATAACCCTTACAGACTTAGGTTTCATTTCTCGAGTCGTGACACGCCCTCATTATAAATTCCCGCCTCTTCCTGGAAAAAAGTTTGTTTTCTTCCTGCTTTGCAACAAAAATCTGGAACAGCCTCCCAGATGAAGTGAAACAAGCCTTCACTTTAACAGTGTTCAAGAGCAAGTTAACCTTCCACTTTAGCTCCGCCTACATTACAACTCAAAGTGTTTTTATCTGCAAAAAATAAGTTTAAATGTCTAATCTAAATCTTGTAAATTGTCTTTTATTCCTGTAAAGCACTTTCTGTTTCCCAGTGTATGAATTGTGCTATATAAATAAATTTGCCTTGTCTTAGGCCTATTTATTCACAAAAATATACAAAATTTGTCTTGTTTTTAGGACAGCCTACAATGTACAATAAGCCCAAGCAGAGATGCTTGAACCAGACTATGTTTAAACAGCTAGTTTCCATCTGTAGCCCTAGCACCTAGCAATGGGGAGAACAAGCACACTCCTCACAGAAAGGCCAGGACCTTCTTGCTGTGAGGCAGTAGGCTACATAGTGGTCTCGGCCGCATCAAGTCAATAATACATCCTTGGTCCTGACACATTACTTTCAATTAAATTAATCAATTATATTCAGACAAAGGCAAATACATAATCTACATAAGTTAAAGGAAAGAAAAAAGATGATTCCCCTTTACATAATTCATTTAATTATTCTTTATTGTGCTATCTGTTGATTAAATGTAAATAGGCCACACTTCACAAACACATAGATAGAAATAAAAATAAAATGGAAAAAAATGTTATACAGTATATTTATGTGCATGTCATTTAAGTTACATTTTCATACCAATATTATTATTATCTACTACAGAGTTATTTAATTTAGGATTCTGGGCTGGCAATATGAACATTTACTATAAAACTCTTAAGAATGTTGACCTGTATCAGGTAAAAACCAAACCTTACTACTATTAATTTATGGAAACACATTGTGTCAAACAGCTTTATCCATGGGATTATGTCTTTGTTTTGTCTAACTGTAGATTCCAGATTATTAATGAACCATCATTTGTGGCTTATAATTCTTTAACTGTGGTCACTAGAAGGCAATGTTGAATGTGTGATGTTAAATGGAATTTGAAGTCTTACTTTTTACCAGTGAAGTGAATAAATGAAATGCATTACATCTATACTTATATTTAATGTTGTTTTTTATCTGTAACTCTGAAACAAACGTACATAATCTATTCTAAGCATTATATAATTAATATGAAGAAACAGAGACAACCAAGTTAATTGAAAGGTCAATGAAAAAGCATAACTGCACACCAGTTAGGCTACTTTTGTATTATGGCAGCTTAAAGATGTGTGCAGTGTCAGTGAATGCGTATCATTAGCCATGGAAAGTATCCTGTGCGCTGCATGCCAAAAGTACTGATGAAGAAGTTCATAGCAGAAGTGACGAAGACAATAATGGTGGTTACGTTGTTCAGGTAGTCCAGGCGTTTCTGAAGGGCAGAGTTATTCAGGTCTCGTCGGCCTGTGACACATATACATACATACAATGGAGAAAAGAGGAGAGACATTGCTGCTGTATTGAATTTTATTAATCTTTCAAGAGAAACATGGAAAAAAAGGATATTTGATCAAATAAATTCAAAAGTTTCATTCTAGTTTGAAAAAATAATGTCTCATGCAAAAGGCAAACTTGGTTAGTAAATAAAAAGTTAAAATAAAACAAAACCAAACCACATTTGAGCTTTTATAAATAGGTTTGTGATCAGAAGTGTAGACGGGCCAGTAGCCAGCGGAAAAACCCGGTCCTCTTAGATCCGAAGAAGCTGATGAAGAAGTTGATCACGGTTGTGGCGAAGATGATGCCTGTGGCCATGTTGTTTAGGTAGTCGAGTCGTTTCTGATTGGACACCACGTTCAAGTCTCTGCGGGCTACAACACACACACACACACACACACACACACACGCACGCAGCAGACAGACACATACATATTTCAAACATTTCAAACACATTCACTCATGCACAAGCAACCTCCACAAAGCCCTAAACAGTCTGTACCCACACACGCACACACATTACTGAGAGACCAGTTCATTTATAAAACCTAATGAGAGAAGAGTCCTTTGTCCCCTGTAAGCTGTTCTTAGGGCAGTGTTTATGCACGACCTTCTATTTTTAAGAATGTGTGTGTGTTTAATACTATATTAACACAAATAACAATATAGCAGTACATTGAAGTAGTTTTAAGCATCATTGTTAACGACCGTATTACTGCCGTGACAAAATGTCTAAAGTTTAGAATCTCTTATCAAAAAAGTGGTAGTACAAAATTGCTAAAAGTATATGGCAACAATCCAATTAGCGACATGCACTGTGTGTTGCTTTATGTATTTAAAATGTATTTACATCCTGGCTTGAAAATGTCTGTGTGCTTGTTTCATAAAACAAAGCGCTGAAAGAGCCACCCAAGCAACCAGCTGCGTTGGGTGCCAAAAGCTGATTTAATGATGTTGATAATTAACGTGAGAAAGATGAGGCACGTGATCAGATTGTTTAGAAAGTTTAGCAACCGCTGGTAAGATGGGAAGAGCCTAAGCTCACAACGAGCTACACTTGTGAACACACACACACACACATATACAATACACATTTATACAGACAAGAAACATGACACACACACACACACACACACACACACACACACACACACACACACACACACACACACACACACACACACACACACACACGTCTAGTTGGTCCTCTAACTCAGTCCTTTCATACTACATTAAATAAAACCATCAGAGTGGGGGTGATTAATGAGGTGAGTAAAGACATAATGCTTCTTGATTAGGCTGTGCTTGAGTGTATATGCTGCCAGTACTCTACATCAGCCACGAAAAACAACAATAACAGCCCTTTCATTAATATATTCTCGTCAAACCGGATCCATGGGGGGGGGGGGTCATGTGATTTCCTCTGTCAGAAATGCATCCTGGGAAAGAGGCCTGTGCGTTCCATGCCCATAGTAGAGATGAGGATGTTGGTGATGAAGATGATAAAAATGATGACAGTGACGGTGTTGTTCAGGCTGTTGAGGCGCTTGTGGTTGGCCTCATCGTTTAGGTCTCGGCACGCTGTAAGAAGCACATGTACATACAAACATGCACACAAGCAACAACCACACATCATTTTCATCTAAAAACTAGGCCTCTGTCCCTTGAAATTAAAAATATGGCAGAGAATTAGTGTGTTAGTGTGACTGGTTATAACACACACAGGGTAAATGGATTTGTGGAGGGTTGTCTTATCAAACTGACTCATCATAGAAGGTGATGGGCTCACCAATGATAACGATCAGGACTCCGGCCACTATTTGGAGAGCCAATGAGAAGGAGATGAGAGTCAGGACTGCGGCATAATACCTGCGCAAGTGCAAAAACACAGTCAAAGAGTGGAACAAATTGTTAAAATATAACTCAGATTGATAATGTACCTGTATCCAGCTCCCTGTTCGATTACTGTTTTCATGTGTGTAATGTTTGCTAGAAACAAAGCAATGTCCAGCATGCCCTCAGCTGCTGTCTTCTTGGTGGCATACCGGTTTATGTTTAAAGAAAATGGTGATCCTCCCTGAAAGAGGAGGATATATAATGCTCTTAGTGATTCATCAACAGAACAACTAGCACTAAATCATCATGCCACTACATTATCTATACATTTTTATTTCATGCTTGTTGAACATTCATTAACACAGTCTATGAGTATTATTTTATTTTTTCTGGGAGAAACTCATCTATGTGTACAGAAACTGCAGCTGTATGAGTCATTAAATAAAGTGTGGTCAATGTAAGAGATCACACTGGAAAACAAGTTAGGACCTGCCAGAAGGGGGCAGCATTGACCACAATTATGTCTACTCATGCTTTCCAAAAAACAGACTTTATCAAGAGGCAGGCCCATATAAAGTCTGTGAAATTTCCAGATTATTAGTAAAATTATGAATAAAACACATTATATGAAAATCTAGCTTCACTTGTAAAAAATAAAATAAAATATGATATTTGCTACATGTTTTTTATTGTAGTAAAAAAATCTTCTTTATAATGTGGCATTGTAAATTGTACAAGAAAGTCTGGGGCTAGAAATCATTAAAAGCATATAGTGAACATTTGTCATATTTTGTTCTATTGCCCTGGACCCCTCTAAGCTCATATTGAACGACTCAACCCTGACATACACATTAAAGCATCTTGTCCACACATGGATTATTTCACCCAAGGCTAATGCGGTGTGGTCAGTTTTATAGACGGCACACAGACTCGAGTAAAGAGATTGAGGATAACATAGAACACTTATTTAAAGTCCATCATGCACACAACAGGCACATATTGTTCTTTATGACATTAGTGTGCTGAAATGTTCTTTACCATGCAAAATAAACAGTGCAGTACAGTTAAGTACTGCCGTCTGTCAATGTGAGATCTCTTACTGTACATTATGTAACACTGTGTTCAAACACCACCACAACATGAAATGAAAAACTCTCTGGATTATGTTGGCAGAGCTGTGTCAGTAAACAGACAACCTTATTGAGGTTTGGATCTAGGCCTTCATAAATTTCAAAAAAGGGCTAATAACATATTCAAGGTAAATCATGTATTTATACAATGATGCTTTAATTTTACCAGGCCAGATAAGTTAAAATTTCTATTATTAATTTTCTATTAATAATTACTAATTTTCAATTATCATTACAAATTCAAATGCAAAGTTTACATACTGTAAAAGTTATAGCATTGAGTGTTTTTAAGAATTAAAGCACCAATGGGAACACTAAAAGATCAAATCAGAATTTAAATAAAGCAAGTAATTTGAAAAATGTCAATAAAACAAGACTACATTGAATGTTTTTTCAACTGCCCTGCATGCACACAGGCTTGAAACAGCACTCCAGTGGATGTAAATACAACATTACTGTAGGCTGAAGTCTGCTGGATAAAGGCTCTTTAAATGCTTGGTGTGTTTACATTCACATCCCACTCCCCCCTCAGCATCGGCACAGGTCATTCTGCACAGAGACAGTGAGTTGGCCCATGCACAAGGCTTTATCACAGCTTTGACCTGCTCTGGAACAAGATATTGATATTGGGGGCCCTCTAACAGAAAGTGCTTTTTTGTTTTTGTTTTTTAAACTGATTCCTTTGCAGTGTATGTTTGTTGATTAGTGTAAAAACACCGCTATTTGACTTTTAAACAAGTACAAAAGCCTAAATCCCAACACCTTTTCATTAATTCGAGTACAGTGGGTCTATAGTGGGTTAATTTCTAAGAAAGTCTGAAGCAATTCCTTGAACTGTGAGACTATCAAAACATAATGACCACATGTACAGTATACCACAGTCTGTTTGTAAGATTGTGTGAGGAGAAAAGTGTAGGAGGTGAAATAAGGTGGTAAGACTGAGACAGATTTAAGAAAGTAAAATTACAGTATTAACATATCACATACCATGAGACAGGGAGAGTGTGTGAGGAAAAGCATGAATATATAGACACTGGCTTGCTTCCATCTTTTCTCTTTTGGGGATTTATGTGGTCACATTTTATCAACATCAGCCTTGGGAAAACTGCCAAAGGACACACACATACACACACACACACACACACACACACACACACACACACTCACTCACCATAGCCAAAACACTGAAACAGCTCATATACAGTCTATGGACCACATGTGTTCACTTGTTATAAAGAGTTTCTACATGTGCCCACTAGAGTTTATTTGAATTTCTTTGTAAACTGTTGCTTAACACTTTGTTGTAATAAGTTGGCAAGTAAAAAATAGATTCTTATTTATAGCAAAACTCTCAGAAAGGTTATGCACATTTACCCTGAGAAGCTGTGAATTACAACCGTGTCTCCTTTATATAATAATAATAATAAGTTTTATTTATATAGCGCCTTTCCAGAGCTCAAGGACATTGTGTTTGAATTATTTGAGGTGTTCACTTCTTATGGTGTAGACCATTTCTAATCCATAAAATTGGTTTGTAAATTCATCACAGACACATTACTGCAATAACTAGATTTTTTTTTCCTACCAAACATCTGGAAAAAGTTTATGAATACAAATGCTTCATTGGCTACACTCTCATCTCATGAACATTATTACAGTGGTTTCTGATATTTTTTTTTTGGAATGAAGTCTATCGTGCTGCAGTTTATCATTCAGTTCACGATTAAGACCTGGGTTGTCATAACATGCTTTAATCACTGCACATATATTTGTTTCATTGTTTGATTGGGATCCAACTAAGACTTCAGCATGCACAGTTTGTTCTATTTGTGCACAGTGTTTTGTTTTTTTGCCAATTAAAAAAAATATAGTTTGTCTGAGTTATTGTTAAGAACAGTAGTATATACTATAGTATTAGAACTTGCATTTAGAATACACCTCAATTCTTTGACCACTGGTTGTCATTGATGTGCTGTATAAGCCCCACTTAAAAAGCCCAGTGCTTGTAAAATCCCCATTCCTAAAATTCTCTGATCCATAACCGTGGGCACAGGCCCATAACAGAATTTAACATACAGTTACACTCTTGCCATATACCTGTACTTAATATGCACTGTTTAAACTGCCTTCTGCTTGTGCACACACCACAAGCACAGCCGACCACATGGGAGGCCCCCCTAGACCTCGCAGGAAGTTCTCCTCCCCTGGATTCCTATTGGATGTCGTCATGACCAATGAGAAGGGAACTAGGAGTGGGCCTCCACTTTTATTTTGGTATCTTATTTTCCATCTGTCACTTCTATTCATTTTTTTTCTTTTTTTAATCTTACATTTTCCTGTTCTTGGCCTGAAGGCATGGGCTTTCTGTTTTTTATGTAACAGCCATTTAAAGGATGAATATGAAGAAAGCAGATGAATAGAATGGTGGCACAAAGAGAGGAGTCTGCTTAACACAGAGACTCTGTGTGTTCTTCTGTGGTTTAATGTGCAGATTCATCATTTAAATTGTTTTACATTTAATGAGTGTGTACAACCAATCACTCAATGGTGTTTAGTACTGTGTAGGTTTGCTGTGCATTTTTTAGAAGCTGACACACAACAAATTACAATACGTCCAATATGAAACAATTATTATATTCTGTGACAGAGCCAATTCCACATGTGCAATGTGAGGGGGATAGTTAAAGGCA
The DNA here is from genome assembly GCA_024349245.1 of Neodontobutis hainanensis. Lineage (NCBI taxonomy): Eukaryota > Metazoa > Chordata > Actinopteri > Gobiiformes > Odontobutidae > Neodontobutis > Neodontobutis hainanensis. The sequence goes on from JALDNG010000056.1 coordinate 2,337,981, forward strand.
TGTGTATATTATACTTTGTATTAGGCTACCGGATTGTGTTCACAAACTCTACAGAAATCTGTTTTGTCCCAATGAAAGCTGTGTGATTTTGACTGCGGCAATGGTTTGGGAGTACTGGCTGTTATGTGCTTGCTTAATATGTGAGAACAAAACATTACACTGTTACAACAATATGGTGTTGCTCTATTTCGATAGAATTATCTTGTGGTGACATGTTACTTGCAGGTGGTACATCAAATCAGCTACTAGTATTTATCTGTGGAAGTTGATGTTCACTCTTCCTGAAAGGAAATACCTGTCCTTTCACACCAATGACAAGATGTTTCACTTGGGCCCTGTGACAAATGCATGTCCCTCTGGAAACAAAGGGGGAAAGGGATTTGCCAATTCAAAAAATAGTACATATTGCAATTGCACTTATATCTAATCATTACATTATTTTGTGATTCACTGATTTAAGCTTTTCTTCCACAGTGTGTATGTGGTTGTCACCTGAGCAGCGGGGGTCACCCCACTGACTAGACTCATTATATTAAAAAACAAACATACCATAGATAAACTTTAAGGCCTGCACATAGCAATACACAAACAAACTACAACACTTGTTAGGTGAACTTTGACCCAAGAAAAAAACAGACAAAGGCTTGTTATGCTTATCTCCTTCCACACTTATACACACACATGCCACATCTCACTCACACACATGCTATAGGTTAGCAGCTCAAGGGACCTCTGACCTTTTTGCCTTGTGGCAAACTTTCATCCTACTGGCTGTCCACTAATTAGCTGAGGTGACATCAATGCACTTTCAACCTAAATTAGTACTTTTGTGGATATCTCACTAATTTGTACTTGTTTACACAGTTTATGGTAACATTAACCAAACACAAATGAATGTTACTCTCCCTGAAAAACTGGTTCCACTCTGTGTCTTTTATGTAACACATGACATTTTTAAATAGATACAACTTCCTTATCCTTTTTCATCCTTCACTGCCCGCTACTACACCGCTATTACATTCCAACTTCCTGTCACACTTACCATCACATACACCACATGCTTTTCCTTTTGAATATAAAGACATAACAATTGGGTACAGGTCATTTCTGTGGAACAAGGTTAAAAAAGTAGTTATGTGGTCCACACTTAACAAGACAGAGCGGTAAGACCTGAGTGACCAAGACTAGGGCAAGATACTGTTTGTACAAAGACATTCAAAGAAACAGCTCTAAATGTTTCATGTTGAGCGACCATCTACAAATACATGTAAAGCTGATATTCCAATTATTTTCAGGTTCTTTATTTTGTGGTTAAACGTTTCATAGTGTTGCTTTAAATTCAGAATCAAGACCAAGACTATAAATCTTAGACCTTGACATATACCAGTTTCAACTCTTAGTTCATGCGTGAACTGTGTTGACTAATTTTTTTAAGCATGAGAATGAGAAAAATAGCAAACTGCATAACCCCTGTGACCCTTGATCTCTCACCTCTCGTGGTGAAAGATCACTGCTTTAGACCACACACAGACTTCAGAAGTGGCCCAGTGTTCAGTATGGCACAATGTTTAAGGGCTGTATTGGCTTTAAACACAGATTCCTACACAAAAAAGGGAAACTTCCAGAGACATCATTTTAATCAAGTCTGACTGCCCAGTTACTCAGGACCACATGGGACTGGGAGAGACAGAGAGGCTGTGATCTTATATCACTTGACCTTTATGCAGCCCTCTCTTTAACAACAAGAGAGTTTCCCATATCAGTGACTCAAAGCCAGTTGGTCCATGCTGACCTCCGGGGGCATCCTGTGGAAAGGTTAATTTCCAACTGACATGATCCTGACATGATACTGTAAAGGAAAGCTGGTACTCTGAGGCAGCCAGATACACATACACATACACATCTGACCACAGATTTCCATAATAACAATATTTAGCTGCAGTGGAGTTTTTCTATTAAATCGACACACACATGACAACATGTAGACTTTTTGGTTTACTACAAACTGGGTGACTGAGAG